>OY755044.1:5044567-5644567 GCA_963576565.1 Aspidapion aeneum | reverse complement strand
ATAGATTTGAAGTTATTAACGATATTATGTACCAAATATATGTACCTGAAGATTATTAGAGTGCAAATTTTGTATAATTTTTTATTTTATAGATTCAGTTCTTTTATTCATAATAGACACATATATCAGCAAAATATTTTTTTCAATTTTTGCCTATAAAAAAACAAAAATTTTTTGTTAATTTATTTAAATTGTGTAAAAACATATAATATATTAAGCAATACAATAAGAATCCTGGGACTCCTAAGATCACGTGACCGCCGACTTGCTTATAACGCGCCATGGCCGGTCTTTATCGTTGGCTGCGATTTGTATATAATAGAAGAGCGTATAAGAAACGACAACCATATAAGCAGTTGTCTTTGTCGTATGCGTAGAAAATTAATAGGAATTCATTGTTGGGTCTTGGTTTGACCCGAGTGCAGCGTCGTTTTCGCAACAACCGTTGGCCCTCGCGCTCTACGCAGCAGGTACAATTGCTTTTCTCGTTATGTATAACATAGTGGGGAAGTCAATGCATGCAAGCCCAATGCGAGAATTCAGTTCGCGCCCTTTAGTCTTGAAATAAGGAGTATATTCGATTACGTACATACGCGTTTCTCATTGACGTGCCAGTAAGAGGCTTCGGTTTCGGTAAAGGATATTGACTGAATGTAACACGATTTTTTAAATTACGTTACAACAAAATGTTTAGGGGTGTAGTCTGTCCGTAGTCTAAACCAAAAACTGGAGGTAAAAATAAATAGGTGCATTGCATAGCTCAGGTAATCTGCTTTCGAATGGTGTAACTACTAGCCACCAAGCTATTATGGTAAGAGAGCTAGGAAGCCTAATATGAATCCTGTCATTCATTTATTCTTACAAATATTGCGCTATTCTGTGTTATACTGGGTGTTTGTTATTAATTATATTTGAAGAAATTGTTATTTGTCAAATTTTACCTGTCAAATGTCATATGTCAACTGTCACATTATTGATCACTTTTTAAAAAAATGTTTTGAAAATTTTTAGGAACCACCTCCTTTGAGGTTGTTTTTATTTAGGAGTACCATTCACCAAACTTGGTTGAACTTTTTTAGCGTTAATAATTACAAGATGGCAGCACCGTGCGGGGCCAGGTTTCAATTTCAGCCGTTTTTCAGCGGTGTATGGGTGTATGGGGGCGGGAGGAATGTTTGTCTTAGTTGACACCGGCCATCATTATCGTGCGGAAGCGTTCGCTGCACTTTCTAGTGTTGCCGGTTCTATCCTTAGTGAAGACGTATGAATTTGTTTTGATTTGGGGTTTGTCAGTAGTAAAAAGCCTTGCCGGTCGCGTGTCATTGTTTGTTTTCGTTACCGTTTGTTTGCAAAATGGAAATAAATACCGTCGATTACATAATTAACTATGCAAATTTAAATACGTTGCCATATGAACTTCGATTACAAATAAAATCTTTAGAGCCACATAGACCGGACCTAAAAATTAACCAAAATTTTAGTGTAAGTAATGCTGAGGGATGTTCCATAAAAACTTATAATAGAAAACATAATACGATGCTGAAAACTGATTGTGCGGTTGTAAAAAAAGAAATGCTTTTTTTTTGCTTTATTTGTCTTGTTATGAACAATCCACGAAGTGATCCTGCGTGAAAAGGGAATGTGTGATATCAAGCACTTTAGCGAAAACTTAAAATTTAAAAGAAACAAAGTAAGTGGTATTCATTTAAATACCCACATAGAATTTAGACATCTGAGCCCTGAAGCGGAGAAAAACTAGAGATATCCCAAAAAAAATAACCCCAAAATAAATTCGCCCCGCCTGGGAAAACAGAGTCAATTAAACTAAAAAACAAAGGAAAAAATCGGCAACACGCTAGAAGCTTACCTTCTGTAATTCTGTAGCAGTCCCAAAATTTCACTGGCGGCCGCGGTCCTTTCTTGTGACTGGAATTTCGGTCTTCAACCCAAAAACACGTGTGACTTCTTTCAGTTTTTTGTCGGAAGTGATTTCTTCATTCCCCTGTCACACACAAGGTGGCGCTTCAAACTCCCAGCGTGAGCAAAAAACGCGCATGATTTTACCAAAATGATCAGGTGATCAAAAAGAAAATAACTTTCAACAAAGAGAGAAATTATCACCTGATCGGAATTTTTCCCAAACAGGACTTTTTTTTTTGAAGGTTTTTGCAGAAAGCCCAAAAATATCAAAAGAAACTTTAAGATTAGGTTTTCCAAAAAATTCAGAATTTTCTATGCTAGGCAAGAATGAATAGTGCCTATAGGCAAAACATTACCGAACATAATGAAAATGTGACAAAAATTAAACATATACTTAGTAGGTTAATAGACTGTTTAAAATTCTGTGGGATTTTTGAGGTTGCTCTACGGGCCCATAAAATAAGAAAGGACTTATTTATAAACAAATAAAGTAAAAACTACACCAAGTAGCTGCTTGTTTGGAAAATACTAAAATAAAATTGTTTCGGTAAGTTTTTTATTTTATTTTTCATGCAATTTAAATTTCTGCTTCCTTAATTTACAACGTCACCAGCCACCACTGTCTTTAGGACTACAAATTTTATAATACTAAAAGCACAGATTAAAAAGTAGATAGGTAATTATTTTCTTACAGAGACAATATAAAGTCTTTTTAAAATAAACATTAGTTTTGCCTTATATGGATTGCTTTAGGGTGTGATTGTGGGACACAATACCATGCATAATCATTAAAAATAGTTATGCGACTGTCGAGATATGTAGGTACCCATTAATTTTATGCTACCCTATAAAGGCTAAGAATGAAGTAAGTACTTAGAAGCCTAGGGCGGCGCAGCGCCCAATTAATATTGACCGTTTTATTTTTTAGTTTGGTTTTTCTCTTCCTGGAACCCTATGGCAACGCTCCTGCATCGATTTGTGAAGAGTGTAGACATACAGATCCGAAAAAAACGCACTGTGAGTTTCAGAAAAATGTCAAGTCTTATAAAATAGATTTTTATATTTCCTTTTCAGTCATCATTATCATCAATCATCATCCTTTAACACTGGTTACGCTCGTACCGAAGAGTGCGCAACAAGGCCGAAACTCCCGGGTATACGGTAAAAAATTTTGTCTACAATGAAAACACGTTCTTTTATTGAATAAATTGTTTTACATTAAAACAATTTGTTTGAATGAAATTATTAAAATATTTCGTTTTAGTTCAACGCAGCGTTTAATCTTTAAATGAGACTTTATTTTTCTTCTTTAATTGTTTTGTTTCAGTATACTCCATTTTGTAACAAAGCAAATTGTCTTCATATAAGTAATATTTTCCTTCCAGAGAAAACGGTGCCTTAGATTAATTCAGTTCCAATTTATAACAAAACAATTTCTGTTTCACATTAAAATAAAAGGCAAGACCTTTTTTGTGCTAAATCAAGAAAATATTCTCTTGGTGAATAGGAAAGCACAAATTATTTTACTTCAAAGCAATCTGCTTTGATCTAAGACAATTTTTTTTACCGTGTAATATACGAGCTATTTATACCCCTTTAATGAGGATTCTCCATAGATCTTATAGGTCTATAGGTCTATGGGATTCGCCGACAAACTTATTTTTTTTTTTTTGGATTGTTGACTATGTCTTCGCAATATCCCTTTCAAGTAATTTATTTTGTTTGATTCATATAATCATGTGCAGTTTATCATAATATATTTTTATTTATTTACGGACTTTTTTTTATCTTTTGCTTATTATTTCGTTATTTCCTTTGTTAATGCAAATTATTGTGATTCTGCTATTGTTCTCATTTTATTCTAACACGCTATTTTGAATTCCCAATAGAAACATGTGCAAATGTTTATTTTTAATTACATCTATTGATCTGATTTAAATTGTTGCATTTGTTTAAAAAAATGCAATTATTTCACAAGCATTTTTACATCTTTAATAATTATATATTACTTATTTATTATTATTTTTTGACCTTGGTGTCTTTAAAAAATATAAATCATAACAAAAAAATTTCATCTAATAGAAAATCAAGTATGCGAAAATGGTTTTCCGTAAAAAAAATTGAGAGAAAAGAAAAGTCAAATTCTTCAATACAAATTTCAAAATGAAAGGTTCTTACTAGTTTGGAAATGTTTTTTTAAGCAATGAAAAAAACAATGGAAATGATACAAAACATTTTTTTAAATATGATAAAGTAACTTAAAAGGAAAAACATAACAAATCATTTAAGTCTTGTTTAGCGTTTCTTTCTACTGTTCTACTTTTTCTTTTAGGTGTTTCCTTTGATTAAATGAGTTTACTGTATTTAATATGGTTTGGCGGGTTGGTTGTCTTGTGTCAGGAAACTGGTTACGAGCTATAAATATGTCATCATATCCAGTTTTTCTTTCTCAGAAAAACACCATCTTTAACCGGTCTTAAAACTAAATTTGACAAGTTGCCAAAACAATAGCATCACTTTTTGTGTCATGGCGATTGTCATTTTCATGGCTGCCTTGATGTTTTAAAGAGTATCAATTTAAGTTTTTAAAACTTTTAAACGCATATATCTCCAAAACTAATAAACGAAATAATCCCAACATTTATATTTTTAAAATCAAGATGAAAAGTTCTATAAAAATCTAAAATGATATACAGGGTCTTCTATTTTTAAAAATACCATCCACCTGTCAAATTTTGAGATTTATCATTTTTTTTGACATTCTGACTGAAAGATTCTTAAACTTTGTAAAAAATTATGAAACTTTTGTATCTAATATATTTTAATATCTATTCAAATAAACTTTTTAGACAGTAGCGTCTGCTACAGGGAGTGCAGTGCAAGTAATAAAAATTTAGACGTTGCTGAAAACCGGTTGTGCGGTTGTGAAAAACGAAATGCTTTTTTTTTGCTTTATTTATCTTATTATGAACAATCCGCGAAGTGATCCTGCGTGGGTGGCAAAAGAAATGTGTGATCTCTAACACTTTAGTGAAAAGTTAAAGACGCAAAGTAAGTGCTACTTATTTAAATAACCACATAGAATTTTCTATGCTGGACAAGACTGATATTAGGTGCCAATTGAATAGTGCCTATAGGCAAAACATTACCAAACATAATGAAAATGTGGCAAAAAATAGACATATACTTAGTAGGTTAATAGACTGTTTAAAATCGTGTGGGATTTTTGAGGTTGCTGTACGGGGCCATGATGATGAGTCTGAAACTGGTGCTGATCCAAACACCATGCGCATGTAAAAGAAGGGCGAATAGACTTTATCTATAAACAAATAAACTAAAAAGTACACCAAGTAGTTGCTTGTTTGTAAAATGCTTTTCCCAGTGGCGTGTCGTATAGGAGGCCAGGGGGGGGGGCGTTCGCCTCTGCGCTTGGCGCCTCTGGCGTCCTTGGAGAAAAAAATAGAAAAACTAAATTTAACGCAAAAACAAATGGTGCCCCCCCCGCCCTTTTATCCACGATACGCTACTGCCTTTTCCATGCAATATAAATTTCTGCCCCCCCAATTTATAACGTTACAAGCCGCAACTGCTTATAGATATGGTGTAAAAATATACGGGAAAACCCTGTACATACCTATGTTACATTTCTACTATCTCTTTTAGTATTAGATGTCAACAACTGTAAGTTTAATATTTTATATCTGTAACCTTTACATTAATGGTGAAATATGGGCTTTTAAAAAGTTGTAAGCAAGTAGTTGTAAGTTACTTGATATCGGAAGTGTAATAAAAATCCTATTCTAAATTTTTACTGGTTTTTATATCCATACATGGTAGTTAAACTATTTCAAACGGAATATTTTATTGCAATTCTTATATGATTAAGTTACATAATGTTAAAAAAGTAAAGTGTGGCCTAAAAAATTGATAGCTCAAAGAAACAATATTTTTTCGCTCTAGTTTAAAAAAAAATTGTCTCAAACTGTAAAGAGAACATAACAGACACTATTTGCATGGGGGAGGGGGGCAGTAATTTATATTGCATGGAAAAGGAGATAAAAACTTACCTAAACAATTTTATTTTAGCATTTTACAAACAAGCAGCCACTTGGTGTAGTTTTTACTTTATTTGTTTATAGATAACCTCTATTCGCCCTTGTTTTACATGCGCAAAGTCCTAGGATTAACAGCAGTTTCAGACTCATCATGGCCCCGTAGAGCAACCTCAAAAATTCCAGAGAATTTTAAACATTCTATTCACCTACTAAGTAAATTTCTATTTTTAGCCACATTTTCATTTGTTCGGTAATGTTTTAGCATAGAAAATTCCACACCAGTATTTTTTAACCAATCAAAATGGGTTTTTTTACATATCACTATAGCAACCCACGAATTTTAGTGGAAATTTTATCCTCGTGGGTACCCAACAGTGTCTTTGGAAAAATAATAAAAATTAAATTCCTGTTGCTTAACTTCGCAAAATTAACTAAAAACTAGACCCGTTTTTTTTTACATTTAGCATCGAAATTTGCTCTGACCACAGCCAAACTTTGTATGCGTCGTGTGCTGCTGATAATAAATTAATACAAGAGAAGCGAGGTCACCAGATTGGCGGAAAGTGGACCAAATTGACGGTGCGTCAACCTACCCGCAAGCCAACTAGCCCCGCTTTTCCCTACTCAAGGTTGAATCCTTTAATCATTGTATGTTACTATACCAAAGAGTAAAAGTGATTGAAATAATAGTTAAGAATCGAATACTGACATTTTTATCACTTCGTTCTCAATTTTTAATTAAGAATTATAAAATTACTTCTAAATTTAATTAGGTACAATTTATTTATGAATGTAAGGAAAGTAATGATAAAAATTAATAACAATTTAAAACTAACTAATTCAAGAATGTCAAGAAACTCCTTACTTAAAACTCAAAAAATGTGACTTTTATATTTATAATTTTAAAATCAGATTTTTTGACAATTCCGAGTAGGTGCAAACGAAAAAAGAAAAGGAAGGATAGGTTGTCAAGTGTGATTAAATTTGTGCCCCTAAAATTTTAGTTGCGATATTATTGGAGAAACCGTTCATTATATCAGGGCTATCAAAATGGACGGGCCACGATCCTCCACTTTGTTGACGTCACATCCGGGGCTGATTTTTTTTTGATGGTCACGTTACGACACAGCTGATTGTCTTTAAAATATTGAAGTTGGAATGACGGTTCATGGATATTTGATTTTTTTTTAAATAAAGCCGTTTTTGAGATTGTTTTTACTTTATTCTGGCAGAACAATTTTTTTTAAATGTGTAGTAAGCCCTAATTTTTCATAGCCGCTTCATTAGCTCACACAAAAATTAGGTTTAAAGCAGAAGCGAATGTGACAATCACATGTGACAAAGTCAAATACATGTCAAATATAACAGTTGGCATGTGGTACATGGCGGGTAATTTGAATTCAAAATAAGGAATGCTAAATCTTGAAGATTTTAACCTTTTAATCATGTTGCTTCCTTACAAACCTTCAGTGGAATATCGAGATGGTGTCTGAGAATATTTCACTGAAATTTTGCGGAAATCTGTAGTGCCATTTTGAAAATATCTTAAAAAAACGTCTGACCTCCCATAAGACCCAATGTAAAATTCAGCCCCGGGAGAACAGCTGATTTTTTTAGGGTCGTGGCCTCTATTTTTGTGTTGGCCTTGATTATATTTAGGAAAACACTGTCTAAAGAATATTGTTAGATGTTGTACCTTTACGAATTTTTATGTAAGTTGATAATAGGGACTTATTGCAATAAAGCCAGGCAGTTATATTGCCGGGCACTATTCTGACAGTTTCGCATTATAAGAACAGCTGTCTTTGTTCAAAATTAGGCCTTTGTGTATTGTAAAAGCCGGGAATTAATAGTGTCACCAATATTAATGGAAAATAAACGACTGAATCTATAAATTCGACTTTGGTAAGTCAATTTTGAAATATCAACTGTCAATGTTTGAATAATTTTTGTTCCCTTGTGACATAATTTTTGTAGTTTTTTCTTGGATATAGAGAGTAATAAAAGAAAAACCGATTTTTCTTGTGGCAACGTTTCGTTTCTGTATTGAAACTTTTTCAAGCTTCAGGACATCAGTTATAAACTGATTTTCTGAGGTTTGAAAAAGATTTAATACAAAAACGAAACGTTGCCATAAGAAAAATCGGTTTTTCTTTTATTACTCCCTATACCCAAGAAAAATCTACAAAAATCACCTGCAGCACTATTACTGCCCGGCTTTACTGCAATAAGTATAATACATAATATGGGTAGGGTTATTTACAAAACTGAACCACACTTATATTGGTTGGTCAACTTTCACCTGTGTTATCTTATGACCGCATGTCACCCATATATTTTAAATTTTTTTAAAACCATGTAATGTTTACTTTCAATCTTTTGTTTAATCAAATTAAATTTTACTGAAATGAATCAATGAGACATTTGTGTTACGGTATTTTAACACATTCTGTTTAAAATTATGCAATTTAACACTCAACAAGGTCTTGCAGCGAAAATCAAAAATATCTAAGACAAAATTTCCATAATTATTTCGTTGTTTTATTTATAGTCCAGTCATTATAGAATTTTAACTTGTAAAAGGTGGTGTAGTCACAATTTCGACATATGTTGTTGACATTGAAGTCCTTAAAACAAATTCGAGTTTTCGACCTTGAGGTTTGTCGGATCGGATCCACCCGCCATCTTGGATTTAGTGTGCACGAAACAATTTTTTTTTAAATTACTTCGTTACTGTACGTTTTAGGAAAAAAGTTTTTACAAAAATTGAAGACAATAAAATTTTCTACAAAAATGGTCTCGGCTTTTTAGTTATGACGCTAAAACTTTCACCGTCATTTTGGTTTTAACCAATTTTTTTTAGTGGCTTTTAACTTTAAAACTGCTTATTTTTGAGAAAATCTGTAATAACATTAAATATAGAACATCCAATGGCCTATAAAATGAGACATTAGTGAGTTCTCTTGGTAGTACCCTTGCTGAGATACAAGCCCTGAAGTGTTAGCATTGCACCCGTTTCCTACGTATTTCCATAGTATATAGAAAATAAACCGAATTTATTCAGTTTTATATCATTTTCTCAAAAAGTAAGCATTTTACAGAAAGTGTGTAAAGAACTTTATTGTTGAAAATTGAATTATCCCTAGTTTATTAATGGTTTTCTAAATATTATAATTATACACATCATTCGAAAGAAAATTTAATTGTCTATAACACAGAGTAAAACGTTTCTCCCGGTAAGGTTTGGTTTTTTAAGCAAATACTTTTCTTTTGTGATGAAAAAAATTACTAAACATCAGTGTTCCCCGTTAACAAAAACCCACTTGATACATATCGTTTTAAAGATAATTTTATCTGCAATAATATAGAGTTAAACGATAATTTTTAGAAAACTGAATAAAAAATAAAAAGTTTTAAAAAATAACCTCAATAAGCGGACGCCTCTGGAATATTAATAATAGCTTTACCAGAACTTTGTGATACGCCATGTATAAGAACATTTTATTTTCTCTAAAAAAAGTATTTTAACAATTTTTAAAAACTAAATAAAACCTAAAAAAATATTATTGTTTTTCGTGATCTTAAAAAATAACCCCAATTTATGGATGCCAATTATATGTTAACTGTGCACTTGGCCCACTTCGATGATACATCGTTTAAAAGATAATTTAATTTTCTATCATAAAGTTTGTTACATTCTTTCTGGAAAATCACATAAAACTGAATAATTGCGGTTTATTGTGTATATACTATGGAAATACATAGGAAACGGGTGTACTGCGAACACTTTAGGGTTCGTATCTCAGCAAGGGTACTACCCAAAGAACTCACTGATATCTTATTTTATAGGTTATTAGTTAGTCTTTATTTTATGATGTTACATATTTTCTCAAAAATAAGCATTTTTGAAGTTAAAGGACACTAAATAAAAAAAATTGGTCAAAATCCAAAATATTATTGAAATGTTTAGTGTCATAACTCAAAAAACATTTGTCCAAAAAAAAAGTGTAATATCGCTTCTGTAGCAAATTTTATTCTCTTCAACTTTTGTCGAAAACTTTTTTTTCTAAAATGTACAGGGACCAATTAATTTTAAAAAAAATCTTTTCGTGCACACTAAGTCCAAGATTGGGGAAGGAGCCGCCCCCCCATAAGGTCAAAATTTTTTTAAAGACTCCAATGTGAACATTAAATGTCAAAATCGCGACTTTTTGCTAGCTGGGGGTCTTTTTTTTGATTTAATGACTGGCCTACTAGCTTGACCTAGTATATTTGTTTGTTTATGCCTATATTTGGTTTTAAATTTTGCGACAGAATTTTTAACTACTTCCCGTTGAGCTAGAGACATAAAATTTGCTAGGTTTGTACAGTGTAATTTAATTGATGCACCAAACTAAATGAATAAAGTGTTGTGCATTTTTGAAAAAAAATATACTCAAAATTATTACCAAAAAAATTTTTTTTTAAAAAATTCTGCTAATAAATGTAGTGCTATGATTACTATTTTATGATTTTAATAAGAGGCCTTCAGATATTTACAAAAACATATCTCACATTTTTTTTTTGATAAATATTTAATAGCTAATAAAAAAAAATATTTCTAAAAAACTGACAAGTCTGTACCTATTGCAAAGATTATTTGGTCACACTGTATCTCCGTAAACTTTAATTTTTTGGAAAAAAGTAATATAATTTTTTTTTATCAGAATGAATCACAAAATTATTTGACGTCAAATTTGTATTTTTCAAATTCACACGTTTCCAAATGGCGAATCTAAAATGGAAAATTTTCTGAAACCGATTTGTTTTAAACTTTGAACTTTGAGGTGCTTAAGGTCACTTTTTAACAACATTTCACTCACACACACAAAAAAATCAAATCTACGTATTGAAAAATTAAAAATAAAGATTTTCATTTAAAGTTTTTATGCTTAATTTCAATTAAATTAAAATTATAAAAACTTGTCTAGGAACTGTTTTTTTTTGTTGTTTTCATACAAGAAGTCATGTGGGGATAATAAATCTGCATTGTCACTCTAAATATAGGTTGGACCCAACACCTTTAACACATATTTATGTTTTTTTTTATACCTACATACAATTAAAGTCTAGAATTTTTTTTATCCTGTGATTTTATCTTTCAAAACACCCAAATTAATTAGAAGCGACTATTTAAACCGTTTGAAAAAAACTTGACAGTCATTATTGAAGACAAAAGAATTTTACAAGGAACTTGACTTTTTTACACAGCCTGTACCTATAGATACGATATTTCATTGTTTTTTAGCGGATTCGATTGGACACAGAAACAACGTTTTTTTTCAGGTTGGGCAAGGTCTAGTCCAATGCAGATTTATTACATGATTTATTCTAAAACGGCAAAAAAAAATAGTAAAATTAATAATTTAAATTTTTTCAAGAATCGAAAAAACCTTTTTTTTTATTTTCTTATATTCTTTAGTTTTTTACTAAATTAGCTGAAAACTTTTTATGTCTTTTTTTTAATAAAAATATTTATTATTTATCTTTTTTTGATTTTTTCGGTAATTTTTTTCGTTAAGACGTCTATTTTTAGATGATATATAAAAATTCCAGCGGTTTAGGAGCTATCGTGTTCCGGACGGAAATAATATACACACACACAGACAGACATCACGACGATCTTGCTAGGATAGGTCAAAATACATCCAAAAAACACATTTTTGGCGTTATCTCAAAAAAACTTTTTCGTCGAAAATAATACCTTTTCTAGGCATTGCTACGCGGGCTAGGAAGGTAAAAAAGGATCCATTGCGGATATGATACCTTCCTAGCCAGCCTACTACACTTTAAGTGAACTACATGATATATCAGCCTTAAAAATACTTTTTTTATAAATAAATCACAAACGAGAACGAAGTTTTTGGGTATAACACAACAGAAAAATGAAGAGTGGTCCTATAGTTCGGGTTTTACATTTTCCGCAGAGAAAACCAAAATCATGGTTTTCTCAAGAAAACGTATGGGTCTCAGAAACCCAAACATCCAACTCTATGGAGTAGATCTCGAATGTGTGGAGACTATAAGATTTCTTGGTATGATCTTAGACCGTAAACTTAACTGGAGTCATCATATTAAAACTGTGGTTAAAAAATGCCAGAAAAACATCAACCTACTTAAAGTTTTATCAAACAGGTCCTGGGGTGCAGATGCAAGCACTCTTATGACTATCTACAGAGCACTCATAAGATCAAGGCTGGACTACGGTTGCATAGCTTACAATTCAGCATCGAAGTCAACATTACTTCCCTTAGACGTTATCCACAATTCTTGTCTAAGAATAATCTTAGGCGCGTACCGTACAAGTCCTATAGAAAGCCTTCTCAGTGAGGCGGGTGAACCCCCACTAGATTTTCGAAGAATGTACCTCTGTTTATCATACGCTACGGGAGTAATTCAGAACTACTCAAATCCAGCCAGACAGAACATAATTTATCATCAATTCCAAAATATCTACCAACTAAAACCAAACTGCACACCATCATTTTTTGAAAGAATTCGACGATATCAATTACAAATCGGAGAAATATTTCCACAATTTCTTGAACAACAAAATCATAGCCCGCCATGGCTTATAAATACACCAGAAACTATAACATCCTTAAAACAATTTGACAAATCTTGTACAAACCATCTTCTATTGCAAAAAGAATTTCTGAATACTTTGCAAAGCATGCAAGACTATATAAAAATTTACACTGATGCATCAAAAACTCAGGAAGGCGTAGGAGCCGCCATCGTTGTTGAAAATCAGGATAACTATCATTTTAAATTAAGCAAATTTACCAGTGTATACAGCGCAGAACTTTATCCTATATATGAAGCTTTGATCTATGTAGACAGCAAAAAACAGAAGTACAGTGTAATAGTAACGGATTCCCTCAGTGCACTTCAATCAATTACCTCCGTATACTCAAAGCACCCAATAGTTTAACTTATTAAAGAACAGTTTTTTAAAATCCAAAATTCCTTGTTGACTGTGGTTCTCATGTGGGTTCCTTCCCACGTAAATATTAAGGGAAATGAGATGGCGGACTTACAAGCTAAAAACGCGATAAGTGACACAAACTCTAAAGTTCTAAATCAAACTGTAGGTAGTGATTTTAAAACGTGGCTAAAATCGAAAATTCAATCAATGTGGCAAGAAAAGTGGGATAATTCTACATCCGAATTACGCGAAATAAAAAAATCCGTAAACAAGTGGACATAAAATTAACTAACGAACATATTTTTTTAAAAACCAATGCACCTATATGCGCCCTGTGCCGTGAAATAATCACAGTGAGACACATATTAATTGACTGCCCAAACTACAACAACCAGAGACACAAACACAAATTGAAAAACAATTTAATGGAACTACTAAACAATAGTGAACAGACCACCAATCATCTTCTCAACTTTTTAAAAGACTGTAATTTGGTACATTGTATTTAACTATTGTAAACTTCTTTGAGTGCGCTAATGACCTTAGTGGTCGATGCGCCTTACAATAAAAGAAAAAAAAATACTTTTTTTATAAATAAATTACAAACGAGAACGAAGTTTTTGGGTATAACACAACAGAAAAATGCCGCGTGTTGATGCGATGCTCCGTTAAAAAGTTAAGATTTTAAAAAAAATTTGAATTGTTAATATTATGACACAAATTTTTGAGAAAAATATGCTTTACTATATTCCGAAAACCGCATATCGATGCGACGCACGGTGGTCAGCTTGTCGGTTCTGAACGACCGAAATATTTTATGCTTTTAATTTTGAAAAATTGATGCTGAAAGTTAGGAAATGTCAACTAGCGTTTAAAAAATGTGATTTTAATATACTGTGCATTCTGGATCGCCTCCAAAAATAATGTTGCATATCGTTTTTTTCCTCTTAAGCAAAAAACTTGAAAAATTGATACTTTGAGTGTGTGTGTTCAGCGTGTCCCATTTTCGATGGAATTAAATGGAAAACTCGGTTATTATTAAAGATATCGATTTTCTGATTGCACCTTACCGTGCTCTTTTTTGGAGCCCTTAAAAATGGTGTAATCAGATTTTTGCTATACCCCGTGGTGGTTTCGTTTTTGAAAAAATTGCATTTTAATTAATTCCTTGTATCTCGCTTATTTTGCAAGATATTTTTATTCTGTAAAAACCTTTCTATGGCAACTTTTGTAGAGCAAAATAATGACGTTGTCAATTTTTTAAAATATTGTTTAGTTTTTGAGATATGGTATTTATCATAAAAAAATTAAATACGGACCTGGATTTTTTTTATTACTACTTTGATTAGTTCCATGCTATTATTACCTTAAAATGATAAAACTTTAATATTTTTTTGATTTAAGGTTAAAAAAAGCTATTTAATATTTGAAAAAAAAATTATAGTCCGAACCTGGAAATTTCCAACGTAATTATAAATTAAAAATTGCAAGACACACTAGTTGAACGATTTTTAGTTTATGTTTTGAAATGATAATTAAAAGATTTATAAATAAAGTAAAAAACGTTAAAAAGTTACAAAAATAATATTATACTAATTATTTGATAACCAAACAGCAGGTCGTGAAATTTACAAAACAAAAGCGTGGAATTGACATTGTCAATTTACTTGTCATTTTTGTAAATGGCTTACAATTCTTTTAAACTGGCTAGAAATCGACCATATCCAGATTTTGAAAAATGTGATATGTTTGACTGCTTCATTCAAGCAACAAAATCCCAATATTTAAATGGCAGAAATATTTTTATGCAAAATGCGTTAAGAAAAATTACTCAAAAATGCCAACAATGTCTTACACATAATGGTATTCAGAAAGATTAGTTATTTTTTATAATTTGTTTTTTTTTTGTATTTTTCGTAGACTTTGTTTCAAATAAATCTGTAAATTAACGTAAAACCATTTTAATATGCTAAGTATCAAAACAGTTAAACTAAAAATTGTTTAACTAGCAATTTTTAGTTTATATTTATGTTGGAAATATCCAGGTTCGGACTAATTTTTTTTTTAAATATTAAATATTTTTTTTTACCTTAAAACAAAATTTTTTTAAATTTTTATTATTTTATGATAATACTAGCATGAAACCAATCAAAAAAGTAATAAAAAAAATCCAGGTCCGTATTTAATTTTTTTATGATAAATACCATATCTCAAAAACTAAACAATATTTTAAAAAATTGACAACGTCATTATTTTCTTCTAAAAAAGTTGCCATAAAAATGTTTTTACAGAATAAAAGTATCTCGCAAAATAAGCGAGATACAAGGGTTTATTAAAAATACAATTTTTTCAAAAACTCCCTGTATTAGCGAAACTACGGGGTATAGCAAAAATCTGATTACACCATTTTTAAGGGCTCAAAAAAAGAGCACGGTAAGGTGCAATCAGAAAATCAATATCTTTAATAATAACCGAGTTTCCCATTTAATCCCATCGAAAATGGGACACGCTGTACGTAACTAGCTTATAGCTTTTTTCATTTAACATAGCTTTTTTATAAAAATTTAACTAAATTTATTAATCTTGCTATACTATATATCAATTTTTTACCATGCACTGGTATTCTTTATCGTAGTCGTTATATTTACTATTTTCACATACATAGTTCAAAACGGATTGATTTTTATCCTGTGAAACCGATGTTTTGTGCCACATTTTAAATAAATTACGTCGGCCAATCCCATGCGCCAACGCTGAAACAATATAGCGGCAAGAGGCGGCTGAATGTAGCACCTATACAACCCTTGATTATTATTTAGTCGGTTTAGAACGTTTTTCTACGTTGTCCGACGCCTATTCTCCACCTCCTTCGATCCTGACAATCATCTTCTGTCAGATTTTTTTGACTCATTGATCTTTGGATTGACTGTTGCCATTCTAGTTTAGGACGTCCTCTTTTTCTGCGCCCTATTGGTTGCCATTCTAGGACCTGCTTTGGTAATCTTTCGTCGTTCATCCGTTGTACATGGCCGTACCATATCAATTGCCTTTTAGTGATGTCATTCGTTATGCTCCCTTCGATTCCCATTCTTTCTTTTATGATCTCATTTCTTATGTGATCTGATCTAGATATTCTCATTGATCTTCTTATTGCATCCATTTCGACACTTTCCATTTTTGTTTTGTATTCCTCTGTTACGCGACAAGTCTCTATTCCATACAACAGCGTGCTTTTCACCATATATGTTAAATTTTACATTCTTTTTTATCTCTCTGCTCCATAAAATACTATTAAGACATCCAATAACCTTTTTTGCTTTTACTATTCTTTTTTCCAGTTCTTTACAGTCTGTTCCTGTCTTATCAAATGTGATACCCAAGTATACATACTCATTGCATGGAGATATTACTTGTCCACTGTCTAGTTCTAACTCACTGGATTCGTTTCCAATACATAAGTACTGTGTCTTGTCAGAGAACATATAGTTATTTCTTCGATGCCATTGCTGCGCGGGCTAGGAAGGTAAAACACAAATAGATGTGTTTCCACCAAATCTTGTCAAAAAACAAAAAAAAATTGGGTTTTTCAATTTTTCTCTGAAAATGTTAAGTAGGTAAATGTAAAAGAAATATTTTTAGACCTTTTTATTACCTATAACTTTTGCATTTAACTTGATGACTTAATTTTTGATAGAAAGCCCACCAAAAAATTAGGACGATGGTTTTCGCATTCAGCACAATGGATTTTTTGCAATTAAAAATACAAAAAAACAAAAGCGTAACCTTAAAAAAACACTTTGCCAATTCAATAATCTCTGCTATCGGTAGACAAATTATGGATGGTTACGTATAAAGAACTACTTTAACCAGGGACAGATGAATTTTTATCCATAGGTCCCTGTTTAAACTCAAATTTTAAGCAAAACCAGGGACTGATAGAAGTTTCATTTGTCCCTAGCAAACTATAGCGCTAAATCGTAGTAACGTGCTGTTTTACGTACAAATACGTAGTCGTAACACAGCTGAAACTCTCTACTAACAACCACAATTTTCATAATTTCTTAACAGTATTTCACGGTCGCCGAATAAACTATATAGGAATCAACAAACAAAATAAAAAACAAAATAACAAAATACACATAAAAGTGGAAGTGTCTTTAAAAAGAATTTCGACATCGAAAAATGCTCCAATATCCTTAGCCTAGATAATCAAAAGTTTAGACCAACTAAACTATTATAAATATTTAATATACATATGCATACAATAATTATTTGTTTGGATTATGAAACTGATCATAACTAAATTATATTCTAGCATAGGATACAAGGTGTTTTGCAAAAGGTGTAGGTCATCAGAAAAACATTATTTTAAGCACTATAGTTATTTTCCTAACAAGTGCAGGAAATACAGGTTTTTTTAAATTTTGATAAATTTTTCCACGCTAGTGCGGCAAAATAGAATTTTCTGCAGTAAAAATAGTGTAAAATATCACATTTTCCACAAGTTTCCATGGCCTTAAGGAGTTTAAATTCGTAATCTATTTAAATTTCATTTCCTTATTTTAAAAAATTAGGTAAGAAAGCCACTTGCCCCCTTGGTATTGATTTTTTCGGTTTTTTATCAAAATTTTCTTCTAATTTACGTTGAAAATTGAAACTATAAATTTTTTCGCATTTTTAAAAATCAGGTTTTAAATAAAAACAAAACTGATTTTTAATTATTGATGATTGGTCAAAAAATAAAGAAGTTCTTGACATTCAGAATGTAAGTAAAGGTCCCCATAGTTTATCGTTAATATTTATCAAAAAAAACAAAATCATTTTAATCATCAAACTTCCCAATTGTAAAAAAATTCATAAAAATGGGTCAAAAGTAAAGCTACTATTAAATGAATATTTTGTAATTGACCAAGTGCTCAATTCACAATAAAAAAGGTACATAGTTTAATAATCCCCGAGCACAATAAGTACTGAACCGATTTTAATATTTCATACCTTGTTGAATTAGGTAAACAAACGGCAAACGTTAAAAAATAACAAAAAACAAGGTTTAATCCCCTTATGATTTTTTAATTTACTTATTTATCTTCTATCCAATATAGCGTTTATTTTTTGAGGTACTGAAAACGTTTTAAAAAATACCTAGACGTAAAACGAGCAAAAAAATCCAGAAAATTTATTTAAAAATAAACAATTAGTACTTATAGGAAGTAATCGGTAGATAGTACTGTACGTTTCTTCAAATTTACGTTCAAAATTAAAATTATAATTTTTTTTTGCATTTTTAACAATCAGGACTTAAATAAAATCAAAATTTTTGATTAATATAAATCGGTTAAAATATTAAGAAGTTATTGATTGACATTCAGATTGTAAGTAAAGGTTTAACACATGGTTTAATAATCCCATCACAATAAGTACTAAGCCGATTTAAATGGTTATTACCTTGTTAAGTTAGAAAAAACTAATTTTTTTTTCAATAAGATAAAAAACGAGCCCACAAGCGTGTGTTTTTTTAAGAAAAGGTTAAAAAATACCTACAGTTAAGTAAAACTTACCACAAAAAAATCCAGAAAATTTATGTAAAAATAAACAATTAGTACTTATAGGAAGTAATCGTTAGGTAGTACTGTACGTTTGAAGCCTCGCGGAAGGTACTTAATCAAACAGTAGTACTGCGCGCACGCGACTAAGGCACAGCTCACGCAAAAACGATTTAAACTAGAGCAATCAATACACGCACTTCCAAGAGTATCGCTCGTTCGGTGCGCGTGGAGCTCCTTGGAACCACCCCAGGAACTGTTTAAGAGTGGTACCCGGTTGTTTTGATACCGCGGCTAAGTACTACCTCGAGTATCCGGCGTGGTCAAAGCGAGAAGTACTTTCGCTATCGTTATCTAAAGTAGACGATTGAGTAGTCAGTAAAATAAAATACTGAAACAAAGAAAATTTGCAAAAAGTTATATAAATTGAAAGAAGTATTTCGAGGACGACCTCTATTAAGCGGACACTCTTGAAATAGGAGTTATAAATAAAAAATGTATTAAATAAAATCCGTGGATTGTTGCCTAAATTTCGTTATTTAAAAGAATTTTTAGAACAAGATCATCTCAGGATGCTGTACCTCTTCCTAGTACAGTCCAATCTTTCGTATGGGATTTTAGGATGGGGTGGAGTGGCTGAATGTTACTTAAAAACGCTAAATTGCACTCAAAAATGGTTCTTAAAACTGATTTACCCCACAGATATGCTTTTTCAGGAAACAAATATGTTGGATATACGCCAACTTTATTGCTTGGAAATAACAAAAAATATTCACAAAGGTAGAATAATTCTGAGACAAAAAGTTAGAAAGTATGAAATGAGAAGAAATAATTGTTTTAAATTAAGCTTTGCATCAAAAACTATGTCTCAACGTTCTGTTGAATATTTTGCACAAAGAATATTTAATGCTCTTCCTCCAAATATACAATATATATATATATATATATATATGTATATATATATATATATATATATATATATATATATTTATCGGTTTCACAACGTTCTACGTCTTCCGATACCCAATCTCCACTCGTTTCTGTTTGCCCATAATTCATCATCGAGGCCTCTTATTCTTATTTCACTATCTATTCCTTCTCTCCAGCTTCTCCTTGGTCTTCCTCGTTTTCTTCGGCCAGTTGGTTTCCATTGTAATATTTGTTTAAGTAGTCTTCCATCATCCATTCTTTGTACATGTCCGTACCACACCAGTTGTTTTGTTCTTATATCATCCACTAGAGTACGTTCACCCACTGTCATAATTTATCTTATTCTTTGATTGGTAACTCTTTCTCTTTTTGATTTCCCTGCTGCTCTTCTCCAATATTCCATCTCCGTAGCGGAAAGCATTTTTTCTGTTCTATCTTTGATTGGCCATACTTCTGAGCCGTATGTAATAATACTTTTTACAATGGTGTTATATATAAGCTTTTTGTTATGTTTTGATATACTTTGGTCCCAAATTATTCCATTTAATAAAGTTATTGCTTTTCTTCCTTGTACGTTTCTATCTTTTATAGCTTTGTCTAGTGTTCCGTCAGCTGTAATTTTTAGACCCAAGTATTTATACTCATCACAGGACTGAATTCGCTGCCCAGTATTTAAGATTAGATCCTGTTTCGTTCCACCAATACACATATACTCTGTCTTATTGATATTAACCTCTAGTCCCCACTTATTGTACTCTTCTATTAGTTTTCGTGTCATATATTCGAGGTCGTCATAATCCTGAGCCACCACTATCTGATCATCGGCGAAACATAAAGTATACAAGGTGGTTTCATTCAACGGAATTCCCATGTTTTGGCATTTTCTCTTCCAGACTTTAAGGACTTGTTCCAAGTATATCTTGAAGAGCGTAGGCGAAATACAGCAACCTTGTTTAAGACCTTTATTTACTTGAAAGTCTTTGGTTAGTTTTGCTTTTATTTTAACTTTTGCCTTACTATTGCGGTATAACTCTTTGATGGCCTTAATTAGTTGTACGCTTATGTTTGTCTTTTCCAACGCTTTCCAAAGTAGATTTAGTGGTATACTATCATATGCCTTCTTCAAATCTACGTAAAGCAGATGGAGCTCTTGTCCGTATGCCATTTTCTTTTCAATAACTTGGGTTATACAAAAGAGATGATCTGAAGTCGATCTACCCGCCCTGAAACCAGCTTGTTCTTCTGCCTCCATATCTTTATATTCGCTCTCCACTTTATTTCTTATTATTTTGCCATATATTCTGCTTAGCGTACTAGTTACCGATATACCTCTATAATTGTCACATATATCTTTCCTTCCTTTTTTGTGTATTGTGGATATGAAAACTATAAGATCGATCAAAAAAGAAACATACAGAGACATTATTTCACCAATACCAGACAAAGAAAGGGATGAGCATTTTAAAAAACTTTTAACTGAAGATAGAGCCGAATTCAAGGAAGACGAAAGAGACAATATCATTAGAACGATGGGATCTCCAGTACCCCTCACAATATATGAGGTCAAAAACGTGTGCAAAACCTTAAAAAGCGGTAAATCTGCCGGACCCGGAAATATCCCAGCTGATCTTATTAAATATGGCACTGAAGAATTGTTTTGTAGATTACGGAATCTTTTCCAAAGATATTTAAATGGAGCTGTAGTACCAAATATACAAACTACTGAAAAATTCTTTTTATTTAAAAAACTTGTAAGGAACTGGATTTTGAACAACAGAAATAAATGTAATGAGCTTATCAACTTAAACTATGTTAGGTAAAAACTAAATTAAATTAAATTACTTAGATATAATTTTGTTTTAAGTCAACAAGCATGACTATGCTTTTATGACTTCTTTTGCGTTTATTTGTAATTATTTAAATATTTATTTATTATTAATAATTAAATTTAACTGAAAATCTTTGTAAGAATTCTTGTAAACTTTTAAATTTGAATAAACGATTTATTATTTCGGAGAAGGAACATCTATCAGCACGAAAGATCGCTAAAAAAATTTAATATCGAAAAAACTCAAGCAGCGGAAATTGTCAATAAATATATATTAAAATGTCGCAGTTTTTTCCCATAAGCGGACACCTCCAATAAGCGGACAAAATCGACGAAACCGTGAGTGTCCGCTTATAGGTGGTTTCACTCCATTTAAAAGAGGTTTATTAGTATTTCCTATATACTATCCGAGAGAAAGATCTTGTTAGGCACTCCTCAATACGAGCGTAACCAAAAGGGTATACCTACTAAATAAAAATTAAACAATGGCGTTTTTCTTACTTTACAATATGTTTTTTTTTGTATCTGGATTCGACAATACCACAACCCACAACAATGGCCCTACAATATACCAGAACTCAATACTTTTCTTCGTAAAATGCCTGGTTTGTTTTCAAGTTTCATTATATGGAGTTTTTGATTTGTTTTTGATTCCCTAAAAATCCGTAAATTACATTTTTCGGAATCTCAAATCACTGCCTGGCTTTTTGACATCTAGATAGCACAACAATACTACAACTCGGTGCTTTTGTTCGTAAAATGTATAGTTTCTAAAATATGAATTTTTAAAGTTTCGCCATATAAAGCTTAGGGGGATTTGATTCTCTAAAAAACCGTAAATAACACTTTTCAGAATTAACAATAATGAAAAGCAGAAATGTATCTTTTCTGAATCTATCGGATACTTTACTACTCAATCTTTCTTAGGTACTGATTGATACGTAAATATACGTAAAACAGTACGCGACACCGTACCCTTTCAAGTACGACCTCGGCGAGCCTCCATCATCAGTACGAAAATGAACACGCCTATTTTTGACTCATTTTCTTCGGACTGCGCAGCATGTAATTACCGTGTTTAAAGTTTATTAAAAACTTTTTTTTCTTTTTTTAGTGGCATTAAAACTTCTGGTGGGTTTTAGGTTGCACGGTAAAAAAAATTGTCTTAGATCAAAGCAAATTGCTTTAAAGTAAAATAATTTGTGCTTTCCTATTCACCAAGAGAATATTTTCTTGATATAGCACAAAAAATGTCTTGCCTCTTTATTTTAACGTAAAACAGAAATTGTTTTATTATAAATTGGAACTGAATTAATCTAAGGCACCGTTTTCTCTGGAAGCAAAATATTATTTATATGAAAACAATTTGCTTTGTTTCAAAATGGAGTATACTGAAACAAAACAATTAAAGAAGAAAAATAAAGTCTCATTTCAAGATTAAACGCTGCATTGAACTAAAAAGAAATATTTTATTTCAAAACAAATTGTTTTAAGGTAAAACAATTTATTCAAGAAAAGAACGTGTTTTCATTGTAGACAAATTTTTTTACCGTGTGATTAGTGAGTTCCGCAGAAAAAATAAAATGTACGGTTTTTAATCAAGGAAAAGGCAGACTTTCTTACACACTCCAACTGTCGGTAGGCCATTCCAGAGACAAAAGGGCCGTATAAAAAAATAGAAGTTCTGGAGTTCCAAAGGGCCTGAGGACTCGTGCAATTTGTCGTTACGTACTGGCGTCCTTAGCACGGATCACCTTTGTTTGGTCATCCGTGGCCTTCGGACTACTACTATGTCGGTTTAGAACGTTTTTCTACGTTGTCCGACGCCTATTCTAATGTAATGTAATCCTTCGACGTTCATCCGTTGTACATTATTTTAGTGATGTCATCCGTTATGCTTCCTTCTATTCCCATTCTTTCTTTTTATGTGATCTGTTCTAGATATTCTCATTGATCTTCTTATTGCATCCATGTCGACACTTTCCATTTTTGTTTTGTATTTTTGTGTTACGCGACAAGTCTCTATTCCATGCAACATTGTATAATATATGTTAAATTTTACATTATTTTTTATCTCTACTCCATAAAATACTGTTAAGACATCCAATAACCTTTTTTCGCTTTTACTATTCTTGTTTCCAGTTCTTTATAGTCTGTTCCTGTCTCATTAAACGTGACAGAGATATTGTTTGTCCATTGTCTAGTTCTAACTCACTTGATTTATTTCCAATACATAAGTACTGTGTCTTGGCCTTAGTGCCAGTGAAAAAGTTTAGTACATAATCAAAAAGGACAAAGAAAAAGTATCCTATCAAAGATTTTCTTTTTACTAATCTGCTTAGATAAACGAATAATTAATTTCTATTAACCATCTTGGTATTTATTATTTTTTATTAATTTTTTCTTTATGTAAGACATTAATCAAGACAATGGCGACATTTTGCAAAACTATAATTATTACACATTGTTTTATAAGCGTCAATGTATTTTAAATGCAAATAGCTTATTATACTCGCTGCAGTTAAAAAATCTCTATTTAAAGTTTCAACACCAAAAACTGTAAATTAATAATTTTTTGCAAGGAAAAATTATGAATTAGAATATTAATTAAGGTACCTATGTACTACGATGTGAGGCAAATATAGTCCACCCTATTTTAAAAAAATACAAACCTAAACGATTTTAAAACAGAAACACAAATTAAGGACGCAGTACAGCGTGTCCCATTTTCGATGGGATTAAATGGGAAACTCGGTTATTATTAAAGATATCGATTTTCTGATTGCACCTTACCGTGCTCTTTTTTGGAGCCCTTAAAAATGGTGTAATCAAATTTTTGCTATACCCCGTGGTTTCGCTAATACAGGGAGTTTTTGAAAAAATTGCATTTTAATTAATTCCTTGTATCTCGCTTATTTTGCAAGATATTTTTATTCTGTAAAAACCTTTTTATGGCAACTTTTTTAGAGCAAAATAATGACAATTTTTTAAAATATTGTTTAGTTTTTGAGATATGGTATTTATCATAAAAAAATTAAATACGGACCTGGATTTTTTTTATTACTACTTTGATTGGTTCCATGCTATTATTACCTTAAAATGATAAAACTTTAATATTTTTTTGATTTAAGGTTAAAAAAAACTATTTAATATTTGAAAAAAAAATTTTAAGTCCGAACCTGGAAATTTCCAACGTAATTATAAATTAAGAATTGCAAGACACACTAGTTGAACGATTTTTAGTTTATCTGTTTTGAAATGATAATTAAAAGATTTATAAATAAAGTAAAAAACGTTAAAAAGTTACAAAAATAATATCATGCTAATTATTTGATGGTAGCACAGCAGGTCGTTAAATTTACAAAACAAAAGCGTGGAATTGACATTGTCATTTTACTTGTCATTTTTGTGAATGACTTACAATTATTTTAAACTGGCTAGAAATCGACCATATCCAGATTTTGAAAAATGTGATATGTTTGACTGCTTCATTCAAGCAACAAAATCCCAATATTTAAATGGCAGAAATATTTTTATGCAAAATGCGTTAAGAAAAATTACTCAAAAATGCCAACAATGTCTTACAGATAATGGTAATCAGAAAAATTAGTTATTTTTTATAATTTGTTTTTTTTTGTATTTTTCGTAGACTTTGTTTCAAATAAACCTGTAAATTAACGTAAAACCATTTTAATATGCTAAGTATTAAAACAGTTAAACTAAAAATTGTTTATCTAGTAATTTTTAATTTATATTTATGTTGAAAATATCCAGGTTCGGATTAATTTTTTTTTTAAATATTAAATATTTTTTTTACCTTAAAACAAAAAATTTTAAAATTTTTATTACTTTATGATAATATTAGCATGAAACCAATCAAAATAGTAATAAAAAAAATCCAGGTCCGTATTTAATTTTTTTATGATAAATACCATATCTCAAAAACTAAACAATATTTTAAAAAGTTGACAACGTCATAATTTTCTTGTAAAAAAGTTGCCATGAAAAGGTTTTTACAGAATAAAAATATCTCGCAAAATAAGGAATTATTAAAAATACAATTTTTTCAAAAACTCCCTGTATTAGCGAAACTACGGGGTATAGCAAAAATCTGGTTACGCCATTTTTAAGGGCTCAAAAAAAGAGCACGGTAAGGTGCAATCAGAAAATCAATATCTGTAATAATAACCGAGTTTCCCATTTAATCCCATCGAAAATGGGACACGCTGTACACTCAAGAAATAATTATTTTAGTGAAATATTTTTGAATTATTATTGGAACGACATACTTAAATTAGTTTTGTTTTGAACTTTTACTTTATTTACTTTTGTAAATCATCAGAGAACATATTATTTTTCCTTCAGGGACAGATGATCAGTCCTTGGCCAATCTTACTCGTCTCTTGGTTTCAGCTGTTTGGTTTTTCTTTCAGTTTAATAATTAGACCCAGGAATATAAATTCCTTGTTCTATTTTATTTTGGTTTATTCTGACCGTAATATCTTCATCTGTGTTTGTTATGATTTTAGTTTTACTGTAATTTATACTTAACCCTATATTTTTAACTGCTGTATCCAGTTCTTTCAGTATTTTATCAGTTCTTCTTTCTTGTCTGTTATTAAGGCGATATCATCAGCATATCTTAGGTGGTTCAAGAATTGTCCTTTTATTTTGATGCCTAGTTCTTCCCAATCTAAGCTTTTAAAAACATCTTCTAGGGTCTGGTTAAATAATTGTGTCACCTTAATGACTCCTCTTCTTATACGGATTGGCTTGGTTCCGTCGTGGATTTTGATTGATTTTGTTACTTAGCTATATATATATTGGCTATTAAGTATGTATATCTGTATGTGTGGGCACCAAGTTAACAAAAAAAGCTTTATTAAGAAAATTATTTTCCTACGAGAGAAATAAAAGAGGAAAAAGTAGCTGGGTAGGTATATAGGTAGGTAGGTAACCTAGTATTTAAGAGTGATTTAGATCTAAAAACCTACCTTATTTATTATTTCTACTTTCATTTGACATTTGGATTTATTATAAGATCAAACATATGCATCCGACAGATATTATTATGTACAACAGCTTATTTAGTTATAATTTTATGTTCGTTGGGGTCCCGAAATATTGCCACATACGTCATTGTAAACGTACAGCTTATAAAAAAAATTAATGTAGAATATCGACTTTTCCCACACATGTAGATAGAGGGCTGCGAGACCTAGACAGAAAACAAGCTTTTTATTATTACAAGCTTTTATTTAACTTCACCTGTATGTATGTATGTATGTATGTATGTATGTATGTATGTATGTATGTATGTATGTATGTATGTATGTATGTATGTATGTATGTATGTATGTATGTATGTATGTATGTATGTATGTATGTATGTATGTATGTATGTATGTATGTATGTATGTATGTATGTATGTATGTATGTATGTATGTATGTATGTATGTATGTATGTATGTATGTATGTATGTATGTATGTATGTATGTATGTATGTATGTATGTATGTATGTATGTATGTATGTATGTAAGTGGGTATATGTATGTATGTAATCAAATCTTGCAACTCATTTTTGAAGAACTTCCAAACATCTGATTGACTTCAAATTTCGCATAACGTCTTAGTTCCGATGACAATACAATAATGTGGTTTCATCGGGTACGTACCTCCCCCTAACGTGTGGGGTGGAGAGGGGGTAAAACTTTCGTTTGTCCGATTTCCACCAAAATTGGTATCTGGGGGTTTTTGAGGATATGAATTATGAATTTTTAATCAGATTACAAAAATTCAATATATTTAATATCAAGTTTTTCTGATTACTTTCAACTGACTTCCACGTATCCGATTAAATTTAAATTTCGCATAACGTTATAGTTCCGATGACAATCCAATAATGTAGTATCACTGACTGCCTACCTCTCCCCTAACGTAGAGGGCGGAGAGGGCGTAAAATTTTAGTTCGTATTTTGTTTAGTATCAAATCGTTGGACGGCCTTCTCATCGAAGACTTAGATATTTCAAAATTGACAGGAATGACTCTCTGCAATATCGATGTGCTAGCTGAAATGCATAGACTTAGACAAATCTAAAAATTAAAAAATAAATTTAGAAAAAAAAACTTTTTGAAAAAAAGCTTTTATAAAATCGACTAAAAAGCATAAAATAATTTTCTGAGTGTTCTGATATCATAATAGGAAAAGCGATGGGCGTATTTAATATTAGGTAAATGTCTTTCCATGCGCATTTGGTGGATCGTCCACAACCGATGATGGGCCGACTCTTCTTTTTCAATGTGACAAAATAAATCGACACACTGCCGGTCGCGGATGATCTGCCTAATATGAAGCAGGCGTAATAATGTCCATCCATATTAGAAAAATGTAAGGGTAGCTTGAGTAGGGTTGATTTGGGTTAAATTATCTACCTTTACATTTCTCTGCTATAATATAATGAATTTGGATTTTCACTAAACTTCAAGTTAACAAGGCTAAAAGGAAAACGAGTAAATTTCCTTTAATACGCCCATCACTTTTATTATTATGATATCAGAACACTCAAAAAATTTTTTTATGCTTTTTAGTCCATTTTATAAAAGCTTGTTTTCAAAAAGTTTTTTTTTTAATTTATTTTTGAGCACGTTTTTATTCATCCTATTGTCTATGAAAGGAAATGAAGCTATATTTCAATTTTTCTACAATAGTGCGGAAATATACAAAGTACCGACTAACCTATTTTATTTATTGAAATAAGTCAAAACCCTAAAGCAATTGCTACTTATTTTTGCTACCCAGTGACGGGCGCGATATTTGTTCCTGGGGGGCCTTAAAACTAACAATTGCCAATAGATTTACACAAGAGAAAGGTCAAGGGGTCATTAGCTCACAACAAACCTGTTCAAATTTTACAACAGGACTTGGAATAGGACCCGACAAGATGCGACAGAACTCAACAGGACACGACAGGACACGAAAGGGCTCAAGAGGACCCGACTGATCTCTTTTTTGTAGAAAATCAAAAAACATTTTTTTTGTGTTTTGGTCATCAACTTGTTTTTAAAATAAATTGAAAAACGCCAATCAAGTGCAAAACTCGATGGGAGATTTGAAGAATTTGGATATTCTATATTTGATAAAATAAATTTTAAAAACTAGTTCTTACGAGAGATTTTAGGAGATTTCAGGAAGTCTTTTTCAAATATCCTTAATCTTCTAAAATCTGCTAAAAACTCGGAAATAAGTTATGAGACATAAGAAGACATTTTTAACAGGAATTGCTTGATCCTTGGTACCTAGGTTAGGTTCCTATTTATTCACATGTCGAAGGCTACCTTTAATTTTTTACCAGTTTAATCAGAAAAATAAGGGAAGGTTAGCTTCTAAACCCTCCCGTGAGTTCGCCACTGTGTTTCTATCGAATTTTACAAATCGAAAGTTTTATACTCACTTCAGGTTAGCGTCCTGCTATTTTAAATTGAATATTGTTCGATCCAAGGACTAAGTAGAGCGGATTTTATTGTTGTTAAAGATGTGGACATTTTTTTTAACAATCTTGTAATCATATTTTTACACCCACGCATAATACTAATTTGTATTTCTTATCCTATAAAGCTACCATTAGGGTGGACAGGAGACCCTGAATAAAATATAGGGGTAAGGTATACCCCTCGAAGGGGGTTCGTGCTACAAAAATTTCAAGTTTTCCAAAAAGGGTTCCCCTTGCAAACAAAATCGACGTGTTTCCGCGTTTTTTTAATTTCTTGATGATTTTCGAGAAAATCCAGGTGGTTCCTTTTTAAATTGTATCCTTGTATGAGTCAAATGTAGGATTGTCATTCATCTTGTTGTGGCCCCTGGCAATTCTGGTTTCAGGGTCCCTTCCTTCTTTTTGAGGTAAAAATGGCATTAAGACTGATATTAGGTGCCAATTGAATAGTGTCTATGGGTAAAACATTACCGAACATAATGAGAATGTGGCAAAAAATAGACATATACTTAGTGGGTTAATAGATTGTTTAAAATTCTGTGGGATTTTTGAGGTTGCTCTACAGGGCCATGATTAGTCTGAAACTGGTGCTAATCCGAGCACTTTGCGCATGTAAAAGAAGAGCGAATAGATTTTATCTTTAAACAAATAAAGTAAAAACTACACCAAGTAGCTGCTTGTTTGTAAAATAAAATTGTTTAGGTAAGTTTTTTAATCTCCTTTGCCATGCAATATAAATTTCTGCCCCCCCCCCTCCCCCCCCAATTTATGACAGCTGCCACTGATACAACACTATTATAATCAAAGTTACACCTCAAAAAGTTCATTTGATATGCAAAATCAAGTATGTCATGAACACAAGGCTGAAAGGCTCCCAATCTATGGAGAACTGGTATGACATGAAAACTTAATGAACAGAAATGACTAGAGATTGGGTATCTGAAGATGTAGAACGTGAAAAAACCTGTATTTTCGCTTGAATTTCGCATGGGTTAAGCAAAAAATATTCCACACCCCACACTTGTAATATGTAAATTATATCATGGTATCAAAACCATAAATCAGAGAAAGTCGTAAAACAAAACGACATGTTATTAATAAAATCATACATTTTCAACTAATTGCGAAATCCTGAGATATTTTTTTTGGCAAGCATTTTTCGAGTCTTCAAGGTTTTTATATAAAAATCAAGTTTATAACAACTGTAATAAATTTTAAAAATATAGGTATATACCTACGCAACTCCCACAGATTATCAATTTGAGAGTGTACTCTTCAAATAAAATTTTAAAAAAATTCTAGAAGATGAAATAAAAATTCTGCGTAAAACTAGTGCAAACAGAAGATGGTTATTTGCAAATACGGATGAATTAGGAATTAGAACAGCTCATGTATGGCGCAAGCTTCGTGAAGAAGAAGAAAAAGAAGAAGTTGAAACACTACCTACCCCACCATGCCAATTCCCATCAACTCCACTACCTAAATACATCACCCAACATCACCCAACCCTTGAGTTGAATGATGGGATTTAAAATCTTCACTCTCAAAATTTGAGAAGAAGATTTACAGTCAGGTTAATGTTGATACGTGATGGTAATATTAGATTTTGTTTATTTGAAAAAAATGACTCTCGAGAACTGATATCGAGAGTATCACTGACAAATCGACACATTTTAGAGAGTATACCTTTGAGACAGCTTCGATGCGCTATCAAATAAACACGAAAATATTAACAGATAAACTAGCAACAAAATTTGACGAATATCAATCAAAAGAACAAGCAGGCTTCTATAGCCAACGAATACAAAATTCCAATGTATATTGCGTTTATAGACTTCGAAAAAGCTTTCAATAGCATTGAGCACCGGGCAGTAAGAGCATCCGTAGTTAATAGCCGAATAGATCACCGATACACAGACTTAATCACTAATATATACCACGAGGCAACAACATCAATCAAAATCCACGAAGGAATCAAGCCAATCCAAATAAAAAACGGTGTCGGACAGGGTGAAACAATATCCCCTAAATTATTTAACCAGACCCTAGAAGATGATTAAAAAAACTTAGATTGGAACTACACTAAAACTTAAATCATAACAAACACACATGAAGATATCACGATGAGAATAAAGCAAAAGAAAAGAGAACAAGTAGAGAAATATGGGACAAATTATTAAACTAAAAAAAGAAAACCAATCAGTTGAAATCAAGAGACGAGTAAGATTGGCCTGGGCAGCATTCGGTAAATTAGGCTACATATTAAAAAATTAAAAATATTCTCACTACCTCAAAACGAAAGTGTATAACCAATGTATCCTTCCTATACTTTCATCAAAATCAAACATGGATGAGGTAACAAAAGCCCAAAGATCAATGGAAAGAAAAATGTTACATCTAAAGCTAACAGATAGAAAAAGGAATGAATGGATAAGACATAAAACAGAATTATAGGATGTCAGAGGAGAAGTGGCAAAATTAAAATGGAAATTTGAAAAACTTTGGGAAAATAAAAAAGTAGGAGAAGACCCCAAATGAGATGTGCAGACGATTTAAAGAAACACGCGGGAACTAGATGGATGAACACGGCGACAGACAGAGAAGAGTGGAAAATATTGGGGGAGACTGTCCCTACCTATGTGTTTTTCTTGATCTGGCAAAGGCTTTCGACACTGTGAGCCATTCACAGTTGTTGGAGTCTTTGCGGGATCTGGGATTCCGGGGGACGACCTGGAGACTCTTTCATTCCTACCTAACGGATAGGAAACAAAACACAAACATAAAAAACTATGTTAGTGGGGAAGAGAGTGTTCTTTGTGGTGTCCCTCAAGGTACTGTGATTGGCCCGGTTCTGTTTACCCTTTACATCAATAGTATTCTTGAGCAACCATTAGATGGAGAGATTTTAAGCTTTTGTGATGATACTGTTATATTCTTTACTGCTGAAACCTGGCAGGAATTAAAAATTTTAGCAGAAAAAAACCTAAAAATAATTTTTGAAAATTTTTATCACAACTTTTAACTGTAAATTACAAAAAACTTACTTTATGCCATTTACATGCAGCAGCAGAAACCTGCCACATTTTGACACCCTTAGTATTAATGAAATCAAAATAAAATTTACCAACACCATTAAATACTTAGGGGTTTACTTTGATCCGCATTTAAAATGGAATTACCACACAAAAAAAGTCACAAACACAATTAGAGTGATGCTATTTAGACTTAAGTATCTTAGAAAAATATTAGACATCAACCAATTAAAAATTCTATACTATGCACTTATTGATCGAATACTATACGGAATCTTGGCTTGGGGCGGAGTTTATGATGCACACTTAAATAAACTAAACATTGTCCATAAAAATATTTTCAAAATAATGCACTTTAAAAACCATCAATACCCATCAGACCTTTTGTATAAAGAGTTAAAAGTTTTAGATATAAGACAAATATATTATTTTCAGATCTGTATATACTGTTATAAAAATAAATCCCACCTAAATATTCTTACACACAGGCAAAATACAAGATATGCAGCTAATTATAATATTGAAGAACAAAGATCATCCAAAAATATTGGGCAGAGATACCATATATATTTGATTCCAAAAGTATTTAACCATTTGCCATTAGATATAAAAAAATCGATAAGAGAAAATCAAAAATCATTAAAACAATTAAAAAAAATGATAAAATCAATTCTTTTTAGTCTCTCTCGCGAAGAAATTAATAATTTAGTAAACATTTAATGTTCAGGATATAATTATTTTACACTTTGCGTATTCATATAATACTTCATATATACTATAAGTATATTTAGTTGCTAGTTAGTAATAAGGAGCATTTCTATTTTTAGGTATTATTTTGTAATATTATTGTATTGTATATCGTGGTATGTGTGCTTGTATAACGCATCACAAAAATCCCAGCGCGACGTCTTGTCTTTGGGAAGGTGAGCTGTTCTAGGAGCATGACTGTTATGGTGCATACTACTTTATGATATGTACTCTTAGAAATAAATTAAAAATTGAAAGATGGATTGAAAAAGCCTAAGTAGATAGAGACTCTCAAATAGACAAAGAGTTAAAATAAGTCGATAGAAATGATTATTACGTGGATACTTCTTCAAACGATTACCGATGAAAATGAAGATTAAAGTAAAGAAGAAAACGAAGAAGAAACAGAAGAAATTGCTCTTAAAATCTGCGTAACCCAGAAACGATATCTTACCTACATGTAGGTTTCTTCAAGTTCATGAAGAATGAAAACTGTAGAATAATACGGTTGTATAATAATGAATGGTGTTTATTATAAATTGTTTTACACCATTTACTATAGTAATTTTAACAATAGAAGAAAATTAATGGTCCCATTTATAATCCATTCATTCGTTTTTTGTTAAAATTGCCAAATTTTGCTAATTAATCTATTTTTTTTTAAACGACACTTATTGTTATTAACTAGCAAAACGTCGACAAATTACTAGATAGATACTTCCTTGAGTTCTTAATTAGCAAAATTTAATTTATAATTTTGTTTGACGTGACGTGATAAGCCTTAGATTTTTTTACATATTTTCTATATATTTCATGATAAAACACAAAAAATAGCTTAAAATTTGACATCATGAGGCTTCGCACCCCCCCCCCCCCCCAAGAGGCCACGGGTCCCCCCCAAGACACATTCCTGGGTGCGCCACTGCATGTGTCTTCCTATCCTGTGCAAATTTTCAACGTTCAAAGCATTGACTCTTGCAGGGCCTTATACAACTCAATGGTTCAAAGTTTGTGTATACTATATTGTGTGTACAGGGTGTCCCAAATTGGGCACTTTTAGGGGGTTTAAGGTACTTCTAGGGGAGACAGAGAAAAACTGACCACGCATTGCGAGGCTCAAATTTCAAGAGAAGACTTATAGTGAAAACCTCATTTTGAAATATCGTCTCGTCTTTGAGCTACGGGGGCTTTTTGAAAAGTCTGCATTTTTGAAGGGAGTCTATAACTTCGTTATTAGTGGAAATTTTGATTTAGAGTAAATTGAAGTTTTATAGACTTTGTTACGAGGAATTCACCCGCTAAATTATATTTTAACTGTCACTTTTAGTTTTTGAGATATGACATAAAGTTGCATTTTTTCTTATGGAGATAAAAAAACTTGCCTAAAATTTTTGATTTTAGCATTGTACATACAAACAAGCAGCTACTTGGTGTAGTCTTTAGTTTATTTTTTTATAGATACAGTCTATTCGCCCTTCTTAGAGCAACCTCAAAAATCCCACAGAATTTTAAACAGTCTATTAACCTACTAAGTATATGACTATTTTTTGCCACAATTTCATAATGTTCGGTAATATCTTGCCTATAGGCACTATTCAATTGACACCTAATATCCGTCTTGCCTCGCATAGAAAATTCTATGCTGTTATTTAAATAAGTAGCACTTACTTTGTGTCTTTAACTTTTCACTAAAGTGCTAGAGAATAAAATAATAAAATAATAATAAATAAGTAGCACTTAATAATAAAATAATAATAAAATAAAATAATAATAAATAAGTAGCACTTACTTTGTGTCTTTAACTTTTCACTAAAGTGCTAGAGAATAAAATAATAAAATAATAATAAATAAGTAGCACTTAATAATAAAATAATAATAAAATAAAATAATAATAAATAAGTAGCACTTACTTTGTGTCTTTAACTTTTCACTAAAGTGCTTGATATCACACATTCCCTTTGCCACCCACGCAGGATCACTTCGTGGATTGTTCATAATAAGACAAATAAAGCAAAAAAAAACATTTCGTTTTTCACAACCGCACAACCATTTTTCAGCATTGTAATATTTTTAGGTCCGGTCTATATGGTCCCAAAGATTTTATTTGTAATCGAAGTTCATATGTCCAATTTAAATACAAATTTGCACCGATAATTATATAATCGACGGTATTTAATTCCATTTTGAAAACAAACAGAAACAAAAACAAACAATGGACACGTTACCGGCAAGGCTTTTAACTACTGACCCACCCCAAATCAAACCAAACTCATACCTCTTCACTAAGGATAGACCCAGCAACACGTAGGAAGGGCAACGAACGTTTTCGCACGATGAATATGGCCGACGTCAACTAAAACAAACATTCCCTCGCATCCGCGCGAGAACAGCCACCCATACCCCGCTGAAAAACGGGTGAAATTAAAATCTTCTCCCGCGCGGTGCTGCCGGCTTGTAATTATTTACGCTAAAAAAGTTTACCCAATTAATCGCCTTTTGTTAACCACAGACTAAAAAAAAAGAATTAGACATGTCGTACAGGAAGATTTAACTTTTTTTAAATGAATCAATTAAAAATATTGTTTGTTGTCTGGTTTTGGGCAACCGCCACTGCTGTGTACAATGTACATAATGACACGGTTGAGACGCCATTTCAAACGACATGATAAATCAAACTTTTTACTATTACATTACATACACAGTTTTTCCCTTTCAATTAATGTACCATGGTCAAGGACGCAACCTTAGAACATAATGTTCGAAGGACGCAACGATGTTTGAAAGCAGCAAACACACGGTAAAAAATTTTGTCGACAATGAATTTTCTTGAATAAATTATTTTACCTTAAAACAATTTGTTTTGGATTAAAATATTTCTTTTTAACAGCGTTTAGTCCTAAAATGAGAGTTTATTTTTTTCTTTAATTGTTTTGTTTTAGTATACTGAATTTTGTATCAAAGCAAATTGTCTTCATATAAATAATATTTTACTCTGTTCTATCTTGAGTACGTGTCTGTAGTTTCTTAAGTTTTTCTCGGTGAGTTGATCTTATCTTCTGTCGTTCTCTGTTGCACGTACTATCAATTTTACTCAGTATCGGTTCGTAGTCTTCCTCCCATGTGTGTCGTCTGATTTCGTCAAAACGCTCCTCCATGTCGGTGTTGAAGTTGGCTTTTTCTCCATCGATGGTAACTGATTTGGGATCGGATTAGTGCTTGGCTGGTCCTCTCTAAGATCTTCTTCGTTCTCACTCCCGGAAAGTTGGCTTTTAGGCGGAAACCAACCGGAATGACACCACTGTCGCGCGCCTCGCACGAGAATGAAATGTGTTCTTCTTCCTTGATCACTTTAATTTTGGTCTTCTCGTAGCCTCTGAATAGATTGTTGATTCCGGGTCCGTACCGTTCTTCAACTCTTTGTTTGAAACTCGTAGACAATGATTGTGTAGAAATAAAATTTTGGACTTCCATTGTCTTTATTTTAGTTTACACTTGATAACGGTTAGAGATACTTACTAACCGAAACGTCGTGTTTTTAAAATAAATAAAGACAATGGAAGTCCGAAATTTTATTTCTAATATTTTACTTCCAAAGAAAACGGTGCCTTAGATTAATTCAGTTCCAATCTATAATAAAACAATTTCTGTTTCAAATTAAAATACATTTTTTGTGCTATATTAAGAGAATATTCTCTTGGTGAATAGGAAAGCACAAATTATTTTACTTCAAAGCAATTTGCTTTGATCTAAGACAATATTTTTACCGTGCATCAAAACATTTTTTATTAGCAGTTTTTGATAGATCTGACTTGTAAAATTTGATATCAAAAGGAGATTTGTGGCGCCGCAGGCGAAATTTTTATAAAATTATTTATTCAAATAAACCTTTAATTTAAAAATATACGGGAAAACCCTGTATGCCCATTTAGAACATGTTTTATAATTATTATAGCTGCGATTTTTGGAAAAAGAAAAAATGGCTCATTCAGAAACAGACTTTAAAAACTAGTGGGTCATCCGAGGTGGGGTTATCAAATTTTAGCTTCCTTCAAAATATTAGTTTTTGCTTCCTTTATAACTCATAAAAATTAGAATATCTACAGAAAAAAAAAATTAAGTCATTGGCTCATACCCACTTATTATTATTTTTAATTATAAAATCGTTATACTTGACTTATTACGAAGAAATATTTATTGCTGTAAATTGATTTGAATTGAAGGTGAAAAAATTGTTACGCACATACAAATTAGGTGTGAAAATTGTTTGAAAAATTACTCTTTGACATGCGACTATTGTTCTCTATGTAGGTATATGAAAACAACAAAACTTCCCAAATTTAAAAAAATAAGAAAAAATATAAGCACAGATTTGTTAAGTGTTCCGTGATATAAGTCTACTTACAGGTATATGTTTTATAAGAAAAACATCAAATTTCAAGAATTGCATTATTAGTTAATGTCTAGTGTTATAACCAATCCCCTAAGTCAAAGTTAAAAAAAAAACTAACGAAATGCTATTTTTTTTAAATGTCAACAATGCAAACAAAATTTTTTTTAAAAGTATTATAGAAGAATGTAATTTTTAAACAGTTCTTGAACTTTGCAGTTCTACGTGCATTTAACCTTTAAGTTGATCCGTCATGATAGTATTTTATTATATTGTTTTCAAGGGGGCGTGACTTCATTGCTAATAGTACTTTTAAATAAAACTAATTGTTTACTCTTGGAATTTATGCAGTACCCCCGCCTTATATAGAGTGCAAGATTGTTTTATTTCTCTTTTTACTTATTTATAAAATTGTTTGAATGGAATTAGTTTTGTAATTTTTGTAATTTTTGTAATTTTTGTAATTTTTGTAATTTTTGTAATTTTTGTAATTTTTGTAATTTTTGTAATTTTTGTAATTTTTGTAATTTTTGTAATTTTTGTAATTTTTGTAATTTTTGTAATTTTTGTAATTTTTGTAATTTTTGTAATTTTTGTAATTTTTGTAATTTTTGTAATTTTTGTAATTTTTGTAATTTTTGTAATTTTTGTAATTTTTGTAATTTTTGTAATTTTTGTAATTTTTGTAATTTTTGTAATTTTTGTAATTTTTGTAATTTTTGTAATTTTTGTAATTTTTGTAATTTTTGTAATTTTTGTAATTTTTGTAATTTTTGTAATTTTTGTAATTTTTGTAATTTTTGTAATTTTTGTAATTTTTGTAATTTTTGTAATTTTTGTAATTTTTGTAATTTTTGTAATTTTTGTAATTTTTGTAATTTTTGTAATTTTTGTAATTTTTGTAATTTTTGTAATTTTTGTAATTTTTGTAATTTTTGTAATTTTTGTAATTTTTGTAATTTTTGAATTTTATAAATAAATGATTAAGATGAAAAGTATATCATAAACAACAATCATTTCCAACTTATTTAAAACTATCAAACTTATCGTCAAAAAATCTATTAAATTTCATCACCGTTACAACTCTGCTATTTTTGTAAATTTTGTAATTTTTGTAATTTTTGTAATTTTTGTAATTTTTGTAATTTTTGTAATTTTTGAATTTTTAAGGTTTTGAATTTTATAAATAAATGATTTTAAGATGAAAAGTATATCATAAACAACAATAATTTATTTAATTTCCAACTTCCTTAAAATTATCAAACTTATCATCAAAAAATCTATTAAATTTCATCACCTTTACAACTCTGCTATCCAACGTCTTTCCCTTTTTAACTCTTTCAGTCCTTTTTCGATGCTTTTCTCCATGCTTTTCTTGCACAATACTATTATTCGTTTTTAAATCCCTACGATTGTTAGTTCCAAGACATGTATTCGGATCTTCAAGATTGACCAAAGCCCAAATTCCATTTTGAGGACCGGTGAAAACTCGAGAAACATACGGAAGCCTGTTGTAGGATTGGGCCAAGACATTGTGAGTTTCAGCAGTCATAGGAGTACTAAAAAATATAAATACCAAGAATAAAAAATAACCATGATCAATGGACACTGTACACCATATAAAGAGGATCTAATAGATAAAAATCTTACCCTGAAATCCATCTAACTACAGCATAATCTTTAATCAAATAATAAAGCAATCCATTTTTGAAATCTGTCTCTAGCCCTACAGATTTGCCAAGTTGGTAGCCCACCATTGTAACATCAGTTGCCTAAAAATCATTTAAAAAACTTGTCTTTTTTAAAAATATCTTCAAACATCAATTTTCTAAGTTTCAATTTTATAAGAAAAATACATAGTTAGTTAAAGTTTATTTAAATCAAAAATATTTCATAAATAATAAATATCTAAAAATTATTTTTACCGAAGTTTCATTGATTCCGACCGCTTCTTCCTCCAATTTTTTTCAATCCAACTCAAATAACTTCTCAGAATCTCTGCCACTTAAGTACAAAATTGGCTCTGTTTTCGACAAAGCCATAAAATCAACTTCTACAGGCATTTTGGGCTTTTTGGATTCAGTGAGTCTTATAAGTTGCCATTCCAGGTTGTTTAAATACACCAACAGGATTGAGTTTGAGCCTATGTTGGAGATAAAGGCTCTAAAAAAATCAAATTACGTACATAAAAAAATTAATGGATCCATGACGGATCTGATACTTTCCTAGCCTATTAGCACACTCCAAGTGACAGGTGGTTAAAGAGGCCCCAGCCCCCCCCCCTCTTCGAAATAAAGTTTATAATCTTAGTTCTAGTAACAAAATAATCAATGCATAAACCGCAATTCTTAACAAATTTTTTTTTTTTTTTAATTTGCACAAATTAATATTTTTTACACAAAAATTTATTATTATTTTTTTAAATCTAGGAGATCATAGTACTCACCTTGATTTTCTTTCTGGAAACCCCACCGGATCATCAACAACAATATTATTCAATTTCGCCCCGTCTACCCCACTGATTTGCAGCGCTGTTTCTCCAAAAGTATTTGAGATAAGAGAATAATAAACCAGTTTCGGCGGGCAAAATTCGTTGCCTTGATCCAAAATCCAGAGTTTTGATTTTTTTGGCTCCATAGCCAGGGATATGGCACTTTGCAGATCTTCACATTGCGCCCAGATTTGATTCTGTGTCACTTTTGAATTTCTACAAAAATAATATGGTATGGTATGGTAATATGGTAGTGGTATTCGTGGGTACGACAGGGTAAGCGTTTCCCACCGAAACAGCAATGATGTTGAACTTTTTATTCGTAAAATTTCATACTCTAAATGCAATAATGAATGCATGTACATCCAGGTTTGTTATTGGAATTGGACCTGGAAGAACTACAGAGTGTGTTACTTACCTAAATGGCTTGTTAAAATATCCAAATTCTTTCCACGGTACTTCAACCAAAGTCGGTTCACTGGCATTATTTGAACAAACTTTTCTAGGCAGTGCCAAAAAGGCCCTATTAAAATGAATCGCTATATCGGAAACGTAAAAATCTTTGTTAATTCCTTGGGAAGATAAGTCCCAAGGTTCCACGAAAGTTTGATTTAAAAAAAATATAAAAATTATTAAAAATCTTCGATACATTTTAACGTGGAAAATATAGTTTAATTAATAATAAAATACATAATAGGTAGGTAGTTTTTTATTTTAGGTATTCCAGCAAAATGTTTTTGACGAATTTGTCTGGTCGGCAATTTTTGAAATTTATTTCCTTAGTTGCCCAACAAATGCATTTATTAATTTAATAAGCATTTCATAACATCATCTAGTTAAATGATATTGGTGAAACCTATACCAAACCTATATTTTAATCATTTAAATTCCATAAGGAAGAGCTCTTGGTGCCTACTAGCTCGTAATAAAGTAGACTCGTCTGACGTCAGAAAAGAAAATAATCATACATTTTTACATAGATTCCTACAGTAGGAAGGCTTATCAGTGCCCTTAAGACGATCAATAATCTGTTCTAGGAAACTGTGTGACTTTCTCTCTCTAATAAATACAAATCGCCCTCGCCTGTGTGCATGTGGTGTAGGAATCTTGAATATGAGGCTTGAAAATCAATATTGCTCCCACCTCTCACGGTCTGCTCGCGCTAGTGTGATTGTCATCGAATAGGTGGCGCTCGATAAAGCTTTTTAACAAACATTACTCTGATAGATTCCGGGGTAAATTAAGAACATATACAAGTAATTTTTCAATGATTAGTGGAGGTGTGTGTCAGTGATGGCACAGCTGAACATTGATCGCTTACTGAACTCGAGCTGATCTGCTCAGTCAGGTGCAGTCACGTGGTCGATCCAGCAACCAAGGACCAACCGATGCCAACTCGTTGCCGCACGGTCTGAATCTCTGGTTTCTTGAACGTCCGCCATTTCCAAATTTTGGGGGGCCCGCGTGGTTTGATTTTGTACACCTCCATATGCGTGGCACTGTTGTGAAGCAGTTCGCCATTTTTTGCACTTTTTGAACAAAAAAGAAATTGTTCAATTTTTAATAATTGTTCAGTTTTTAATAAAAAATTTCTGTTGTATATTTAAAAATTCCCCTGGTGTACAGGGTGTCCCAATAGTTTGATCTTTTTGGGGAGTTTTAGGTCTTTCTGGGAGGGTAAAAAATCTGACCCTATTTGCGAATCTCCGATTTTCAAAAGATGAAAAACTGCAAGCAAGGCGTTTTTAAACTACAGAGGGTTTTTAAAAACTCTGGATAACTCTATAACTTTTTTATTTATGTATAATATAATGTATAGCACAATTTTTATTCCTTGAAAAAAATTAATATTTATAATAAATATTGTCAAAATTTAACAACTTTATTAGGTCGCTTCACTTCCACCCTTCCTTTTATACCCCAGCTCTGTTTACTGCTGCCTCCATCAATTAAATCAGGGTTGCTGTTGTCCATAGTATCAACATTAAGACTGCTTTGAAGGTGTTGCTGTTGAGCATGATACTTGGGGCAGTCTTTTTTTAGATGGGTTACATCACCACACACTTTACAAGAACCTGAAAGTACAAAAAAAATCAATTATAAAACAATCATTCACAAAATCAAAAATAAATGAACTATTGAGCAAAATATAGTTCACTATATTCCGAAAACAGTGCATTGATACGATGCTCCATTAAAAAGTTAGCATTTTTAAAAGTTTTTAATAATCAAAAAAATGTCATTAGCATTAATGGATTTTAGAGTGTCGAACACTACTTTACCTGAAAATTTTATGAAAATCGGTTTAGCGGTTTAGGAGCTATCGTGTTACGGACAGAAATAATATATACACACACACCCACAGACACACACACCCACATTTGATAAGACAGGAACAGATTGCGTAAAGAACTGGAAAAAAGAATAGTAAAAGCAAAAAAGGTTATTGGATGTGTTAACAGTATTTTATGTAGCAGAGAGATAAAAAAGAATGTAAAATTTAACATATATGAAACAATGGTGAAAAGCACGCTTTTGTATAGAATAGAGACTTTTCGCGTAACAGAAAAATACATAACAAAATGGAAAGTGTTGAAATGGATGCAATAAGAAGATCAATGAGAATATCTAGAACAGATCATATAAGAAATAAGATCATAAAAGAAAGAATGGGAATTGAGGGAACCATAACAGATGACATCACTAAAACGCAACTGATATGGTACGGCCATGTACATACAACAGATAAAAGACAAAAGATTACCAAAGCAGGTTCTAGAATGGCAACCAATAGGGCACAGAAAAAGGGGCATACTAAACTAGAATGAGCACAGTCAATCCAAAGATCAATCAGTCAAAAAACCTGACCGCAGATGATTGTCAGGATCGAAGAAGAACATAGAAAAATTTTCTTTGGAAAAACGTTCTAAGCTGACAAAGAGATAGACATTACAAAATTTGGTAGGTAGTTTTTTGACACCAAATAATTTATGATAAGTTAAGTAGAGTTTATACAGCAACATGGCATGACATAAGACATAGCATGACATAACATAACAGAGTTGAGCTTATGACAAACCCTGTTGGTGTTTATACAGAAAAATAACATGACATAACATTACATGACATAACATGAGACATAAAAAGATGCCCAACTTTTATCTTTTTATGTCATGTCTTGTGTGAAATCACATTACGCGCATGATCGCGACGTCATTTGTTTACGATTTTTTACCATAACCCTACTTTTATATTGGGTTCGGATAGTTTTGATGTGGTTTTTTTGTTTAAAAAAGAAATAAGTATGCAAAAAAGGTAAGCAAAACGTCAGATATTTAAGTACATATAAGTAGTTTTCATTCATTTTTGTTGCAGGTAATTGGGGCTCCCCTAATACATGTGATGATGGCCCTTTGGTTAGTTTAAGTGATGTATATACTTGTTTTAGATGGATGAAGAAGTACAGCTTCTAGTTCTCATTGGCCTTGCAGCTAGTGCTATATGTATAACAAGAGTGTGAAAAAGAAGGCACTTTAAAATTCGCCCAATGAATAAGAAGTCCAAGCCATTTTTTTTGGCATTCTTATCTTTGTATCACTTGTCTTTTTTATTATACAGGGCAGGGAAGCCCTGCACCTGTTCAATAAATTAACCATCATCCATATTTTCAAAACAACAACAGAAAACTAAATGACAGAAGACAGCTGAAAGTTCCAAAATCACATGAACAAAAGTCAAGCTGTAATTGAACCAAGCTTTATATTATGTCATGTTATGTTTTTTGTATAAACAGCCATTTTTCCTTCTGTAATGTTATGTCATGTCATGCTATGTCTTATGTCATGCCATGTTTCTGTATAAACTCTACTTTACAATAAAATAACGTTTTTTTTTGACAATCCCAATCGATTTGGATAATTAAAAATGGTGGAAGAGAAACTCCTATAAATGTTTGCAGTACCTGACTTCTGCACCAAGAGGATTTGAAGCCACCATTCCCACTAAACTTTTATTGATTGTAAAGCATTGCTAATTCGCTTACCTCCTTTAGGATACAATCCCCTCTGATTGTCAGGGCACTGTTTGGCAATATGGCCCTGCTCATTGCAGATAAAACAACTGGCATATTTGTAGACATCGCCTTTTTCAACGCGGCACTCAAAGTGTGTGTGTTCTGTTGAGCCACATTTGAAACAAATCCCAGTGCCAGATGACTGGATCATTTGGCTGCTGGAACCCAATTCTGGACATTCTGACAAATTGTGGCCCGATTGACGGCAATTGAAACAAACCTACAAAAAACCACAATATTTAGGGTCAAGTTGTGTAAAAGTGAGACACCCAAAAAAAATACTAATACCTAATTGAATTCCCATAGATTTTCTATTATTAACTGATAGCAGTAATTGTAAGGCCTTCATACCTACAATTTATTTTATGTTTTGATAAAAAATAGGCTCATAATTAAAATTACAAAATCCATAGATTTGTGGTATAAAACTTTTAAAAATGTTACCAAACTTTTGTCATATGAGTTCGTAGATCGGTTTTCCCATAAATAAATATTCTTGCAGTTATTTATTGTATTTAAGTCTTAGAGTAAGAAAAATATAACTCTGAGATTTAAGTAAAAGAAAAACAAAAACTTAAGCCTCAATTTTACCCTAAATATTATTTTTGGTTTAGACAGCGATCTGAGTGTTTATAAGTGAATTTTATCACTGTCTCATATTTTGCCTGACCTGTCTCATTTTTAAACAATTTCAATATTTTGTTTGTTTTGACTGTATTTAAATTATTAAATTAATTTTTTCTTACATTTTTCTTTTCTCGAGCTAAGGCCTTTTCTGCCCTTCGTCTTTCAAGTTTTAAAGCAACATCAATTTCACTTCTGGGCAGTCCTTTGTTGATCATGTCCTTTCTTAGTTGTCTTATTCTATCAGCATCTTCTTTTTTAACAGGAAAACTATCTATGTAATCTATTTCCACTTCTTTGCCATTTATGACCATCTTCTCTGGTTTAATGGGTTTTCTTCTTTGATGTTCTTTGTCATCTCTAAACTTTTTCTTTGCTGGGTTTGTTTTAAATTCTGTTTTAAACCCATTTTTGATACCAAAATCTTTTTTTGGTAATAATTTTGGTTTTTCATCTTTTATTTCTTCATCATTATTATTATTATTACTGCTTTCTTGTTGTTGTTTTAATTTTTCTTCTTTAAATTTCTTTCTTTTCTCAGCTTGTCTTGCCAATTTTTCTTTTTTCTTTTTTATTTTTGCTAAATCTTCTGCTGTCAAATTCTTTTTATCAACTTTTTCATTTTCTACATTTTGTTTCTTTTTATCTTCACCACTTGATTCATTTTTTATTTTATTGTTTCTTTCATTTGTTAATCCTTGTTGTTGATGTTTCATCTCCCTTAACTGTTGTCTTTTTTCTTTTTGTCTAGCTCTTCTCTCTTTCTTTTTTTTAATTCTTAAGAGGTCTTTTTCTGTCAAGTTCTCATTATCATATTCTGGCTGTATGGGTCCCTTCTTTTTGTTAGATTTATCAGATGCTACTTTTTCACTATTTTGTAAGCTTTCTTCACCATTTTTATGAGCTTCGTTTTCAGTTTTTTGTTCCATCTTTTTTAATTTCTTTTTTTCAAGTTGTTTCTGTCTTTTCTCTTTTTTCTTCTGAATTATATGCAAGCTCTTTTCTGATATTTTGTCATCACCTTGTGTTATATTTTGTTCTTTATCACTTGTTGATAAGTTATGGTCATTATCATTCTGGTTTTCAAATCTGTCTTGTTTATTTTCTTCATCATTATTATCAGTTTTTTGTTCAGACTTTTTTAGTTTCTTTTTTTCTAATTGCTTTTGATATCTTTCCTTTTTCTTCTGAATTTTTGACAAGCTTTTTTCTGATAATTCTTCTAGACCTTGTTGTGTTTCGATTTTTTGTTTGTTTTTCTTATTATTTTTGGACAGTTTACCCTGCTTTTTACCATTATTCTTGTTAGAAACGTCAGAATTTATTTCAGTTGGATAATTATCAAATCTTTCTTGCCTATTTTGAACAATTTTTAAGAGTGGTTTTTTAACTTTAGCTTTTTTGGTCACTATTTCCTGAGGCTTATCCTTTGCTGATGCCTCATCTGGAGGAGCATCATTGTCACTATCATATTTGGATTCTTTAAAAGTAGGACTATCCAAGACCTTGTCAAGTTTATTCTTAAGATCATTAAAGTCTGGTGTGTTTTGCTCATTTTTTAAAGTTTTATGAGTTTTCTTAAGTTTTTTAGTCTTAGGAGTCTCAGAAGTGGGTTCACCTTGATTGTCCTCTAAATGACTATTTATTTTCTTGCTTTTATTACCTGCAGAATCAACCTGGCTATGCGTATGTTTGTTACCAAGGCTTTCAATACTATCATTGCCAGGAAACTGAGCCCAAGACATATTTTTAGCCTCTTCCTCTTCTCTTTCTTTCAAAAAAGCTTTGTAGTTGGCGTTTCTCTGCTCAAAAGCCTTTTCTTGGGCCTCCTTATTGTCTTTTTCCTGGTTTTTCTTAAATAATTGCTCTTTCAACTCACCCCAGGGCGTAGCCTGTTCAGGCAATCTTTCATTCGAAGCTTTCGAGCCTTTGGCTCTTGCAAATCGAGTCATAGTCTATAAACTAGGCTTTAAATTACGATTATTTGAAAGAATTGTGCACACTATAAAAAAGTAAGGTTAGAAATTAAGAAAAAAATACTTTTAAAACGCCACTCGTAAACCCAAATGGTAGTGGCCTTAAGATCTACGCCGCTATGAAACGGCCAGAAATTTCAGAAAAACCTAGTGGCGTCATCTTTTAAGAAGCACGGAAACTAATAAAATTGACATAACCTCAAAAAATTATGTTTTGTTTTCTTCGAGTTTTTTTAATTTTTTTGGTGTTTTTGAATTAAAATAAAATGTTATAGATTGCACATAAGATGGTTGAACTATGTCCTAAACAAATGATTTAAAAATGATTCAGAAAAGTTTATTTGCATTCCTAATTTTGATTGTTTTTGAAATTTTGGAAGGTTTTGGAGAAGAGCCTTTAGAAAAACTAAAATGCTTTGAGTTAGATGCCTCGATAACCCAACAAATCGAAAATGAAGGCTTTCATAGGTAATTTTTGTGTAAAATGATTTTATAAAGCTTTGTGAACTCCACAACCCAAAACTAAATTTTCAAGATCCTGTAAAAATGTGGTAATTTTAATAGTATCTTGTTTTAGAGACATAGAATGGCTAATAGAGCTCCAATCTCCACCAAAAGAAACCTGGCAAACCTCACAGTGCAAACTTACTTTACAGCTTAATGTCCCGCAAGGCATGTTTGTGAATCCAGATCAAGTAGCTGACTTAAACAGAGCCAGAAAGGTACCTACTATAAATTTAACTCTGAGAAGTAAAACCTTATTTCTACTAGTATTATATAACACTATAGATGATAAGATTTTTTTAAACAAATATTGCATTTGTTTTTTAGATAAATGCTCTAATTAAAGGAAAAGTTGATGTGGAAGTTCCCATGCATGAAGCTACAGAACATATAGTTTATGTTTATTTGAATAACACAGAAATTGAAAAAAGCCTTGTGACTTTGCCTGTACATTTAAGATATCAGAGAGGGCAAATAGGAGGAGGGTAGGCATTTTTTAAAAAACTTTTTCTAGCATTAATGAAAATGATGAAAGTACTACTGGGTGAACAAAATAAATTCTTAATAATCCTTTACAATAAAAACTTCTCAGGGTTTTTCTAACAATCTACAGGATAGCCTTTGACATAATTTTAATAATAATTGTTTTTTTTTTAGATATGGTAAGGTGACCCTACCTAAACCAACACTTCTGGCATCTTGTCTGAAAACCTTGGATCTTATCTGTGGCAAAGGTGCCCTAGTTTCTGCACCTGTGAGTTCTTCAAATGCAAGTTACCTGAAATCTTGGAAGAATGTGACCTATCAGGCTGTAAGTATTAGTACATTACCTACCAGCCAAAAATGGAGAAAGTCAAAGAGGTGGTGTACATTAGGTGTACAAAATTTTCTACAGGACTATACAATACAGGCCCAAGAATTTATTTGAAAGTGGTTCAGCTGATCACCCCTCAAGAAACTCCCTGAAATTTTGTATTAATCTTTTTCTATACCAACTATTATATCAAAGAACAAGTGTATTATTATTAACCGATAAAAAACCGTGAGCGTTCCCCACCGCGGTTTCTGTCATGTTAAATTCTATGGCGACATTTTGTCCTCTCTGTATTTTGAAATTAGCAGGTAACAAAACATATCGCTACGGAATTCTACAATGCATAGAATGCGGCCCCAGCGTACAGACAAGCATTGTTAAAGCGATTTTTGTTTTTCGTTCGCCTGTGTCTACTCGATATGCCGCGGGGTGAAGGTGTCTGTTGGTTGTCATGACAAAGGCATATGCATTGGCAGGGCAAGGAATCAGGTGTTGAACCTGCATGTATTATTGAAATAGTGTCCGGTTACAGTAAACGGCTCGGTTAGGTCGCCTGGGTTACTTGGTAATCTGTGCGTTGTGTTGTGTGTTTTTACACTATCGGAATTTTTGAAAAGTCTGCATTTTGGATTGAGACTTAAACTTTTTATTTCTTAAAATTTTCCTCACACACATACTATCCACTCCCTGATGAAGTGCTAATTTTTTATTGAATTTAGCTTAATATTTCTAGAGACGTAATTTTGCTAAAATGATAAAAAATTTCCATAAAATTAAACAGTTTTTAATTTTATTTGTTTTATTTTTTTAGCTGTTCCAAGAAGTGGATTTGTTTGTGCCTATAGGAGATTTGGATCATTACCCAGTAGTGTCAATAGTGACCCTTTTACTTGGATGTACAGGGTGTATTTATATCCTATCTCTACTGTCAATGTCAAATTTTTGACACTATAAATTAAGTCTATATATTAATGTAAGTATATGTACATTCCAGTTTTGCCAAAAGTTTGTTAATCATGTGATATTTTTGACTACATATTTTAATTTATTTCTTTAAAATAACTAATTTTTCTGAAGAAAAAAAACTTACTTTTGAATCAATTCATCTAAATTATGTTTGCAAATATCCTTATACGTACAGGGTGTCCACATATTCTATGGTCCAAAATAGAGATAAAACTTTATATAAACTAGGTTCCGAAATTGCTCCGTTTTCGAGATACAGGGTGTTAAAGTAAAAAAATAAAAATCGATTTTTTAAAATCATTTTGAACAGTTTTAAACGTTTTATTTCCAAAATTGGTACCCGTGGGTTTTTCTGGTATGCGACAACCGAATATGGCCACCTTTTTACTGTGGCCGTTAGAGGGTGGTTCACACTGCACTTCTGATTAATTAAAATTGTCATAACTTTTTTCTCAGTGTAGTTTTTTACTTTTTTTGTTAAAAAGATAATTTCTTAAGCATCTTAAACAAAAAAATACTCTTGTTACAATCCGGTAGAGGAAGCCGTTTTCAAGATTTTTCGGTTTTTAATGTTTGATGCCGTATCCGGAATAATATAACATCAAATTATTTGAAATAAAAAAAAGATAAATAATAAAAAATTAAGTTCACAGTATTTTAGAATAATCCATTGGGTAGTACTAATTCACTGATCAAATTTCATCCTTAAATGTAACAAAACATTTGTTTCCAATATAATTTGCATATTCCAGTGCCAGATCAAACACTAAAAACCGAAATATCTCGAAAACTGCTACTTTTAGCGGATTGTAACAAGAGTATCTTTTTTGCTTTCAAAGGTTTAAGAAATTATCTTTTTAATAAAAAAAGTAAAAAACTACACTGAGAAAAAAGTTATGACAATTTTAAATAATCAGAAGTGCAGTGTGAAGCGCCCTCTAACAGTATTTTAGAATAATCAATTGGGAAATACTAATTCACTCACCAACTTTCATCCTTAAATGTAAGAAAACATTTTTTTTTTCAATATAATTTGCATCTTCCAGTGCCAGATCAAACACTAAAAACTGAAATATCTCGAAAACGGCTACTTTTAGCGGATTGTAACAAGAGTATCTTTTTTGCTTTCAAAGGCTTAAGAAATTATCTTTTTAATAAAAAAAGTTAAAACTACACTGAGAAAAAAGTTATGACAATTTTAAATAATCAGAAGTGCAGTGTGAAGCGCCCTCTAACAGTATTTTAGAATAATCAATTGGGAAATACTAATTCACTCATCAACTTTCATCCTTAAATGTAACAAAACATTTTTTTTTCAATATAATTTGCATATTCCAGTGCCAGATCAAACACTAAAAACCGAAATATCTCGAAAACTGCTACTTTTAGCGGATTGTAACAAGAGTATCTTTTTGCTTTAAAATGCTTAAGAAATTATCTTTTTAATAAAAAAAGTTAAAACTACACTGAGAAAAAATTTATGACAATTTTTATTAATCAGAAGTGCAGTGTGAAGCGCCCTCTAACGGCCACAGTAAAAAGGTATTCATATTCGGGTTTCGCAAAGCAAAAAAACCCCGGGTAGCAAGTTTTAAAATAATACGTTTAAAATTGTTTATAATATTTTAAAATTTTATCTCTATTTTCGATTGTTGACATCTAATTTTGAGACACCCTATATTTAGGAAAGAAAAATGTTTATTTTCCATTCAGGAAATTGTGAATTTTCCATTTGGACGCCTAATTTTTACTGACAAGACTACGAAAATTTTCATGTTTTAAACATACGAATTATGTTAAATAGGTGTAGGTACTTAAATTTTAATGCATAAAATTATTGTCAAATTTAGTTTTTGCATAAAAAATACATGTGTTTTCCCATAGAAAAACATTTTATTTTAAAAACACAACATGTAACATATATTAAAATGGACACTTTTTTTCAACATCAATAACATTTTTACAATATGTTTTCTATTAAATATTTTTGATTTAAAAATAATTTTAGTTTTTTTAGTCTACTTTTAACTCAGTTCTTTTCATAGTTTTAAACTATGTTCTCTTTTTAAATTAAATTGACAAATTTGAAGTTCAACTATATGTACAGGGTGTCTCATTATATTTTTTCCCACCCTTTTAGACCATTAATAATTGATATAGGAATGTACAAGAAATTGTGTTCGAATTCGCGAAATTTTTACTTTTAAATTGCATCTTGACTTTATTCCTGATGCTTACCATATTTGACAGGCGCTCAAATTTATAGTTTTTGTGAATTGAATGCTCCTTATATTATTTAATTAATACATTAGGCTTGGAACATATTTTCCAAAAATACCCGATATGCCATAGTTTAGAGCGATAGTTTCTGAGATATTAGCAATTATAACAGTACCGCTCTTGTGTTAATTGTAGTATCCTTATTCCAAATTATGTTATTCCCCATGTATCAACAGTGAATTTGTTGTCGTTACCGGTTGTCATTCTGAGCGTTATTAAAAAAAAATAGTTGTCATTGTCACTGTTTATACATGGGGACTAACATAGTTCAAAATAAGGACACTGAAATTAACACAAAAGTGGTAATGTTATTTTTTATCATTTAAAAATTTATCGCTAATATTTCAGAAACTATTTATCAAAACTGCGACATATGGGGTATTTTTGGAAAGTATATTCCAAGCCTAATCTATTAATTAAATAATATAAGGAGCATCCAATTTACAAAAACTATAAATTTGAGCGCCTGTCAAATACGGTAAGCATCAGGAATAAAGTCAAGATGCAATTTAAAAGTAAAAATTTCGCGAATTCGAACACAATTTCTTTTACATTCCTATATCAATTATTAATGGTCTAAAAGGGTGGGAAAAAATATAATGAGACACCCTGTACACTCCTGCTCATAAAAATCCCGTATGTCGAATTTTCCACGTCACTGGTGGTCCAGCTGATTTTTGTAAACAAAAGTATAACTACTAATATTATTTTTTGAATTATTTGGAAACCTAAGGCGATTTTCTCACTGTTTTCTGGTACATCCTGATAAAATATAATTTTCTAGACTTATTGTCGTTATTTTTATTTAGCTTGCTTTATTTTTTATTACACAAAACTTAAGTATTGTTCATACTCGTCTTAGTCTTTTGTTTTTGATTAGTCTTTAACTGTCTTAAACAAAATCGGCTGTTCATACTTGTCTTTTGTTTTTGATTAGTCTTAGTCACAACCCACTGAAAAAAAAATTCAATTTCAATAAAAAGGCCCCTTTTCAAAAGTCATTTTTTACACAAAACAATCTTATTTAACCTAATCTGTGCACGAAACACCGACACGAAAGAACAAAAGCGAAAAAGAAAATAAAAACAACTAAAATTTTGAGGTTAGGTTGAGATTTTCTGTTAAAAACATGATTAATGGCGGTAAATTCAAAATTTCGGCCGCGCGCTTGCGCTCTTCGGACGCCCTGTAAAAAAAACAACAAATATCAGCTGATGTCTGTCACACGTCTTAGTCGTTGTCCTAAGGATTGAAAGTTGGCAACTCTTAAGACAAAGACTAATCAAAAACAAAAGCAAAAACATTGTATGAACACTCCCATAAGAAACAGTGGTTTTAACTTTCTTATGACAAAACATATGACTAAACCAAGACAAAAGACGAGTATGAACGATCCATAACTACAAGTCAAACTGAAAGTGATCGTTTAGTATCAAAGGTGAACCGAGGACTTGGGAAGTAAACAAAGATGTAGGTCAGCGGATTATTTTTGAAACTGAAACGAACACATTATTTTCTTCGAATTTTAATTTTTGTGTAAGAGAAATGAAGCGGACTAAAAAAAATAACGACTGGTATGTCTTAAAAATATTATTTTATAAGAATATACTAAAAAATAGTAGGAAAATTGCCTTCGTTTTTAAAAAATTCAAAAAATATATGTTGTTCATATCATATCTGACCTTTGTTTACAAAAATCAGCTGGACCACCAGTGTCGTGAAAATTTTACATACATATATTTATAAGATCCGAACATCCACCGTGATCAGATCCGACATGGATCAATTTGTTTGTTAAAGTAGTGAAGACAGTGAAGATTGAACATACATAATTACTTAATTTTCTTTTTTGTTTTTAACATTTGTTCCATCATCTTCTTGTCCTTTATCTTCGTCACACTGTTTCCATCTCTCTTGTAAAATTCGCCATTTTTGCTGTAAAAGCACCATATTTGTTACGTTGACGACATAAATGGCGATACACACGAAACAGACATTGTACAAAACAAAGTACAAAATGTAGGCGAAATAAAGTGATGCGAAGTTTGAGGCTATGACCAACACGAAGGTGATGTTAACCGAGATTTTAGAGTTTGATTGGACTAAAAAAAATAAAAAAATATAGTTTAGTTATTAACATTTATAAGGTTGAAAAAAGTCGCGAAGTCTTGAAACTTGCCACAATCATCATAGGTTGGTGGTCCTTAGTGTCCCAGTTTTTACCTTAGAGCGATGGCTACTCGGGCTACCATTTTGAAAAAAATGGCGCCTTTAATTTATTTTTTTTTATCAACTAGAATTTTGTTGGTTTCATCCCATAAGACCAAAATGGCCAAACTTTGAAAATTCATATTTAAAAAATTATACAGTTTATTAACAAAAGCACTGAACTGCAGTATGGTGGGGCCATAGAGATTCAAAAAAAAACACACACTGAATTAAGATTTGAAAAAACGTCATTTAGCGAATTTTAGGGTAGGGAATCCCATAAGACTAAAATGGCCAAACTTTAAAAATTCATATTTCAAAAACTATACAGTTTATGAACAAAAACACCGAGTTGCAGTAGGGTGGGGCCATAGATATGCGAAAAATACACACCTTGAGTTAAGATTCGGAAAAACGTCATTTAGCCAATTTTAGGCTAGGGAATCCCATAAGACCAAAATGGCGAAACCTTGAAAATCCATATTTCAAAAGCTATAAAATTACCACCCCCGAGAAAAAATATATGTACTTTTACTTAATAAATAAAGGACTTAACGGATAATTTTACCCCTCCCCCTCTAGTAATAAAATAAATGCACAAATATTTGTTTCGTCGACAATCACCCCCTCCCCCTAGATTTATGCCCAGATCAGTGATTGCATTTTATAGTCGCTCTCTAAAGTTATAGTGGGTTTACACATGCATGAATTTAGTGGCGCCAGTGTTCGCGCCAGTTCTATTTGCACGCCAGTAAAGGTTTACACTATTGTGCGAAAATTAAAAAGAGTGGCACGCCAGTTTCATTTTTAAAGTGTACACGATACGCGATATGTCGGCTGAACTCTCGAAAGCCTGCAAAATAGTCGCTAAACTTTTATTGAAAAAAAAAAATAAAAGAGATTCAGGAAAAGGAACAACGAAAAGGCCGTATCTGCATGGGTTAAAGCATGGATTGCTAGTCGATCTACTTTGGGTGCTTCCGAAAAACTTTTAGGAGAACTTGCAGCAGAAGATCCTGCGAGCTATAAAAACCATCTTCGAATGACAAAGCAACATTTTGATATTCTTCTAGAGTTTCTCTTATTTAAACAACATTCTTTAAAATTCGGTCTGCTACTTTAAACCATGGTACTTTTGGGGTGTATACTTCATTTGCACTGGCTCCGGAACGTTGGCTTTTTTAAATTTTTGTCAATTCCAAAGCATATGTGTTTCTTATGGATCATATTTTTGCTTTTACTTCTGCAACTTCAAAGCCTTCAATAGTCATTATTTTACTAATTTTTTGGGAAGCATTATCTCGACTATCTTTGTTTTTATACGAACTACTGTGTACATCCCATAAACAAGGAAAACATTCATAGCCTTCAAGAAACTGTATGGTCAGTTCTGCTGACCACTTTTTTAGCCATATTAAGCTATAAAAACAAAAATAAACAAAATTTTTAAGCTCAAACACAATGAAAATAAAAAATAATGTAAAATAATGAACTTAAAACTGGCGAGCCGACGTGCAAGCACTTGTTTACACATGAAAATTTTCCTTTTCTGCGGGCATGCGTCACCACTGGCGCCAGCAAATTCAGTCAGCTGCAGACTTTTTTGATACATGCATGCAAAAAAATAACTTGTGTGCAAGTCGGTGTTTACACTTGCAAATTTAACTTATTGGCGCGCCAGTTTTTATTGGCGCCAGCAAATCCATGCATGTAAACTCTCCTTTAGTTCAAAATCAAACTGGCTAATCAGGATTAGCTTATTAGGATTTTTTGAGAGACTAACCATCGAACAAATATGTTATATTATGTTCGAAGACTGTACGTTGTTACTATAGTATGTGACCCAGTGGCGTATTTATATATTCCCCGAAGCTAAGATTTTTTTAGATATTTTCCACATATTTCATAAATATAATCATAAAATAGCATAAAATACTGCCTCATGAAGTCTCGCACCCCCCTCCCCCCGAAACTGTCTCGGCCCCCCCGAAACTTTTTTCTATATACGCCACTGATGTGACCATTTGACCAAACAACTTAAAGAGAAAAAAAAATCGGGTAAAAATAATTTCGTAAACCTTTGTTGCCAACCTACCAAGCATTGAAATTTTGAGATTTTTTTTTCAGGTTTTTTTGTTATTATATGACACTTTTGTCTTTTATAGACAACTTGATTTATTCTGATTATACAGTGTGTGAGTTAATGTAAGGTATAAATGACAAAAAAAAATCGATTTGGATTCTGATTTTCTGGGAATCCCTGCTGCTTGGTCTTAAATTAATATGTTATTAGCAGTGGTAGTCCCAGGGGAGGGGGGCAAAGAGGGCAATTGCTTTTCCCCCTTTTTATCCAGATAACTCCAAATATAAGAGTCGCCGTCGTCGTGTTGTGGTAGTAATGTTTTTTTCCCATACCGGCGGTCCGGGTTTGATTCCTGGCTAGGTACTTGGTTGTTTGTGTTTGTTAAAAAATGCTGTAACCTTGCTAAAACTTGCGAAACTGGGCGATTGATCCTGATTGAATGGAAAGTCCCAGTATAAATAAAAAAATATATAAGAGGCACATTCTGGTGGGTTACATCATTACACATTTTAGTTTAAGACAAGCAGGAGCGATTCCCAGAAAATCAAAATTTAAATTGAAATTTTTTTGTCATTTATACCTTACTGGCACTCAATCAGTGGACACACTGTATGTTATTTCTTAGAACTTACCCAAAGTTCCTAGCATACTGTAGTAAATAATTCCAAAGAGGCTGTTTGGATGATGTAGCGATTCCCAGTCTTTTCCGAAAATTCCCATGCCTTTGCCATACCTAAAATATATACAGGATGTTTTTTATTTAAGTTAAACAGGCTTTTTCTGATATTTAGTTTTTGGAAAAACCGTCGAACACGTCAAACTTGAATAGAAAAAGTGAATCGTGTAATAACTTTAATGTCTTCCGTTTTGTAATTTTTCTATTATTTTTGTTTTATTTTTTTTTATCGCTTCTCGCTATCTGGAGGTAAATATCTTTAAAACAAATCGTGCGATTTTTAAAACGTTTAGACGGTTTTCGGTTATCTATCATTATTATTATATCAGTTTAGAACGTTTTTCTAGTTATCCAACGCCTATTCTCCTCCTCCTTCGATCCTGACAATCATCTTCTGTCAGATTTTTTTGACTCATTGATCTTTGGATTGACTGTTGCCATTCTAGTTTAGGACGCCCTCTTTTTCTGCGCCCTATTGGTTACCATTCTAAGACCTGCTTTGTTAATCTTTCGTCGTTCATCCGTTGTACATGGCCGTACCATAACAGTTGCCTTTTAGTGATGTCAACCGTTATGCTTCTTTCGACTCTCATTCTTTCTTTTATGATCTCAATTCTTATTGCATCCCTTTCGACAATTTCCATTTTTGTTTTGTATTTTTCTGATACGCGACGAGTCTCTATTCCATACAACAGCGTGCTTTTCACCATTGTTTTGTCCATTGTCTAGTTCTAACTGACCGGATTCGTTTCCAATACATAAGTACTGTGTCTTGTCCACGTTCACTGTTAATCCCCACTTTTGGTATTCTTCCATTAACTTTCTTATCCTATACTCCATGTCTTCTTTATTATTAGCTACAATTACTTGGTCGTCAGCAAACTGTAGTGTGTCTTTACTTTACGTCTCCAGTTTGTTAGAGCTACTGCGATATATATTTTAAAAAGAGTTGGAGAGATATAACATCCCTGGCAACAACAGGCATAAGGCCTTTTGTTACCAGGAATTCTTTTGAAAGTCGATTTCCAATTTTAATTTTAGTTTTTGACGCTTTGTATAGTCCTTTTATCGCTTTTATGTATGTATGACTGATATTAGTCTGCTATCTATTATATCTATATTAAAAACAAACCAATAAATTTTAGAAATAAGACCAACACTGAAAAGGCATTTAAAATGGCTTTCCAACAGGTATCACCCGACCCACTTTCCCTTTAGCTTGCTTCTTTTTTCGCCTGCGGCTACAGTACCAGTAGCGTAGCGTGGGGGGGGAGGGGTTTGTCGCCCCCCCTCCGCCCCGAGGGTAGTGGCGCCCCACAGGTGCCTGAAGCGCCCAGAAGGGCCGGCAAAGGGCAAAGGAAAAAAAACATGACCTTTTTATTTTATTTTTTTTTGGTCGCAAGATCTTTGATGGGCGCCCTTTGTAGCTGTCGCCCCCCCCCACCCCTTCAGGCACGCTACGCCGCTGTACAGTACCAACTTACTCCGATCCAAACGCCTTAGTACAACTGACTTGTGGCGCCACATCACAATAGGGCTTGTAACTACTGTCATGTTCCAGTCTCATTTCCACAGTATAAGCATAGAGAGACAGTCCAAGGCCAGCTATGCAGTTTAAGGTCATCAACAGAGTGTAGATTAAAGGGTTTTTAGGTGTGCTGCGGTTGTTATCCAGGGAGTTTTTACTGGTGGGGTTGGTTTCTGTTGGATTTGTGGTGGCAGGTGACTTTTCTTTAAACATTGTTTATAATATTTTTGGGCTAAAATTAAAATTTACTGTAATGATCTTAAATAATTTCCCTAGTTTATATAAACTTTTATCTCTATACAGTGGCGTACATAAGGGGGAGGGGGGAACGCCCCCCCCCCCCCGAAGCTAAGATTTTTTTAGATATTTTCCACACATTTCATGAATACAAACATAAAATAGCATAAAATACGGCCTCATGGGGTCTCGCCTCCCCCCACGAAACTGTCTCGCCCCCCCCCCGAAACTTTTTTCTATATACGCCACTGTCTCTATACATATTAAGCTGTAGAATAAACGGTGAAAATAATATTGACCTCTAATTTCGGGACACCCTGTATATATGAATATGTCCTAAACGCCTTAACTTTTCCGTTTCGAAACTGTTTTTTTTTTAATAAATATTATTTTTGAAATTATAATTTTTTGCTGTAATAAAAAGTATGTACCAAATTTCACAATATCTAGAGAGATTTTTACCTTCCTAGCCCGCACAGCAATCACTAGAGAAGGTATTGTTTTTGACGAAAATTTTTTTTTGGGATAACGCCGAAAATGTGTTATTTGGGTGTATTTTGACCTATCCTAGCAATATCGTCGTGACGTCTGTCTGTGTGTGTGTGTATGTGTGTATTTTTTTTCTGTCCGTAACACGATAGCTCCTAAACCGCTGAACCGATTTTCATAAAATTTTCAGGAAAAATAGTGTTCGATACTCTAACGGGCTGATTACATTTTGGTCAAAATCCATTAATGCTATGACAGGTTTTTGACAATTTTAAAAATGCTAACTTTTTAACGGAGCATCGCATCAATATGTGGTTGTCGGAATATAGTAGACTACATTTGGCTCAATAATTTCTGTTATAATCAAAAACTTCGTAGGAGCTTTAGTTTCTGAGATATTTAAAAAAAACTGTTTTCAAGGCTGATTATCATAGCTTTACTTGAATTTATTTAAAGTTAAGACGTTTAGGTCATGTTCATATAATGTTTTTTCTCGATTTTTCTCTTAAAATAAACTCAAGAATACCTCCTTCAACCACAACGTTTTTACACAAAGATATACTTTGTGGTTTTTAGTATAATTATCTACTTTCTAACATTATAACTAGGTCCCTATATTTTATATCAATACTTAAAAAACTAAGACTACTTTAATTACCAAACTATTTAAATTATTCAATTTAAATAAAATTTATTATTTATAATTAACACCTTTGGGAAAATAACACAGAGTTATTTAATGCTTGCGAAACATTTTTTAACACAAATTCTTTTAAAGAAAACATTTAAAATTTGACAAAATTGACCCTGATAATTTCAAAATAAATTCCAATTAACATAAACAATTTATTAATATTAATATTTATCTTAGTTACCTAGAATTATTTTAACTAACCCATAAAAAAATACGATTCTCAAAGGTCAAATAAAACCTACTTAGTGACGTTTCCATCCAATTTTCCCATTCAACATTTTTTTTTATATAAAATTTGAGAATATGTTTTATGTTTAAGAAACAATTTTGTCTTTCTGATACATAAATCCACCAAATTTTGTTTTTCAATTGCAATATTTAAAAAAATAGATTTTTTTTTAACTTAAAGAAATTGTATTTTAAAAACAAAAGGGATAGATTTTGTGCAAAAGTTATGAATTTGATCTTTTTTTGTTTTGTTACCGCCCCTATTACCTTTTTACACCCTGTATCATTGTTAATATTATAATATATAATATTATTTATTTAATTTTATATTTTGCTATAAACATAATAACACAAAGCAACACAAAAGACTTACCAGAAATTTAAAAAATACCTACTGAATTAGGATTTAAAAAGTTGATTTTACAAAAGAAAATAGGGTAAAAAAAAACTCTGGAGGAGGAAAAACTGAGAATTACAATTAAAATCTAAACTGAACCAAACAAAAGACAGAAACAGGGCAGGGGTGAATGGGTAAGTAAATCATGTGGGATGAAAATCTGGACCCCCAATTTGGATAAGGGTGGAAACCTACAGGGATGCCATGTATGCGCCTAAAATTACCCCAATAAAAACTTTCAAGAAGCGTTCTTTTCGTATCTATATGACCAAACGATGCCACAACTCCGTACTAGAGTTCATAAAATGAAAATGTGTTCCTAGTATATAAACCTGTATTTTTAAAGGTTGAGTATGGAGCTTATGGACATGATGCCCCAAAAATCGCAAAAGTTTTTCGCATTACTCTTCCTAAGGACGTAGACAATTTCCTAAGCATCAAAGATTTTGGACACAACTTGGCAACGATGTCTTAGGTCCTCGACATCTAGGAACGTGCCGGAAAACCAGTAGGGCGGAAGCAGGAATTTTCTTTGCAGAGGAAAATGTTGATATGGATTTTCAATTTCCCCGCCCTTTGGATCTTTAGTAGTTAGTTTAAGGGTTGACCTACAGAATGCGTCCTTGTAGTCTTGCCCGTTTTCATATCAGAAAACCTTTAGCAGTTATACTTTGGTTGTAGATTGTAGAGGTACCAATTGGAAAAAAATTTGCGCTAGAAAATGCCTACTTATTGAAAGAGGCTTTACCACCAAGTTTTGAAAAAATTATGCTGTCTGTGTGTGTGTGTGTGTGTGTATTTCTGTCCGTAACACGATAGCTCCCAAATCGCTAAACCGATTTTCAAAAAAATTTTAGATAAAATAGTGTTCGGCAGTCTAACGATGAGCTGATTAGATTTTGGTCAAAATTCATTAATGCTAATGACATTTTTTTGACAATTAAAAAATTCTAACTTTTTAATGGTTTTCGGAATATAGTAGACTACAATTTGCTCAATAATTTGTGTTATAACCAAAAACTTCGTGGGAGCTTTAATTTCCGAGATATTTACAAAAAACTGTTTTCAAGGCTGATATATCATGGCTTCACTTGAAGTGTGCTAATAGGCTAGCTAGGAAGGTATCAGATCTGTCATAGGTCCATTTATATATTTTTAAATGATTTTTTTAGAACGACTGTCTAATTCTATATACTTCTTTGATTATTTTGTATGATTATTAATTTTAAAAATATCTTCAAAACTATATAACTGGAAACGGGGCTTAAACCACCTCTACACAGGGGGTAGGTGCTCATACTTTTATACAAACTGCAACCCCCTATTTTTAAAACTTCTTTTGTTAGCCTGAGTTTACAATTTGTAGGTCAGTGGCAGATGTGCATTTTTTTTAAACAAGTTATTGTCTGCTTTTAGAGGGAATCGAGAAATGTTTGGAAAAGTCACGTGATTTTTTATTATAATATTTTTTTGGTATTGGTTTTTTTATAATTAACTGTATCTATGTCATTTTTTCCTACCTTTCTAACAAATCTCGCCATTGGAAATATAGTAGATTGGCAAAGTTTGCTTTTTCTAATAAACAGTGAAAGTGGTCGCTGGTTTTTTTAAATAATTTTTGCAATTGACGTTTTCTAAATTAACCTTGAAAAAAAGTTGAAACCAAGTATTTTTAAATTACTTTAAAATAAAAAAATAATTTACACCTTGGCCTTTATATGCTCTCCTTGTCAAAAAAACAGCACAAAATACATATTGGTTTCACTCTAGTAGGTTATAAATATGACGAAATCTAAAAAAAACTAAACGAATTTAATAACGCAAGTTTGAAAAAACTTTTTAATATGTTTTTAGATAAAAAGAGTACTTAAGTACTTAATTTTTTTTAACAGATTTTTTTTGTTACGAATACTAAAAACCCCATTCCTTGTAAGTCTTTTTGGGCTTTAACCGGTTTTAATTTTTTTGTTAAATTTACTAAAAACAACTCACGGATCATTGTGCCTCTAACCTAATGTAGAAAGACCGGCCAAGAAAGGAATATTGTGCGCACACCTGGACTCATTGAGTAGCGACAATGTAAAAATTTCTAAATTTTTCATAAAATTGAAATAAAAGGTTTTTTAAATGCGTGTTAAAAATTACCTTTTTAAAAATATCCTTCGTGCAGTTAGGTAGGGGAATGAGTTTTATCCACTTTTCTCTAGAACTTTATGTCGAATAAAACAAAAATGCGGTAGGTTTGTGTTTTTTTTTTAAATATAAACAATAAAATTTGAGAAAACGGCATGGTTGTTATGTGTATTGTACGTGTTGTTTATTTAATAATATAAACCCTCACTACTTTGACCATTTAATTTTTTATAAAAAATAATTTTGACGGATATGAAAAACGCCGGTAGGAAAAAAAAATTCTAAAGCAAGAAAGAATTTTTTCATAAAAGTTATTAAAAAATCAAATGAAATAAATTTTTATGTGGATGACCTTCCAAAGTAAAATGAGACTTTTTAATGCTGTTACTCTCTTGATAGAGTAGTAATGGGAAAAATGACCTTCCGCGCGTGGCAACGGCAACAGCGCACAAATTAGTTCGCATTTCTGTCGCTTGGCGCCGCTTGGGTAGCGCGACATTTCCAGTATCGACTGTGTTCGTGCCGTTGTTGTAAATATTGTTTATTTTCGGGTTTTTCGCGTTTTTCCAATGGCCAAAACTGAATGGTGCGTGTGCTAATCGGTGCGGAAAAGTGCGTGGTACGTGGCCGGTGCGAAAATTCGGCGTCAAATGCTCAGAAATACGGTGAAAATTCCGCCATAACAGGCCGAAAGCTGGGCCGACCTGGCAAGAATGGTTCGCAATCAACGACGGGCCGCACAACATTTTTGAAAATGAAGAGTTTAGAGCCATGGAAATTGAGGTGAAACAGAGGAACAGACGGCGAAAACGCGCTCAGCGTATGCAGCAACAATTAAAAGAAAATAAAACGAGTAGTAAGGCCGCCGCGGACGGTGACGAGAGCGAGGTCGAGGATGTCATCCATAAGAAGCCCCCCAGGCCTCCCAACAGGCGCAAAAAACAAAAGGACCTCCTCAAAGAACCGCTCTGCGAGGAGGACATCGTCGACGGCTTCTCCATCCTCCAGTTCAGGACCTACGAGGACCTGGAAGTAAGTCCAATTATTATAAGTGCATACAAATGACAGCCAATTTGCATAATCTAGACAGCCGTTTTCCGTCGGCAAAACAAAAGAAAGGATTGATGTCTAATGTTTTTCTTTTGTTTTTTAATAATTTTGGACAAATATTGACATTAAAAACAGAGAAAACCAATTAGTAAACAGTGGGATAGACAAAGACAACAAATCCAAACAATTTCTACCTCACCTATGACTTTCTTTTAAAAACTAGACATGACCTATCCTCAAAATCACATTTATGCATCTTTGATGGCTTTCCCATGTTTCACTTCAGGACCTGGAAGAAAATCCAATAATTATAAGTGTAAACAAATGAGAACCAATTAGCATAATCTAGACAGCCATTTTTTGATGGCAAAACAAAAGAAAGGATTGATATCTCCTGTTTTTCTTTTATTTTTTAATAATTTTAGACAAACATTGACATTAAAGAAAGAGAAAACTGAGGAGAAAATAGTGGGTTAGACAAAGACACAACAAACCAAAAGAATTTCTTTCTCACTTGGTCTTGGCTTTCGATAAATGTTTAAAAATTATTATTTGATCTTTCAGCAAGACTACATTTCAACATCCTTGATTACTTTTTCATATTTCACTTCTGGACCTACCCGGACCTGGAAGAAAGTCCAATAAAGTGTAAACAAATGACAGTCATTTTGCAGAATCTAGACAGCCAATTTCTGATGTCGAAACAAAAGAAAGGACTGATATCTCATGTTTTTTCGAGTGTTTTTCTTTTACAGCCGAACCTCTCTAACTCGAACCTCTATAACTCAAATCTTTTAAGCGGTCCCTGCACTTTTTACATGTATTTTAACCTATGTAACTTGAGTTTCCATAACTCGAACTCTCCATAACTCGAACTGTTTTGGTTGTCCCTTAAGGTTCGAGTTATAGAGGTTTGACTGTATTTTTTAATAATTTTGGACAAACATTGACATTAAAAAAAGAGAAAACAAAGGAGAAAACAGTGGGTTAGACAAAGACACAACAAACCAAAACAATTTCTTTCTCACCTGGTCAAAATTATAATGTGATCTTTCAACAAGACTACACACCAGGACCTGGAAGAAAGTCCAATAAAGTGTAACCAAATGACAGTTGTTTTGCAGATAGACAGCCATTTTCTGATGGCAAAACAAAAGAAAGGATTGATATCTTGTGTTCTTTTATTTTTTAATAATTTTGGACAAACATTGACATTAAAGAAAGAGAATACCAAGGAGAAAACAGTGGGTTAGACAAAGACACAACAAACCAAAACAATTTCTTTTGCACCTAGTCTTTGCTTTCGTTAAATGTTTTAAAATTACTGTCGAACCTCTATAACAGAAAGGGACAACCAAAACAGTTCGAGTTATGGAGAGTTTGAGTTATAGAAATTCGAATTATACTGGTTAAAATACATATAAAAAGAGCAGGGACCACTTAAAAGGTTCGAGCGAGGGGTGAACAGCTAACCCAAAATGTGTACACCGATTGTGAAAAATCACAATCTTTTGCTAAGATTGTGTGAGGATTGTGGTAAGATTGTGAGGGATGGCGAGGGATTGTGGAGGACTGTGCAGCGGTGTAGCATGCCTGAAGGGGTCATCATGTCTATAGTTTCCTTTGCGAGGGATTGTGAAGGACTGTGGTAAGATTGTGAAAGATTGTGAGGGGTTGTGGTAAGATTGTGAGTGCTTGGGACAGACTGTGTAAAGATTGTGAAGGATTGTGGGATGAAGGATTGTGGTAAGATTGTGAGGGATTGTGAAGGATTGTTGTAAGATTGTGAGTGAGTGGGAGGGATTGTGTAAAGATTGTGAGAAATGTGTACACTGATTGTGAGAGCTGTTCACCCCTCAGGTTTGAGTTATAGAGAGGTTCAAGTTATAGAGGTTCGAGTTAGAGAGGTTCGACTGTATATGTGACCTTTCATCAAGACTACATTTTGACATCCTTAATTACTTTTTCATATTTCACTTCAGGACCCACTAAGACCTGGAAGAAAGTCCAATAATTATAAGTGTAAACAAATGACAGTCAATTTGCAGAATCGAGACAGCCATTTTCCAATGGCAAAACAAAAGAAACAATTGATATCTCATGTTTGTCAGTTGTTCTATCAAATACAAAAATTGTACTGGGGGCACAACAGTGCTGTATTTTTTTCTCAAAAAACTTAACTATTTTTACCTTCCTAGCCTGCATAACAATGGCTAGGATTGAGAGTAATTTCTTTTATACCATTAACTAGAGTTTATTTAAATATATCAAATTTTTCTTTATGTGGCTAGAGAAGGTATTATTTTTGCCAAAAATTTTTTGTATGAGATAACGCCAAAAATGTGTTATTTTGGGTGTATTTTGACTTATCCTAGCAATAGAATAGAATAGAATATGTTTTATTTGTTCAATTACCTTACAGGTGTGGAACTTGTCAATTAACAATATAATACTAGCATCTGATAAATATAAATACATTACAAATAAATAGTGTTAGGCGACAAAATATATGTATATAAAAAAAAATTATTAAGTTCAAATGATTATGAATACATTTTCGTCAATAGTATAAAATAAAATTTCATCATTTAAAATGTTGTTAGGTTTTAGTTGGTAATACCTACATTATAAAAATTTTAAAAGGTCTTTTAGGTTATAGAAGGTATTCTGGAGAAGAACGGATTTTAGAGAACTTAAAAGTTTTTTCTTTGGGAATTTTTTAATTGCTTATGGCAAATGGTTCCAGATTTTGATAATATTATTTTTTACTGAATTTTGAATAAATGTATAATTAGTTTTTTCTCTCAATAATATCAATATCGTCATGATATCTGTCTGTGTGTGTGTGTGTGTATATTATTTCTGTCTGTAACACAATAGCTCCTAAACTGCTGAACCGATTTTCATAAAATTTTCAGGTAAAATAGTGTTGCACACTCTAATGAGCTGATTAGATTTTGGTCAAAATCCATTAATGCTTTTTGACAATTAAATATTTAAAAAAATGCAAACTTTTTACCAGAGCATCACATCAATATGCAGTTTTTCGGAATATAGTAGATTACATTTTGCTCAATAATTTGTGTTATAACTAAAAACTTTTGTGGGAGCTTTAGTTTCTGAGATATTTATAAAAAACTGTTTTCAAGGCTAATATATCATGGCTTTAATTGAAGTGTGCCAATAGGCTAGCTAGGAAGGTATCAGATCCATTATGGATCCATTAATTTTTTCTTCAGACTGTTTTTGACATCATTTTTCTGAATTCTTTTAATTTTTATAGGTGTAGTAGAATTTTTATAAATTTGCAGTTACAGTCGAACCTCTATAACTCGAACTTGAAGGGACAACAAAAACAGTTCGAGTTATGGAGAGTTTGAGTTATAGAAATTCAAGTTGAAGAGGTTAGAACACATATAAAAAGTGCAGAGACCACTTAAAAGGTTCCAGTTATAGAGAGGTACGAGTTATAGAGGTTTGACTGTATGTCATTTTCTGGTTGTTTATTATATGCAGTGATATTAGTTAGATATTTTAGCTCACACATACCTATACTATACTATAGTAGTGTGAGCTATGGTGATCCTAATTTTTTCTGTCATTGTTTATTAAATCATGAAATTTTTATGTCATTGCATATCCATAAAAATTCTACTATACACCCTTACATTTCTAATTCAAGATTCTTAAATTCCCAAGGGTTTAAATATTTTAGGAATGTTCTTGAAATTATTTATTTTCTTTGTAATGAGGACAACATATAAGTGCAGATCTGGGTCAAAACCTAAAGGGGGGGGGGTAATAGTCAATAAAAACATTATTTGTAGGTAATATAATTTTTTTTTGGGGGTGTAATTTCTTCTTTTGCCCTTTAAGTATTAACAAAAAGTGGTATTTTTTTTCTAAGGGGGGTAATGACTACATTACACCCCTTCAAATCCGCGCTTGACAACATACATGCAGTGGCTAATAAAAATATTTTTTATTAGCTGTTTTTGATAGATCTGAGGTGTGTGAAATTTAGTATTTAGAAGATTTATGAAAATTAAGTAGAATTTGTGACAAATTTTAAATGAGTGATGCTGCTAAACTAAATGTCTGGGAGGAAGGGGAGCGAGCCCCTCTGCCCCCCCCCTGGATCCACCACTGCATACATGCAACCTAAATAATTATCAAAACAAAATAACAAAAACTGTAACAGCAGTCTAAGAACAGCTGTCTTCTGGCTGTTCATAACTCCCTACTCATAATAAGTATTCATACATTTTTCTTTTATTCTTTTCCTTACCACAAAAAAATTAAACCCAAGAAATTACATAGGTATCCAAAAATCTGAAAGGGAAGATGAGCTGGTATAATGCAAGAACATGCACAAGAATGTACTGCCCAGTTTCTTCTTGTTGCACTACACAGGGCACATTCTTAAATTAAGTAGGTAATGCAAAAACTCAAGATTTTTGACCCCTCTCCACCATTTGTAAACCACTGTAACAAGAACATATGTTACAGTTCAGTGAGAAAAATACATAAAATAAGAATAGAGTGCAACACAAGGCTAAAGCCCCCCCCCAATCTAGGGGGGGTAATGACGAAAAAATTATTTGTAAAAAATATTATTTCTAGGGGTGGGGGTAATTGTCCTGTTTTCCCTTTAATTGTTAGCAAAAAGTGCATTTTTTTTTCTAGGAGGGGGGTAATTACCATATTATCCCCCATATCCCCGCTTATAAAGAATGGTCCCACCTTGGGTCCCACAGAGAGGTGGTAAGAGACAGTAATTACAATTTTATGGTTTATCAAAGTCTTCTTTACCTTTACAGCCTCTTTTTAGTTATAGGTACCTTGAACTTCCCAATTTTATTGCGCCCTTAAGCATTTTGGTTTTATTGACCTGGATTTGGCCAGAAAAGGGTATTTAAGTTGGTGTGGCAAGCTTTCAATTATTGGCAATTACAGACCCCACTTTTCTTTTAGTATTATTAGGCTTTTCTGTATAAAGAGTGATAAGAGTCCCAGGAATTTTGAAAGTGTCTCCGAAAATACTTCCTAGCCAGTGGCGGATCGAGGATTTCTGGGGGGGATAGGCCAAAGTGACAACAAACATCAGAATATTTTTTATAAGCATAAGCATAGTATCTAAGGGAGCTTTATTTAAAAAAAAAATTAAGTACAATTTGTGACAAATTTTGAATAAGTGATGCTGCCAAACTAAAAAATAAGATATGTCTGGGGGGCCTCTCTGCCCCCCTGGATCCGTCACTGTTCCTAGCCCATGAACACACTCCAAGTGAACCTCATGCTATATCCGCCATGATATTTTGTAAATATCTCAGAAACGGAAACTCCCACAAAGTTTTTAGCAAAAAACAAATTATTGGGAAAAACGTGTTCAACTATATTCCGAATACCGCATATTGATGCGATTCTCCTTTAAAAAGTTTGAATTTTAATTTTTAAACATGTAAAAACTGTCATTAGCATTCATGGATTTGGCCAAACTGTAATTAGCTCTTTACAGTATTCTGCCGTCCTTAGTAAGACCCACCTATCTACGTTTTCACTTATTTCGAGAAAAGCGAGTTTAAAGTTTAAATGCTTGCCAAGAGTTACATAGTAATATATTTTTTGTTGGTAAATGTTTATAGGTTTCTAATAGCAATATCTAAGTAGTAAAATTTAAAAAAAGTTACAAATTATTACCTATTTAAAGCCATTTTCGGTCCTAACTCATTTTTGATTTTTTTGCTAATAGGTGGGTCTTACTTAGGACGGCAGTATTGTACACTATTTTACCTGAAAATCGGTTCAGCGAGACACACAAGACGCTAGCGCTACCAAGTCCACTTCCAATCCCTGGCTTCGCATGCGTAGATCTACCAATATTATTTACTTCATGTATAAGAATCGATGTACAGGGTGATTTTCACTTGAATGATTCTAACCACATGAAAATAGAAAGTTTCAAAAACCTAACCTAACGAAACCTAATCAGATCTAACCGAACCGAACCAAAGCAAACTAAACCAATATTTTTTTTCAAAAAAAAAACTTTCCTGACTTCCTACCTGGGATGCTAGAGGATGTGAATCCGAACCGGACCGTACCGAACCGAACCTATCCAAACCTAACCCTACCCAACTAAACCTAATTAGCAGTACGTGTTGTAGTTTAGTTTGGTTAGGTTGGGTTCAGTTTAGTTAGGTTCGGTTTGGTTCGGTTCGGATTCACATCCTCTAGGATCCCGGGCAGGAAGCCAGGAAAGTTTTTTTTTTGAAAAAAATTATTGGTTCAGTTTCCTTCGGTTCGGTTAGATTTGATTAGGTTTTGTTAGGTTAGGTTTTTGAAACTTTCTTTTTCATGTGGTTAGAATCATTCAAGTGAAAATCACCCTGTATATATCTATTCTAAGACATGAGGTAAATAATATTGGTAGATCTGCGCTTGCGAAGCCAGGGATTGAAAGTGGACTTGGTAGCGCTAGCGTCTTGTAGCGAGACACACACTCAGACAGACGTCACGACGATGTTGTTAAGATAGGTCAAAATACACCCAAATAACAAATTTTCGGCGATATCTCAAAATATTTTTTTTTTTGTCGAAAACAATACGTTCTCCAGCCATTGCTGCCCGGGCTAGGAAGGTAAAATAAATGGATCTGACACCTTCCTAGCTTCCCTATTATCATACTTCAAGTAACGCCATGATAATATATTAGCCTTGAACAGTTTTTTTGTAAATATCTTAGAAACTAAAGCTCCTACGAAATTTTTGGTTATATCACGAATCATTCATCAATCATCAATCTACTATATTCCGAAAACAGTGTATGATACGATGCTCCGTTAAAAAGTTTGCATTTTTTAAAGTTTTTAATTGTCAAAAAACTATGTCATTAGCATTAATGGATTTTGACCAAAATCTAATCAGCTTTAGGAGCTATCGTCTTACGGACAGAAGTAATACACACACACACACACACACACACAGACATACATCACGACAATATTGCTAGGATAGGTCAAAATACCCCCAAATAACACATTTTCGGCGTTATCTGAAAAAAAAAAATTCGACGAAAATAATACCTTCTCTAGCCATTGCGCTCCGGGTTAGGAAGGTAAAAAAATGAAAAGACTATCATCTCCTCGATAATAAAATGAAACTGATGATGTTTTAGATTAGTTTTTTATCGAATTTTCCCCCAGTTTGCGTTTCCCATTTCCGCCGATTTCCTATTAAAATTAAATCAACCGAAACCGCCACAATCAAAAATCAATGGGGCTGTTGAACAAAAGGACCCCATAAAATTTTGTTTGAGAGTTTGTTATTGGATTTTGTGTCATTTTGGATTTTCACTAAAAGCCTTATTCAATTTTCAACTAATTATCTTTTAATCTAAATGCTCTAACAGCTCCCTGATGCATCAAAACAAACTGATGTATTTTCCCAGGGATTTTCAACCGGTTTACAATTTTTATGTGTGTATACAGGGTGTCTCATAACTTAGGGGCCAAAGGCCAGCAGAGGAGTTCATGCCTGATAAAAAAAGTTCCCATAATGCATGGGTCCTTTGTCGAGAGAGTTCAAATCAAAGTTGGTGAGTTTTTAAACTTTTTTAAAAAACGCAGTAAAAATATGAAATTTAGTAAAGTCGTGTATTAGAACAAGAGCAATAATCGAAATTAAAATAATTTAAAAAAATATTATGTGATTTTTTTTAGAAAAAACTGTTTTTTGGCAAACTTTTATGAATGTCATATTAAACGCAATGTTTTTTTAAATTTTTTGTTAATAAAAACAAGTCTCTAGCGAGCCATATTAATAAAATAATTTTAAAAGAATAAGTAAGCAAAATTTATTTTTTTTTAATAATAATTTTTTATACATTTTTGGAGGTTACTTTGACAGCCTGTATCTCCTCAACTTGTAATTTTATCAAAAAAATGAATGTTACATTTTTGAATCACAATTAGCTGAGTCGAGGGGTGAACAGCTAACCCAAAATGTGTACACCGATTGTGAAAATCCACAATCTTTTGCTAAGATTGTGAGGGATTGTGGCAAGATTGTGAAAGATTGTGAGGGATTGTGGAAAGATTGTGAAAGATTGTGAGGGATTGTGGCAAGATTGTGAAAGATTGTGAAGGATTGTGGTAAGATTGTGAAGGATTGTGAGAGATTGTGAAGGATTGTGAGAGATTGTGACAGATTGTGGGTGATTGGGAGGGATTGTGTAAAGATTGTGAAGGATTGTGAACAGATTGTGAGAAATGTGTAGACCGATTGTGAGAGCTGTTCACCCCTCGAGCTGAGTATTCAGCTGGCTATGACAGATTTTCCTTTTTTTTTGTAAAACCCTTTTTCCCCCACTCCTCTACTTTCAAAATGCTACATCTTAAAAACAGATGTGTGTTTACCCCCATGTTATATAAACTTTTTTTTCGGAAATAACCTCCTCTGTTACCTGCTGCACTATGGCCACTAAGTTATGGGACACCCTGTATATATCTGTCCGTAACACGATAGCTCCTAAATCGCTGAACCGATTTTTATGAAATCTTCAGGTAAAATAGTGTACGGTACTTTAAAGAGCTGATTAGATTTTGGTCAAAATCCATTAATGTTATTGTTATGTGTTTTGATAATTAAATTTTTTAAAAATGCTATCTTTTTAACGGAGCATCGTATCATCATGCGGTTTACGGAATATAGTAGACTACGTTTTGCTTAATAATTTGAGTTATAACCAAAAACTTCGTACGAGCTTTAGTTTCTGAGATATTTACAAAAAACTGTTTTTAAGGCTGATATATTATGGCTTTACCTGCTGTGCTAATATGCTAGCTAGGAAGGTATCAGATCCGTCATGGATCCATTTATTTCTTCTATCAAGGCTGGAGCCACAGAAGAGCCACATCTTCTGAGCTGGAGCCCTTCTCCCACACTTCAGCTTACATAATTTAAGAATGGTCCTTATTGTGACAGCCAAAAATCCTCACAAAAATCTAACCTGCCCTTTTTTCATCAATTGCATTGTACTAGGTCTCTACTAAATTCAGAAATATAGTCACCATAACTCAAAAAATGTTTGTCCAATTTTGATGCTGTCGTTCTTCTTTTTACAACCAAGTTTTATCAATATCGATTTCCCAATCGGACATATCTTTTTTGAGTTATTGAAAAACCAGTAAAAATTGTAAATGATGGTGATTAGAGGCTCCTATGCCTCTTATCAGAGATAAATTTCGAAGTTATAACATGTGGGAATTTTTATGTAAAGCCATGCTACATATTAGAAGAAGTGGAATCACAACTCGGCTGCCCGACAGTAAAACAAAGTAACTGCAGATTTATTAAAACCGAGAAAAATCAATAAAAAGTTTTTAAAAAGCATACGAGCAGGAGGAGCATGGGATAGCGTGGTCTAAATCATATAATAACTTCGGTATTTATGAACCGATTTAGAAAATGCTTATAATAAAATGTGCGTAAGATTAGGATTATGTAAATTTACAAAAAAGCTCGATTTTTCCAAAAATGTCAGTTACTTTGTTTTAATTTCGAGCAGCCGAACTCGAGAGCGGGTCTATTGTGGATCAATTTGCCCTAATTTTAAGCTTGTTTTTTGTCTTTTTTTTTGTAGTTGGTGATAAAGATCGCTGCCAAGGAGGGCATTAAACGGCTTACAGAGGTCGAGAGACCCAAACTAGAGCCCAAGGCCCACATAACCAACCACATATTGGTGCATAATAATCATGTAAGTATCTATCTGTCGTTTATTTGTTTATGTGATCAAGCGTTAATTATATAAATAGTTTGAAAGAGGTGGAATACTAACGAAAGTAGCCTCGGCAAGACCGATCCAATTGGCGGATGCTTCCGGGAGGGCATCGGGACAGTGCTCTCCCGAAACTAGACAACAAACAGTATTTTTAATTGAGTTATTTAAAAAAAGTTAAATCTTTCTTTTCGATATGTCTAGTTCTTTTTTTTAGTCTGTGGTTAACAAAAGGCGATTAATTGGGCATACTTTTTTAGCGTTAATAATTACAAGCCGGCAGCACCGCGCAGGACCAGATTTCAATTTTACCCGTTTTTCAGCGGTGTAGGGTGCCTGTTCTCGGGCGGGGGAGGGAGGAATGTTTGTTTTAGTTCACGTCGGCCATATTCATCGTGCCAAAACGTTCGTTGCCCTTCCTACGTGTTGCCGGTTCTATCCTTAGTAAAGACGTATGAATTTGTTTTGATTTGGGGTAGGTCAGTAGCCTTACCGGTCGCGTGTCCATTGTTTTGTTTTTGTTTGTTTTCAAAATGGAAATAAATACTGTCGATTATATATTAACTGTTCAAATTTAAATACGTTGACATATGAACTTCGATTACAAATAAAATCTTTATGACCACATAGACCGGACCTGAAAAATTAACCAAAATTTTAAATTGATTATACGATGCTGAAACTGGTTGTGCGGTTGTGAAAAACGAAATGCTTTTTTTTGCTTTATTTGTCTTATTATGAACAATCCACAAAGTGATCCTGCATGGGTGGCAATGGGAATATGTGATATTAAGCTCTAGTGAAAAGTTCAAGACACAAAGTGCTACTTATTGAAATAACCACATAGAATTTTCTATGCTAGGCAAGACTGATATTAGGTGCCAATTGAATAGTGCCTATTGGCAAGACATTACCGAACATAATGAAAATGTGGCAAAAAATAGACATATACTTAGTAGGTTAATAGACTGTTTAAAATTCTGTGGGATTTTTGAGGTTGCTCTACCGAGCTATGATGAGTCTGAAACGGGTGCTAATCCGAGCACTTTGCGCATGTTAAAGAAGGGCGAATAGATTTTATCTGCTTGCTTGTAAAATGCTAAAAAATAAAATTGTTTAGGTAAGTTTATTTATCTCCTTTTCCATGTAATATAAATTTCTGCCCCCCCCCCCCAATTTATAACGTCACCGGCCGCCACGGATAGTTAGTATTTGAAGTCTATTTGTTTTACACATTTTGATAGAAGCGGCCAGAAGTCCAATTTTTATTTAGTTGACTGTACTTATATAAACTGCTTTCTAGAACATTTGTTTTTATAAAAGCGGCATTTTGAGAATTCAGAGACTAATTTAATAACTTAGATTGTATTTTTACCAGTTATGGCGTTAATTAAAATTAAAAAAACTCGTATAAAAAAGCAGTTGCTGTTAATTGGTTTTAAGTTACTTTTTGCTTGCTTTAATTTTAGTTGAAAAGGGAGTAACAAAAAGGTGAAATTTAATTACCTATCTAGGTGTTATTTAAAAAAAATTATAAATACAGGGTCTTACAGATAAAAGTAACTAAATGATGATTTTGGAAGTGGTTAAAGATATAAAATTATTGTGTGTGCTTAAGACCACACGGCAGAAGTGTAAACTTCAACAAGGCGAAATTAATAATACTGGCCCATAACATATTCTGCAAAGCGAACCGAACTCTTCTGTGTGCTGGCCTTCATCTGCATCATCATATCGCTCGCTAAATGTTTCTCACAGTTAGTCGACTCGAGGCGATTTCACCCGAATGAGCGTTTCATAGCCGAGCCTGACGGCTCAGTTCAATTCACTACCCACAAAAACTGCTAAACGCGCCTAAAGAAGTTTACACTTCAAAAAGCCAAGTATGCGATAATGGTATTGTGTAAAAAGGATTGAGATAAAATTAAATAATTTGCAAAATTTTGCCAAATATTTAAGTGTGTGTGGGTATGACAACAAACTAAGCAAAAAATAGTTTTTTTTTAAATTCACATTTTCCATGGTCCCTTGATTTAATTCATTTAACTAAAATTATATCTCTTACCGTTTTTGAAAACCCCATGTAGCTACTTTTATCTGGGAAGCCCTGTATACAGGATGTTAAATATTTAGGTTGAAATCATTTTTTTTTTCTCATTTGATAACCGTGATTCTTTCGCCGACACTAAGGCCGCCATTTTGGAACCGAACCGAACCTCTGGAACCCCAGACCGGGTATTTTTTTTATCCTGTCGTTTTGTCCCTTAGAATGTCCTACCGACTGAAGGAGTGTGTAACAAAGTCCGCCTTCACGAGGTATCCGACCTCATCCGGCCTGGGTACCGGCGTGAATGAAGGGGTAGGACAATATTACATTTTACACTCCCCAGGAATCCTATAAATGTCTGCAGCACCCGACCTCGGCAACCGACGGGGATCGAACCCGCCACTGTAGCAAGCGAGGTTCCTTATCTCACTTGTGTTCAATGCGCGAACGCACCGAGCCACCAAGGATACCTATATGTTGAAATCAATCTGACCCCTCATATAAACAAAGTAATACAGTCGTAAATGATTTTAACTGTTATTATTTTATTATTTATGACAGCCAGCTTATTGTGATTACAGCAATATTGTAAAATATACACTGTAATTTAACCGAACTGAGATATAATAATGTATTATAGAAAATAATACCGCATTAATTATAAATAATATATTATATTGTGCCGGTTTAATATTTTGTTGAAAGATTCATTAAATTTTATTATGGATTTTATAACGTTTGGAAATGTTTGCATTTTTTATTATTATTATTTGACACACCCGTTAAAAAATAATGTTTTTAGCAGAAAAAGTGTACTTTTTATTTCTTGGAATTTTTGTTACTGTTTACTTTTGACTTGTTATTATTCGACATTTTTTGTTATTTGGTATATCAAATTTGACCATTTTTGGGGCGTCTATGCAAGCGCCACTGATGTAAGGAGGCGTATTATACATCGTTAGAGAGTACGTTTTATCAGCCTCCATAATTGTTACTTAGTTGTTTTTTGCCAAGTTAAAAGTTTGCAAATAATTAGGAAAATACTGTAAGAGAGCACTTTTAAGGGGGGTGGGAGGGGGCATGACCCCCACTCCTACTTTAAAGAAGGTCAACCAGAAAAAGTCAGTTTTAAGTTATTTCTAACCCAAAATAAATTTTTGCTCACTCTCATTTTTATTTACTGAGTTACAAGTTTGATATAAGGATTTCTACACACATTTATTTTTATTACAAGGCCGCTATTTAAAAACAAAATATGTCTAGCTTAATAAGTATGTAACTGTATACAATGGGCTTTCAACCAAAAATATTTTGTTCAGAAAAAAATAGTGTTAAGAATAAAAAATACCACAAAAGAAATATTAAAAAAATATATTTTAAAAATTTTCTCCTTTTTTCGTACGCTAATGGAACGTGCACCACTGCCGTCAGAGGGTACTAAGGTACATCGTTGAAAAGGAAATTGTAACCGATAAAAAAATGATCTTCAGATTTTTGGAAAAGTTGACTGTTTTCGAGTTATTAGCAAAAAACTATCAAAACGCACGTTTAAGGGGGGGAACCACCACCCTGTCAGGGTTGAGAATGTGGTCCCTTTTGTAAAATGTTCGGATGACTCTTATGTATATCCATACCAAGTGGGTTGCTTCTATCATTAAACGTAGCCATCGAAGAAATAACTGGACTCTCTGGTATTATCCAATTCCTTTAAAAAAGAAGTGAAATCATAACAAAAACATTTCATGTAAAAAAAAGCCAAGTACGCGAAAATGGCATTCCGTAAAAAGAATTGAGATAAAAGTAAAGCCAAGTTTTCCAATACAAAATTCAAAATGAAAGGTTCTTACTAGTTTGGAAATATTTTTCTAAACTTGGCTATTACGGCTGTAAATGACTCTTAGGCATAGTGCTAAATTGAACATAAAGAAGTTTGGCTGTAATAGCCAAGTTTAAAAAAACATTTCCAAACTAGTAAGAACTTTTCATTTTGAAATTTGTATTGGAAAACTTGGCTTTACTTTTATCTCAATTCTTTTTACGGAATGCCATTTTCGCGTACTTGGCTTTTTTTTACATGAAATGTTTTTGTTATGATTATGCATTTTTCTAAATATTTGGACTTTTTTATTTTTAGGGGTTGACTTTGACCCAAGACCCCGCGACAAGTGACGACAGTGGCCGGGCGTCGGAACGACTTACTGGATCGTCAGTGGCGCCACGAGACGCTGACAGTTCCAGGGACCGCCTGAGCGATGTAAGTACCATCCTTCTTCTTGTTTGTTCTATATCTCCCTACAAATTATCAATGGTCATTCTCTCGGTATTTTTGTCTATTGTTTGGTTCGGTTTAATTTAATTTAATGTAAACTTAGAATACCATTTCTTTTTTAAAAAACGGGCACGGCAATTTTTTTTTTCAAAACGGATAATTAACATTAACACATGTGCACAAATTTTTTTTTAGATAAGTCCATTTCTATATGTGTTCTGCTAACTTTATATAAGAACACCATTAAAAAAAACGGATATCAAATTTTTTGTTTTTGATTAATCCATTATTTCTTTAGGTGCTCTGCTAACTTTATATAAAGTTACTATTTTTTTTTTGTAAAAAACGGGCACGGCAAGTTTTTTGTTTTTACAACTAATTTACGGATACTTAACGGCAAATTATGGGCATAATTTTTTTTCAATTTTGAAGTTATTCTGCTAACTTTATTCATAATTTTTTTGACGGTTTAGAAAATGAAAAAATGATAACTTTTTAACGGAACTTTGCCTGAATATGCAGTTTTTGGAATATATTAGAACACATTTTTCTCAATATTTTGTATTATAACCAAAAACTTCGTACGAGCTTTTGTTTTTGAGATATTTAGAAAAAACTGTTTTCAAGGCTAATAAGTGTGCTAATCCATTTATTTTTACAAAGCATTTGCCAAACTCATATGTAATAACTTTAGTCTGGAACTCCTTGTATAGACACTAGCACCTTTTTACCCTCGTTATAAAGTTTATGAAAAGCTAGCGTATATGTAGCTGTGTGTTATATTGTCGGAGCTGTGCGTTGTTGTTAGCTGCTGCTGGGAAAATAATAGGTTACACAGTTTTGCCGGATATGAATGCATATTGTGTGGCGGGAAATATTTTGGGGTTTATTAAGTGCAGAGATATACATAGTTTATGGGTGTGCTAAATTTGATGATTTTTGAGACGTCTTTAAATATCGAAATCGCTTCTTGATAGACCTCGTAGTTTTTCAGCTACGAGGCGATTTTGAAAAGTCCGCATTTATGGAGGTGGTCTATACTACTACTACTACTGTGGCGGTTTAGAACGTTTTTCTCTCGCTTTTTCTACTTTGTCCGACGCCTATTCTCCACCTCCTTCGATCCCGACAATCATCCTCTGTCAGGTTTTTTTGGCTCAGTGATCTTTGGGTTGAATGTTGCCATTCCAGTTTAGGACGCCCTCTTTTTCTGCGCCCTATTGGTTGCCATTCTAGGACCTGCTTTGGTAATCTTTTGTCTTTCATCCGTTGTACATGGCCGTACCATATCAGTCGCCTTTTAGTGATGTCGTCCGTTATGCTTTCTTCAAATTCCCATTCTTTCTCTTATGATCTCATTTCTTATATGATCTGTTCTAGATATTCTCATTGGTCTTCTTATTACTACTACTACTACTAAAGTCTTTATTCCCTACAACCTACATACATATATTATAAATTTTACGTTCTTTTTTATCTCTCTTCTCTATAAAATACTGTTAAGGCATCCAATAACCTTTTTGCTTTTACTATTATTTTTTCCAGTTCTTTTCAGTCTGTTCTTGCCTTATCAAATGTGATACGCAAGTATACATACTCATTGCATGGACATAATGTTTGTCCATAGTCTAGTTCTAACTTACTTGATTCGTTTTTCTATATGGGCAGTTCTTCAGAAAACCTGTGAAACAGTGTCACAGAAACCTTCTTTTTAATTTAAAATAGGATAAAATGCAATCTAATCTGCTACCTCACCAAAAAAAGAAAATAATATTTTAGTTATTAAGGATTTTTGCTGTATTAACAGTAGCTGAGGTCTCAGGCTTTGTTAATGTCACAACCCCAAGGTGAGCACATTCCGACTTATTTTTTAAAGTTATGGTTAATGATTTACATTAATAAAGTTAAGTTCTAACAAGATCAACTCAGAAAAAAACTATTTTGAGCTAAAATAATAATATTCAACAAAAGACACTCTGATTTTTTAAAAATAATATCGTTGTCACACCCTCTTTGCATCAGCTTTGTTACCAATTTTTAAATCGCACTAAAATCCATATATGACAACACAGGTGGACACTGTGAAGTGTTGATGTTTATTTTTTTAAATTTTGAAGTGACAAAACAGGTAAGTGACAAGCACACTTTCTCAACTTTGTTGTCAAGTTCCTGACAATACAAAAAATGTCTTAAATAATCTAAATGTGACTTAATAATGCGCAAAGCGTAATAAAAAACAGGGCAAGAAAACAGATCCCAACATTTTGTTTTCAAGGAGTTAGGCGGGAAATTTGAATAGATTCCTCAGCTCCGTTAATATCAGCTTTGTTAATACTGGTGGTAACAAAGCTGAGGATGTGTTAACAAAGTTGAATATTATAGTATAATTTACTGAAAAAGTTTAGGTAGCAAAAAAATAAAAAGTATTTTCAAATTATTGGGGTCAATTATTAGGCAGAAACGACAGTTGAAACGTTTCGGCCCTTTTCATTTACACAAAAAGTCAATTAACAGTAGCTTGGGTCAGGTTGGGTTGGGTTTACTTACCAATGCATTTCTTTGGTAGTTATTGTAAATTAACATTTTTTCAAACAATAACAATTAAATGTAATAACATATCTTATCAAAAAATCATGGTCAAAATTACAGTCGAACCTCTATAACTCGAACTTCAAGGGACAACCAAATCAGTTCGAGTTATGGAGAGTTCGACTTATAGAAATTCGAGTTAAAGAGGTTAAAACTCATATAAAAAGTGCAGGACCACTTAAAAGGTTCGAGTTATAGAGAGGTTCGAGTTATAGAGGTTCCAGTTAGAGAGGTTCGACTGTATTACAAGGCGGCCATCGCTTTATTATTATGATATCCGAATGCCAACAAATTATTTTCTACTTTTTAGTGTATTTTATAAAAGCTTAAAAAATATGTACATTTTTTTGACATATAAATTTTTTTATAAACATTAATGTTTTGATTTCTAGAAAAATGGCAAAAAAAAGAAAGATGCAAAAAAAGGTGCAGATGAACAAAAAACTAAATCTAGAGAATGTATGATGGGGATCATGGATCACTTGTTCCTTGTCAGAACGTTTCCAGACGGGGATCATTCGTATCCTTGTGATCGACGTTGGAGAGAGTGAAAACCAAACAGTTTTAACAAGTTCCCAACGAAAGCATCAAACCATCAGTATAATTCAATGCCGGTAGGAGTATTTTCCCTCGAAGTAGTTGTTTCTGTTGGTTTCACACAACTTATGCTCTACACGGAGCTATCGCCTACTATGAACCGAACCGAACCTGATGATGGCCTAAAGGCCGAAACCAGTCGTGGATTCAATTCAATTCAAATGGATGGATTGGCATGGATCACTTGTTCCTGATTGTCAGAACGTGTTCCAGACGGGGATCATTCGTATCCTTGTGATCGACGTTGGAGAGAGTGAGAACCAAATAGTTTTAACAAGTTCGCAACGAAAGCATCACAGCATCTATCTACCATTATCTGTAGATTAACTTTTTATATTGTTGCTCATTTAAGATTTAAGTGGTTTAAGAATAGATTAAAAATTTGAAAATAATAGGTTTTAGGTTTTTTGTTCATTATAATTATTTTTGTTTATTTGGGAGTAGTAGTTTTTTAAATTTAGTTATGAGAAATTTAAATACAATAAGCTTTGCAATATATATTTTCTAAGTGATTTATCAGCTTTGTTAACTTGACCTCAGTTTTGTTAATATACTTTTTTTTAAATTTTTTCTATTTTTGTTGTGTTTTTTGATAAAAAGGAGTTTTTTTTGTTTTGTTATGACTTTTTTATGTAAAATTTGTTGACTACATATATTTTCTGAGTAATTTATCAGCTTTGTTAACATAACCTCAGCTTTGTTAAATCACTTTTTTTTATTTCTACTTTTTCTCCAAAAATATAATTTTTTTTTCTGGGAAACATACTCCATGCAATATATTAAAGCATTTTCTTTTTAACAGACAATAAAAAGCTTATTTTTTAATATTTTATTTTTCAAAAGCTAAAGCTAAAGCTCATTTCACAGGTTTTCTGAAGAACTGCCCATATACTCCATGTCTTCTTTATCATTAGCTACAACTATCAAACTCAATTTTATGTCACTTAGTTTTTAAGATTATTTATAAAATCGTAATTTTTTTTCTGCATTTCTTTATGTTTTTTATTTTTATTTAGTTTGTAATGACTGGGTTTAAAATATTTTAAAATATCCAAAAATTAATCATAGAAAATTAAAAAACAAGAAAAGGTACAATATAAGAAATTACGCTAATTTCAAAAATAAAGTAAAAACTCTATGTGATATCCCAAAAACCAAAAAAACCAAAAGTGACAGATGAAGTTCACTTTGACAGATGGATTCTCAATTGAAAAGTGTATAAAAAAGCAATTTACACCAAAATGAAATTTTCTTAAATAAAAGAGTTATAGGCTACCTCCATGCATAATGACGACTTTTTAAAATCCTTTTATCTATATCTTGGTTAGAAATACCTAAACCACCCAAAAACACCGAATTTGGTACACCCTGTACATTTTTACCTTGCTTTAGATGCAAAAAGTAGGCTTTTTCTATCTCCTTTTAAAATTTATTTTTTTGTTATTAGTACGCTCGTTAGTACGGTATCTAACTCTTCTAAAACTAGCAAGAAAACCGACACGACAAAAAAAAAACAAAAAGAAAACACTTTAACAATTTCTTCAAGAAGTGGGAAGCTGAAACTCAACAAACTGTGTGGATCTAAGCGAGTGACGCGAAAGTTTTTACAAAACTTTTTAAATAAAACAACTTTTATGCCACGCTCTAGTCGACTTATAATCATTGACGTGTACAAGAGAGGGTTTGGGGGTATAATAAGCATGTTTTTAAAAATTTCGCAAAATTTTAAATTCGATTTTTTTTAATTAATTTTTTTTTTGATTTTGATTTTTTTTTAAATTTTTGACAATTTCGAGAGGTTTAGAAAAATTTTAAGAATTTTTGAAATCTACTAAATTTTGTTTAAATCTTTTTATAATTTTTTAATTTGCCGTTTCTTGGGGCTTCATTTCATAAGCTCCATTTGGCGAAATTGGAAAAACAATATAGTTTTAAAACTACCTATATGTACAGGGTGTCTCATTATATTTTTTTCCACCCTTTTAGACTATTAATAATTGATATAGGAATGTACAAGAAATTGTGTTCGAATTCGAGAAATTTTTACTTTTAAATTGCATCTTGACTTTATTCCTGATGCTTACTATATTTGACAGGCGCTCAAATGTATAGTTTTTGTAAATTGGATGCTCCTTATATTTTTTAATTAATAGATTAGGCTTGGAACATATTTTGCAAAAATACCCGATATGCCGTAGTTTAGAGCCATAGTTTCTGAGATATTAGCAATTATTTTTTAAAATGATAAAAGGATAACAGTACCGCTCTTGTGTTAATTTTAGTATCCTTATTCCAAATTATGTTAGTCCCTTAGAGTAATAAAAATATTTATTACTCTGAGGTTAGTCCCCATGTATCAACAGTGACAATGACATGATGTGACATGACATATAAACTTTGTTTTCGTTACCGGTTATATAAATATATATTTGTCATTGTCACTGTTTATACATGGGGACTAACATAGTTCGAAATAAGGACACTGAAATTAACACAAAAGTGGTAAGTAATGTTATTTTTTTATCATTTAAAAAATTACTGCTAATATTTCAGAAACTATTTATCAAAACTGCGACATATTATGGGGTATTTTTGGAAAGTATATTCCAAGCCTAATCTATTAATTAAATAATATAAGGAGCATCCAATTTAGAAAAACTATAAATTTGAGCGCCTGTCAAATACGGTAGCATCAGAAATAGAGTCAAAATGCAATTTAAAAGTAAAAAATTCGCAAATTCGAACACAATTTCTTTTATATTCCTATTGAGACACCCTGTACATTTTTTAAACAAAGCAATAATTATTGAAATTGGTAATCTTGTTTCTGGTGAGAAGATATTTTAACACTAAGGTTTATATGAACATTTTTTTGCTTAAATAACCCCCCCCCCCTCCTCAGATCAAAACTGCCTACGCCACTGTGTACAGAGCCGTGCGGTCCACTGGAGAATTTATTTATTTTTTAGCTTTTAAAACGGTTTTAGTTTTAAAGTGCCTTTAAAATTTTTCGCTTTAAATTGCAATTTGTAATCTTGTTCCCAGAGGAGAAAATATCTTTCTAATTTTCAAACTAATAGCCATTTACATTAAAAATTCGTTTAAGTAGGTACTTAGCAGATTAGCGCTTTATTTTTAAGTGTCTCTTATTTTATAGGGTCTTGCACCAAAATTTTTAACGATTGATTTTTTTTTTGATCTTAGTGACTTATTGGAATACTGCCTAGCTTAAATAGTGTTACGCCGTATTTTGACAGCTTTACATTGGAATATGACACCTGACCTGTTAATATAAGGATTTTGTTTACTATACGAACCGAAATAGATACTTTCGGCTTTAATTAAAAATAAAGAAACGACTTTTTTTTTCAATTTTGGAAAGAGCAACTGTCAGCTTGTAATGTAAATCTGTCAAAATACGGCCTGACACTATTACTATCTGGCTTTATTCCAATAAGTCCCTATTATATTTGTTTGTGCTTGTGCAATTTACAATTTATTGTTATCGAAAATATTTATATTACTACCTAGTTTTTTCATTTTATCAATGTTTTTATTGAAATTCTTTTTTTTTCTTCAGGCAAGCAGTAGATGCAGCTCTGGCAAAGGATATATCGTAAGTTGTTTTAAAAATCAAATTATAATCATAACTTTATTGAAAATAAAATCTAGACCTTTTAAAAAAGCCATATACAGGGTGTTCATTTTGAAAATAGTTGGTTTAAAACTGTTTATATAATAAGAATAATTTAACACCCTGTATTTCGCAAACGGAGCAATTTTGGACCCTAGTTTATATACATTTTGGTCTCTATTTTGGACCGTATACGTGGTGAACATATTGACGTTTAATTTCGGGACATCCTGTATAACTTCTACTACTAACTATTTTGTCGAAATGTTCAGGTCTGTACGAAGGTTTAGGGATCTCAATTTTTTGTTCTTGTAAGGTTGAAATAATACCTACCATTATGTAATCTGACTATTCGCGAAAGAAATTCAGCAATTCAATTTTCTAACCCTTTTACCGACTGTCTAGGGGAAAAAATCCTGTAGTTTTGCCATTTCATCCCATTCCATTACTGTTTCCACCTTTTTTCTTGTCGAAAACAACAAATAACACACGCCAAATCGTCCCATTTGAAAAACTGCCACCGTTAAAAGAGCAGAACAGCATGGCGAGAGAAAATAATCAAGAAAATGCGCCGTTTTTTGCCTCTTTTCGCTTTTAACTTTGCCAGGAGCAAGAAAATCTGGTAAAAACCTTTTTAAGAGAAATATCTTTTAGATTGTGTAGTTTTAGAGTTGTGACTTTGATTAAATAACCCTATAAGATAGGCAACTCCACAAGCAACAACGAGCCCCGGTCATAACAGCAGCCGATAGATGGGTCTGTGCTAAAAAGTTTTAGACGCCCTCTCTCCGCGAAATTCCGGTACTAATTTCAAAGGGTTGCTGCTTTGTAAACCTTTTACCGGAAAGTGATTATCACTAATCAGGTGCTTGTTGCCAAAAGTTTAGTTTTAGTTTGAATAAGTATAATTGTCGAAGGAATCACCTTAATGAAAAATCTGCCACCATTAAAAGAGCAGAACAGCATGACGAGAGAAAATAATCAAGAAAATGCGCCGTTTTTTGCCTCTTTTCGCTTTTAACTTTGCCAAGAGCAAGAAAATCGGTAGTTTTAGAGTTGTCTTTGATTAAATAACCCTATAAGATAGGCAACTTCACAAGCAACAACGAGCCCCGGTCATAACAGCAGCCGATAGATGGGTCTGTGCTAAAAGGTTTTAGACGCCCTCTCTCCGCGAAATTCCGGTACTAATTTCAAAGGGTTGCTGCTTTGTAAACCTTTTACCGGAAAGTGATTATCACTGATCAGGTGCTTGTTGCCAAAAGTTTAGTTTTAGTTTGAATAAGTATTATTGTCGAAGGAATCACCTTAATGAAAAATCTGCCACCATTAAAAGAGCAGAACAGCATGACAAGAGAAAATAATCAAGAAAATGCGCCGTTTTTTGCCTCTTTTCGCTTTTAACTTTGCCAGGAGCAAGAAAATCTGGTAAAAACCTTTTTAAGAGAAATATCTTTTAAATTGTGTAGTTTTAGAGTTGTGACTGATTAAATAACCCTAAAAGATAGGCAACTCAACAAGCAACAACGAGCCCCGGTCATAACACCAGCCGATAGATGGGTCTGTGCTAAAAGGTTTTAGACGCCCTCTCTCCACGAAATTCCGGTACTAATTTCAGAGGCCTGTTGCTTTGGAAATCTTTTACCGGAAAGTGATTATCACGGATCAGGTGCTTGTTGCCAAAAGTTTAGTTTTAGTTTGAATCAGTATTATTGTCGAACGAATCACCTAAATGAAAAATCTGCCACCAGTAAAAGAGCAGAACAGCATAGCGAGAGAAAATAATCAAGAAAATGCGCCGTTATTTGCATCTTTTCGCTTTTAACTTTGCCATGAGCAAGAAAATCGAGTAACAACCTTTTTAAGAGAAATATCTTTCAAGTTGTGTAGTTTTAGAGTTGTGACTTTGATTAAATAACCCTATAAGATAGGCAACTCCACAAGCAACAACGAGCCCCGGCCATAACAGCCGCCGATAGATGGGTCTGTGCTAAAAGGTTTCAGACGCCCTCTCACCGCGACATTCCGGTACTCAATTCAGTGGCGTGCTGCTGTGTAAAGCTTTGGCTGGAGAGTATTTATCAGGTGTTCGTCGTGTAGTGGTTTAATACACTCAAAAATCAAATTATTTTTCCAAAATCAAACATGGATAATGTAACAAAAGCCCAAATATCAATGGAAAGGCAAATGTTACATGTAAAGCTAACAGATGGAAAAAGGAATTAATGGATAAGAAATAAAACAAAAGAAAAGGACGTCAGAGGAGAGGTAGCAAAAATAAAATAGAAATTTAGCGGTTATAATAGCAGACAAAAAGACGATCGATGGAACAAATGCATTGTAAACTGCAGACCTTGTCAAAATAAAAGAAGTAGAGGAAGACTCCAAGTGAGATGGGCGGACGATTTGAAGATGCATGCGGGAACTAGATGGATGAACACGGCGACAGACGGAGAAGAGTGGAAGATATTGGAGACCTATATCCAAAGATGTATCGAAGAGGGCTAAATAGATAGAAGGTATTATATTGGTTATTTATTCAATCAAATCAACTCTTATTAGGCATTTCAACACCCTGTATTTTATCCAAAGTCCAGAAAGATCCTTTGCTCCTAATTGAGAAGAGAATTGGATAAAAACCTTTTAAAAGAAAATGCTGGGAGAGAAAAAGATAATAAATTGCCCCCGCGAACCCAACGACTTCACTGGATAAAGTTTACATCTCCATATTTCATCTCAACTGCCTCCCCCTTTTTGGTAAATTCTCTTAAATGTGAATTCCACCACCCGTAGAAAAACTCCTGTAGCATGGAGTATCAAAATAAAGACGTCGTTTAAGCAAGCAGACCACTTGTAACATATCAAACTTTTTATCAGTGGCGCACCCAGGAATGTGTCTTGGGGGGGGCCCGACAGCTACGAAGCGCGCCCCCCCAAAAAACTTGCGACTAAAAAAAAAAAAAAGGTCATCATGTCTTTTCGCAACTACGCCACTGCTTGGGGTTGGGGGGGGCCCGGGCCCCGGCCCCCCCCCTGGGTGCGCCTATGTTTTTATTATCAAATACCAAATTGCAAATAATGCAAGGACCTAAAACTATAAACAACAACATAAAGTACACAAAATAAACAACACAAAAAAAATTCTACTTAGTACCAGGGTTCCGCGGATATATATTAAGTGATATATATCATGATATATATCACGATATATATATATATATATATATATATATATATATATATAGCTTGATATATATATATAAATATCAGAAAATTTGTCAGTACGCCCCTGCACAAAAGTATAACCATCTGTAAAGGTGTAGTATCGATCGATTCGGCTGCCGCATAGGTATCGCGGAGCTGACTGGGAATCCCCTGTTTCACATCTGGTAGATCCCCGACGCGACGATTTCTTTTGTTTTCTATTTTCCCAGGTTGGAGCAGTTACTGTGTTTTCCATCTGTGTGTACTTTTGATTTATTAGGAAGTAGTGATTTTTATTTAATATGCCAAAACCAAAGCATTCAATTTGATAATGATATATATCAGATATATATCATGTGATATGATATATAAATATCATGATATTTTCGAACCCTGCTTAGTACATAACTTAAATAAACTAAAAAATAAAAATAATGTAGGGAGGTAATAAACCAGAGTTAAGGAACCTGGGAGAGTTTATTTAGAAACTCTTTATTAGACCCGAAAAAATCAAGAGATGTGCTCTGATTTGCTAATGACATACTTCTACCAAGGTTGGTACTGACGTTTTATTGGAATAAAGCCATGTAATAATAGTGTCGGGCCGTATTTTGACAGGTTTGCATTGGAATATGACAGCTAATCTTTCTACATACGGATTTTGTTTACTATAGGAACCAAAATAGATACTGTCGACTTATAGATTTAAATAAACGACTTGGTTTTAAATTCGACTTTGGTATGTCAATTTTGAAAGATCAACTGTCAGCATGCAATGTAAATCTGTCAAAATACTGCCTGACACTTTAATTGCATGGTTTTATTGCAATAAGTCCGTAATATCTCAAAAGCTACTGAAGCAAAGTCTAAAGCTACTTACTAGCTTAAAGGACGTACATTTTTTTTGTGTGATTGGAGGGGGGGTGGGTGGTGGAATTCTCCTGTGAATTTTGAAAACAAAAAGCTTGTTCAACGCGTTGGGATTTTAATCGCGATGTTTTCTGGCGATATTAAATCGGAAATTCTGTAATTTATTAAAGTTAACGCACCCAGGAATATGTCTTGAGGGGGGCCGAGGCACATTGGGGGAGGCCATAAGCCTCATGATGTCGAATTTTAAGTTATTTTTTGTGTTTTATCTCGAACTTCTCTATAACTCGAACCTTTTAACTGGTCGCTGCACTTTTTTTACAAACTTTTATTTAACTTTACCTGTATGTATGTATGTATGTGGGTATGTATGTAATCAAATCTTGCAACTCATTTTTGAAGAACTTCCAAACATCCGACTGACTTTAAATTTCGCATAGCGTCTTAGTTCCAATGACAATACAGTAATATGGTTTCATCGGGTACCTACCTCCCCCCTAACGTGGGGAGTGGAGAGAGGGTAAAACTTTAGTTTGTCCGATTACAACCAAAATTGGTATCTGGGGGTTTTGAGGACGAGAATTACAAATTTTCGATCAGATTACAAAAATTCATTATGGCGGATTCAAAATGAACGATTTAATGTCAAGTTTTTCTGATTACTTTCAACTGACTTCCACGTAGGTCAAGCTTATGTCGCCTTGAGCCGTATCAAATCGTTGGCCGGCCTTCTCATCGAAGACTAAGATATTTCAAAATTGACAGGAAAGACTCCCTGCAATATCGATGCGCTAGCTGAAATGCATAGACTTAGAGAAATCTAAAAATTAAAAAATAAATTTAGAAAAAAAAACTTTTTGAAAACAAGCTTTTATAAAATTGACGAAAAAGCATAAAATAATTTTTTGAGTGTTCTGATATCATAATAATAAAAGCGATGGGCCCCGAGCCCCCCCTCCCTGGGTGCGCCCATGTCGTTAGTAAAACTTAACCTCAAACTTTACCTAACCTAAATTCAAATCGTCAGTGCGATACATATAGTTTTATAGCTACAATGAATTTTTTAAGTTAACAAATCAGTCGAATAATGGAATTAACCCGAGAACATTTTTGGGCTATAATTTTTTACAACTTTCGAAGGAAATTATCTCAACAAGAATACCTTGCCGAGTTTATTTCTGTTTTCGGTAATGAAGCACCACATCTGTCGACAGTTTCTCGTTGATATGGATAATTCAAGCGTGGACGGATTAGCCTTAGCGACAATCCAAGGCCAGGTGCACCAAAAACGGATGGCACCCAGGAAAACATCGATGCTGTGCGCATGCTCATCACGTAAGATCGACATGTGACATATCGCGAGATTAAGGCTTCATTGAGGATTCCAAAATCCTCAATCCAAAAAATTTTGCCTGAAGAATTAGAGATAAGAAAATTGGTTTCCTGTTGGATATCGCATCAGTTAATCGAAGAATAGAAAGAAGCTATGGTCAATTGGTGTCAGAAAAAACTCTAAAGACGGTACAGGATTGTCAGTGGTGATGAATCGTGGATTTACTTGTATGAACCCGAAAATAAACGTCAGTCGTCTGTTTGGGTATTCCAAGATGAAGAAAAGCCAACAAAAGTCATCCGTTCTCGAAGTGTATCCAAGAAGATAGTCGCGACATGTGTCTCAAAAGCTGGTCATGTAGCAACAATTCCTCCAAACGACTGTTACTGCCGATTGATGAATCACCATTTGTTTGCCGAAAGTCATCGCTGAGCTTTAGAAAATGAACCCCGAACGACGAATCATCCTCTACCAAGTCAATACAAGTTCGCACAAATCACAAAAAAAATTAAATTTTTGACCCCACAAAACATCGAATTGTTGGACCATCCTCCACCAGGGTTCCGCGGATATATATCAAGTGATATATATCACGATATATATCATGATATTTATAGCTTGATATATATCCGATATATTCAATAATTTTACTTATTAACTAAACTAAAAATGTTTTCTACCATTCTAAATATCAGAAAATTTGTCAGTATGCCCCTGTACAAAAGTATAAGCATCTGTAAATGTGTAGTATCGATCGGTTCGGCTGCCGCATAGGAATCGCGGAGCTGACTGGGAATCCCCTGTTTCCCATCTGGTAGATCCCGACGCGACGATTTCTTTTGTTTTCTGTTTTCCCAGGTTAGAGCAGTTACTGTGTTTTCCATCTGTGTGTACTTTTGATTTATTAGTAAGTAGTGATTTTTATTTAATATGCCAAAACCAAAGCATTAAGTTTGAGAATGATATATATCAGGTATATATCTGATATATCGTCGTTGATCTTACAAACTGGCGTAACGCATTTATTGTAATTTTACAAGAGATCAATTTCAAGTTTTAGGGAAAGTTTATATTGGATTTATATCACTAAAATACTCTGCCAATCTATGGGCACCTAAGCTCACACTAGGTACTATAGTTATAGTGTGAGCTAATATAATCAAAAACTGAAATGTATTTTATTCAACTCCAGACTCAATTACCTTTTGTTTGATACCACACAAGCCATGTTTTGACTTAAACTCAAATTTATTCAATCTACCCCACCCTTTTTTTTTAAATAAACTAAAATTCATTTTTTTTAACTCCAGACTTAATTACCTTTCGTTTGATATCACACACGCCATATTTTCACATAAACTCTAATTTTTGGAATCTACCCCCACCCTTTTATTTGGCTTGCGTTCGGTGGATTTTGTTCATTTTTAAATGGGACCATCACGGCCCAAGACCCAACTTAGGTACCAAATTTCATTAAAATCGGACAAGCGGTTTTTGAGTTATGCGGGTTGGTTGTTACAGACAGACATACAGACAGACAGACATACAGACAGACAGACAGACAGACAGCAAAACAAAAAAGTTTCAAAATCATCTGAAACGCAAAGATATATAAAAATTTTTGAAATCGGAGCAACTTTTTTTTCTCGAAAAAATTACGATCACCATAGCTCACATTACTTATAGTAGTAGTGTGAGCTAAATGTTCTTGGATCTAATGAATTTTATGCTATTAAAGGATTTTTATGAGTTACGACACTTTGTGGGATGAAAGAACGACACAAATAAGGTAGTATTATGGTATTATCTCAAAACTGCATTTTTTTTAGATACGTCAGTTTCTCAGATCAACGACGATATATCCGATATATATCATGTGATGTGATATTTATATAAATATCATGATATTTTCGAACCCTGTCCTCCACACAGTCCCGACCTAAGTCCCAACGATTTCTATACTTTTCCGAAACTCAAGAATGGACTGCGCTGCGTGGTCAAAGATTTCAGTCGCCAGAGGAAGCACTCAACGCCTTCATGAATGCAATTATGATAGTACCAACATACGAGTGAAATTACAGCTTTGACAACCGGTTTCAGCGCATGCAAAAGTGCATTAATTTTCGTGGAGAATACTTCGAGAAACAATAAAGTCATACTTTAAATAAACACGTTTTTCCGTCACCCCCGGTATGTGCTTTGTCAAAAAATGTTTATTTTTATTGTCTGACGCTTATGAACACAGAAAAAAAATGTCTTCAGTCACTGCAAATTGCTTTGATCCAAGAAAAAATCTGCTTTCCTATGCACGAAGACGATATTTTCTTAACAAAAAAAAACTATTCTCTTGAACTAGGGTTACCAGATGAAAACGTCTCTAACCAGGACCAGCCGTCAATAAAATCCGGACAAAATCCGGACGTCAAAATTTTTTCGATGCCACACACAAAAAAATCAACTTTTTTTTAATTGAAACAATAACTAATAAATAACATAATATACCTACTATTTTATAGGTACTTTTCACTGCTTTGTATTTTATTCAACAGCGTTGAATTTTTAGGCAGAAGTTCAAAATCCTAAAATTCTGAGCAGCTCATATTTCTTAAATTGTATGAAGTCATGAGTATTCCTTTTACAGAAGATAAAAGCAGCCTATTTCTTTCTATGGTCCACTGGGTAGAAATACTTGCATTAAAATATTTTGCCAATTTTTCGTGGGTAGGCAGATTGTGGTCATCAGAAGTAAAATTGTCTGATATGTACTTTTTTAGATTACAAACTTCATCAAAAAAATTGTGTGTGCTTAAGACCACACGACAGAAGTGTAAACTTCAACAAGGCGAAATTAATAATACTACTTTAAGCGGGGTCTTAACATAACGTTTTACCTTACGTCTTGCCTGTCAGTCAAAAGGGTCAAGTATGACGGTTGAAAGACTAGCGTAGACACTTGATAGTTTTAACGTACGTTTTTAGATCAGTTTTTGATACAAAACGATGGTTTTATTCGAAGTTCTCTAGGCGGTCTTCCGTTTTAAATCAGTTCAAGTAAAACGTCCGTTTTTCCGACTACACACAAAGTTTTACTTGATGCGTTTTGACTGAACAGGCAAGATGTAAAGTAAAACGTTATGTGAAGACCCCGCTTAAAGGTGAATTCACACTGCTAAATTTATCGACGATTATTGTTTAATTACATTTTTTAAAACTAGTTTATTTTGCATTATTTGATGTTTATAAACGCGGCTACTTTAAAATCCGGACGTTTATGAAAAATCCGCCCGGACCCACCCGAACGTAGTAAAAATCCGGACATGTCCGGATTAATCCGGACGTCTGGTAACCCTATCTTGAACTGCTGGTTTCCGTTGAAAATAAAAGTTACCTTTATCCAAGAAAATTGATTTGTTTTGAATGGAAGCGGCAACCTTCTTGTTTTGTCTTTTCTAGTATTATGGAATAAATCGCCATTTTCGTTTTGAGATGCCGGATATTTTGAGTTAAACAATTAAAAGTCTTTAGGCAAAGTAAAGCTTTATTTGTGTTAAGAAGATATTAGTAAGACATTTTATATCTTGCTTCAAAACCACTTTTTCTTCGCAGTTTGTTTTAAACCAAAACAATTTACCAAGACAATTATTTTTTTCCCCCAAAACAAGCGGTTTGCTTAGAAGAAAAGAAAATATTTTGTTCGGAGACTTTTGCTTTTGGGTCAAGGTAACTTTTTCAAGAAAACTACTTTTCTTAACTGAAGAACTTCTTTTTTCCTGTGAAGTAACAAGGACGGAAGATGCGTCTTTTTTTTTAAACAATGTTAGAGTATAGAGGACCGATATTTCCCTCCTCTGATTTTAAATGAATGAAATAAAACGTCTTTTATTGATATAAAAAAATATATACATCAACAAGGCGAGATTTAGCTTTTTTTCTCGGTGAAGAACAATTGCTACTCTAACCTTTTAAGTAGACTATTTTTATATAACAACTTAATAAATAATTTATACTATAATTAATAGATATTTAATTATTTTTAACTTAAATTTAAATAAGAAATATGCTCCTTTATATGTAAGAAAAATTACTAAACCTACAGACGAAGACAAAGGAAATTTATTTGCCGAGATATTATACTGGTTATCAAAGTTATATTAGTTCACCATTCAAAAGGAACAATTTAGTTTTTGTTTTAAACTTTTCAATAGGCAGTGCTGCCAGATTATTCAATAATTTATTATAAATATGGGGCGCATTATAAGAAAAGCTTGATTTAAATGATGATGTTTTATGTTTTGGCAATTGAAGTAACTGCGAAAGTCTCAGATGTCTACAAAGCCAACACAAAAATAGAGGCCACGACCCTGAAAAAATCAGCTGTTCTCCCGGGGCTGAATTTTACATTGGGTCTTATGGGAGGTCAGACGTTTTTTTATGATATTATCAAAATGGCAGTACAGATTTCCTCAAAATTTCAGTGAAATATTCTCAGACACCATCCCGATATTCCACCAAAGGTTTGTAAGGAAGCAACATGATTTAAAGGTTAAAATCTTCAAGATTTAGCATTCCTTATTTTGAATTCAAATTACCCGCCATGTAACACATGCCAACTGTTATATTTGACATGTATTTGACTTTGTCATCTGTGATTGTCAAATTCGCTTCTGCTTTAAACTTATTTTTTGTGTGAGCTAATGAAGCGGCTATGAAAAATTAAGGATTACTATACATTTAAAAAAAATTGTTCTGCCAGAATAAAGTAAAAACAATCTCAAAAACGGCATTATTTAAAAAAAATTAAATATTCATGAACCGTCATTCCAACTTCAATATTTTAAAGACAATCAGCTGTGTCGTAACGTGACCATCAAAAAAAAAATCAGCCCCGGATGTGACGTCAACAAAGTGGAGGATCGTGGCCCGTCCGTTTTGATAGCCCTGATGTCTATTATGACACTGACCTAAATTTTAATTGTTTTGCCAGGTATGAAGGAGTTTGTGTCTTGAGTATTTTATGTGTAAACACCACTTTGACTTTGATAAGTTTGTCCCGTCTCTATTTCTTTAAAATATGTCATACATACAGGGTCTCTAGCAAGGACAAGCGTACCAATTCGTTGGGTTGACAACTTTTCTGCTTTTAAAAAACGGTTTGAACTTTTATTTGCTAACTAGATGTTCCGAATATTATTAACATTCCCCGTCGAAACCGCAGGCATAAAAACTAAACCCCGACCGAGAGAAAACCCAAAGAAAATCCGGCAAAAAATCCAAGTGGAACATGGCGAATATATTTCGAGGCATTAAGGCTATATATTTTTCTCCAAGGTTTTTGCTGCACAGCTTTTTTCACGGTTTTTTCCCCTATCTTTCCCGACGAAGTACACTTCGGGATAGATTTTTTTTTTACTTTGAAAAGGACGCACGGAAAGCTTTCTAGAGGTTTTTTGAAAGTTTCTTAGAAGTTCAAATAACATGCTAATAACCATTTAGTCAAGGCAAGATTTCTGAAAATCGACTTTCTAGAAGCCAGTGGCGTGCACTGCACAAATATTATAGCCAGTGGCGCACCCAGGAATATGTCTTGGGGGGGGGGGGGGGTGCGAGGCGTCTGGGGAGGGTGAGGCCTCATGATGTCATATTTCATGCTATTTTTTGTATATATAAAATATCTAAAAAACTCTTAGGTTTGGGGGAAGCCCGGGCTCCGAGGCCCCCCACCCCCTCCGTGGGTATGCCCATGCACTAGTTTCTACCTTTTTTACCCAACTACAGCACGGCGAAAGGAAGGGTAATTAATGTTTTTCGATTGCTGTATGTATGTAAGTAAATATGTATGTTTGTGTCACGCTAGACGCTAAATGGCTGAACCGATTTTGACAAAAAAGGTATCGTTGAATTGCTACTGATCCCGAAGGTGCTATAGGCTATATTTTTTAAAAGAGAAATCAACATCAGACGCCATTTTGTCACATGATGTAGCAGTGGCGTATATATGGGGGGAGCCTGCCCCCCCCCCCCCCGAAGCTAAGCTTTTTTTAGATATTTTCCACACATTTCATGAATACAAACATAAAATAACAAAATACGGGCTCATGGGGTCTCGGGCCCCCCCTGAAACTGTCTCGGCCCCCCCCCCCGAAACTTTGTTCTATATACGCCACTGTGATGTAGGCTTTAAGGCATAAAAATTATCTAAATTTCAGGCGATTTTTTTGAAATTCCTTTGATTACCCATTGCAAATGTCCTCTAATTTGCTGTAGTTACTTTGTACTCCTCCCTGCTCCCACCAATCTCCACTCCTGTCATTCCCCCCACCCTATTCAAAAACCATATTCGCATAATTTTATCAAATATGGAACAATTTAAAAAATTCTTACAGATTTTTTTCCTAACACCATTTTACTAGTTCCGTCTTTCTCTCTTCTCCTCTCCGTCCCTATTAGTAAGTGTTGTAGCTATACCTTTCACAAATATAGATCGATTTTAAAAATTATTTCTGCACACGCTTTACGACTTTTTTTCCAACATCATTTTACTAGTTTCCGCCTTTCCTCTCTTCTCCCCACGCTCCTTATTAGTAATAGTTGTAGCTACCTTTCACAAACTTATAGCGATTTCAAAAACTCTTTCGGCGCACGCTTTAAGATTTTTTAGACACCATTTTAGTAGTTCCCTCCTCCCTCTCTCCTCCCCCACCTTCAGTCAATGGAAGGTAACACTGTTCGCGTCAGTAGAAAATCGACACGTATTTTTGGGTAAAGGAGAGTTTACACATGCATGGATTTGCTGGCGCCAATAAAAACTGGCGCGCCAGTAAGTTAAATTTGCAAGAGTAAACACCGACTTGCGCACAAGTTATTTTTTTGCATGCATGTATCAAAAAAGTCTGCAGCTGACTGAATTTGCTGGCGCCAGTGGTGACGCATGCGCGCAGAAAAGGAAAATTTTCATGTGTAAACAAGTGCTTGCACGTCGGCTCGCCAGTTTTAAGTTTATTATAGTGGGTTTACACATGCATGAATTTAGTGGCGCCAGTGTTCGCGCCAGTTCTATTTGCACGCCAGTAAAGGTTTACACTATTGTGCGAAAAGTAAAAAGACTGGCAAGCCAGTTTCATTTTTAAAGTGTACACGATACGCGATATGTCGGCTGAACTCTCGGAAGCCTGCAAAATAGTCGCTAAACTTTTATTGAAAAAAAAAAAATAAAAGAGATTCAGAAAAAGGAACAACGGAAAGGCCGTATCTGGGTTAAAGCATGGATTGCTCGTCGATCTACTTTGGGTGCTTCCGAAAAACTTTTAGGAGAACTTGCAGCAGAAGATCATGCGAGCTATAAAAACCATCTTCGAATGACAAAGCAACATATTTTGATATTCTTCTAGAGTGTGTGACGCCACGAATTATAAAAATGGATACCCACATGAGAGATGCGTTAACCCCAAAATTGAAATGGGAAGTGACATTAAGATATCTTGCAACAGGAGATTCTTTTGCATCATTGCAATTTCTTTATTGTGTACCAAAATGTACAATTCCAAAATTTATCCCTGAAGTTAGCCAGGCCAAACATTCATAGCCTTCAAGAAACTGTATGGTCTTGTTCTCTGACCACTTTTTTTTAGCCATAATAAGCTATAAAAACAACAATAAGCAAAATTTTGAAGCTCAAACACAATGAAAATTAAAAATAATGTAAAATAATGAACTTAAAACTGGCGAGCGGACGTGCAAGCACTTGTTTACACATGAAAATTTTCTTTTTCTGCGCGCATGCGTCACCACTGGCGCCAGCAAATTCAGTCAGCTGCAGACTTTTTTGATACATGCATGCAAAAAAATAACTTGTGTGCAAGTCGGTGTTTACACTTGCAAATTTAACTTACTGGCGCGCCAGTTTTTATTGGCGCCAGCAAATCCATGAATGTGTAAACTCTCCTTTATTTTACATTATTTTTTATTTTCATTGTGTTTGAGCTTAAAAATTTTGTTTATTTTTGTTTTTATAGCTTAATATGGCTAAAAAAAGTGGTCAGCAGAACTGACCATACAGTTTCTTGAAGGCTATGAATGTTTCCTTGTTTATGGGATGTACACAGTAGTTCGTATAAAAACAAAGATAGTCGAGATAATGCTTCCCAAAAAATTAGTAAAATAATGACTATTGAAGGCTTTGAAGTTGCAGAAGTAAAAGCAAAAATATGATCCATAAGAAACACATATGCTTTGGAATTGACAAAAATTAAAAAAAGCCAACGTTCCGGAGCCGGTGCAAATGAAGTATACACCCCAAAAGTACCATGGTTTAAAGTAGCAGACCGAATTTTAAAGAATGTTGTTTAAATAAAAGAAATTCTAGAAGAATATCAAAATGTTGCTTTGTCATTCGAAGATGGTTTTTATAGCTCGCAGGATCTTCTGCTGCAAGTTCTCCTAAAAGTTTTTCGGAAGCACCCAAAGTAGATCGACTAGCAATCCATGCTTTAACCCATGCAGACACGGCCTTTTCATTGTTCCTTTTCCTGAATCTCTTTTATTTTTTTTTTCAATAAAAGTTTAGCGACTATTTTGCAGGCTTCCGAGAGTTCAGCCGACATATCGCGTATCGTGTACACTTTAAAAATGAAACTAGCGTGCCAGTCTTTTTAATTTTCGCACAATAGTGTAAACCTTTACTGGCGTGCAAATAGAACTGGCGTGCAAATAGAACTGGCGCCACTAAATTCATGCATGTGTAAACCCACTATAAAGCTAAATGAATTGTAAATGCATAGTGCTTTTTATAAGGCTGAATAAAAATTAAACCTAAAAGTTAAAAAAAAAATTTTAATAAAAAAAACACCCAACGGCTAAATTTAGTTGTAACTACTGGTAGCAGTTTGGGTATAAAATTACCCAATAACCTGATTGTATAATTTCGTAAGTGCGCTTTAGGCATCAAAACTAAAAGTTGAAGCATGTCGTACATTATAGGTATTTTGTACTCAACTGCGACTAGTAGTTACAAGTAAATTTAGCAGTTGGGTGTTTTTTTTATTTAAAATTTTTTTATTTCAATTTGCATTTGACAAGAATTTATCATTTGAACTTTTTAAATGCACAGCCCTAATTTTTGTTATTTTTTTCTTTTCAGTGTGATAGTGAAGGAGAGGATGATAAGGTAAGTGACGCTGCTTCTATTATACAATATTTATTGCCTTCCTAGCCCGCGTAGCAATGGCTAGAGAAGGTATTATTTTCGAGGAATTTTTTTTTTCAGGTAACTTCAAAAATGTGTTATTTGGATGTATTTTGACCTATCCTAGCAATATCGTCGTGACATGTCTGTGTGTATTATTTCTGTCCGTAACGTGATAGCTCCTAAACCGCTGAACCGATTTTCATAAATTATTTGGGTAAAATAGTGTTCGACACTCTCACGAGCTGATTAGACTTTTGACAATTGAAGGGCTTATTGTAATAACGTGATATGCCACAAGTAAAAAGAAATGAGTTATGGAACTTTGAAGATTTGGAAAAATATGTAAAATTTACTAGTTATAAATTTAAATCTGAAATCTTTTATTAAGTTAATTAGGTATCTTTCTAACTAACGTGTTTGAAAGAGGGACAAAAAAACAACTGGCTTGTCAAAAAATTTTAGCTCACACATATACTATACTATAGTAGTGTGAGCTATGGTGATCCTAATTTTTTCGAGAAAAAAGAAGTTGCTCCGATTTCAAAAATTTTTATATATTTTTGCGTTTCAGATGATTTTGAACCTTTTTTGTTGCGCCGTCTGTCTGTATGTCTGTATGTCTGTATGTCTGTATGTCTGTATGTCTGTATGTCTGTATGTCTGTATGTCTGTATGTCTGTATGTCTGTATGTCTGTATGTCTGTATGTCTGTATGTCTGTATGTCTGTATGTCTGTATGTCTGTATGTCTGTATGTCTGTATGTCTGTATGTCTGTATGTCTGTCTGTCTGTATGTCTGTCTGTAACGACCAACGCGCATAACTCAAAAACCGCCTGGCCGATTTTACTGAAATTTGGTATCTAGGCTGGGTCTTGGGTTGAGATGGTCCCATTTAAAAATGAATAAAATCCACCGAACACAAACCAAATAAAAGGGTGGTGGTAAATTTCAAAAATTAGAGTTTATGTAAAAATATGGCGTGTGTGATATCAAACGAAAGGTAATTGAGCCTGGAGTTAAACAAAATACATTTTAATTTATTTTAAAAAAAGGGTGGGGGTATATTTGAAAAATTAGAGTTTAAGTAAAAATATGGCGTGTGTGATATCAAACGAAAGGTAATTGAGTCCGGAGTTTAACAAAATACATTATAGTTTTTGTTTTTTTAAGGGTGGGGGTAGAATTTAAGTCAAAACATGGCTTGTGTGGTATCAAACAAAAGGTAATTTAGTCTGGAGTTGAATAAAATATATTTCAGTTTTTAGTTATATTAGCTCACACGTACACTATAACTATAGTACCTAGTGTGAGCTTAGGGGCCCATATATTGGCAGAGTATTTTTATTTTTCATATGTGCTGATAAGCGTGTGTTATCCAAAGATGCAAAAGAAGAAGAAGAAGAAACGGTTTAAAGGTCTTATAAATTGCTTTAAATAATTTTCATTAAAAAATAAAATAAAATAAATTACTGCAGCTTAACTTCAGACTACGAAATTCCAAACTCTCCCGTAACTCCGCGAAAGTTAATTTATATAATATCATGTCTCTCCGTTTCCGGGAGTTTTAAACCTCCCCACGCCGAACAACTTAAACACCACTGCAAAACTTTTAAATATATATATGTATACCCACACGTTTAAAGGTTGAAATAATTAAAGTTTAGATAATGTTAACCGTTAAATTTGTGAAACCTAATTTTTTACGCCAATCAAAATACAATAGCCAAGTTTAGAAAAACATTTCCAAACTAGTAAGAACCTTTCATTTTAAAATTTGTATTAGAGGACTTGGCTTTACTTTTATCTCAATTCTTTTTACGGAATATCATTTCCGCGTACTTAGCTTTTTTTTACATTACATAATTCCTATCAGCCTTTCGAAGCTCAGTGGACACTGTTACTTTTCAATAACTTTACATTTATGGGGGGGGGGGGGCAGTTAATTAAAATTTTGGTGTTTTTTAAATTTTTTCCTGTAGTTTTATCATAGTTCCTATCAGTCTTCCAAAGCTCAGCTCTCTAGCGTTTCTGGAAGTGGGTATATAATGTTACTTTTACATAACTTTACATTTATAAGGAAGCGAAAAGCTAATTAAAATATTGTGGTTTTTTAATTTTTGAAGTGTAAACTTCTTTAGGTGCGTTTAGCAGTTTTTGTGTGTAGTGAATTGACTGAGCCGTCAGGCTCGGCTATGTAACGCTCGGGTGAAGTCGGCTCGAGTCGACTAACTGTGAGAGAACATTCAACGAGCGATATGATGATGCAGATGAAGGCCAGTATTATTAATTTTGCCTTGTTGAAGTTTACACTTCTGCCGTGTGGTCTTAAGCACACACAATTTTTTTTCTATAGTTTTATCATAGTTCCTATCAGTCTTCCAAAGCTCAGCTCTCTAGCGTTTCTGGAAGTGCTACTTTATGAAAGTCCATGAAACTTGGAGGGGTTATTAACTTTATGCAACGACTAAAGATAAGTAGGTCAAACCTACCCGATAAACTAAACTGGCGGTAGTAGGCTTTTGGCGAATTCGCCATCACGGTCAAATTAAGTGCGTGATGCAGTGTTGTTCGCTAGTTTTGACATTTTCAGTGGTTTTACTGTGTGTTTTTCCGTGAATTTTTTAGAAATTATTAACGAATTTTAATTATTTTTTTGAAGAAAACACCATAAAAATTATTTTGTCAATCGATATAGGATTTAAGCAATGATATAGGTAATGGTTCGGAAGTATCTGTGTAAAAAATTGAATGAAGAAACGTACGTAGTAAAGCAAATCAATAAACCGGGTGTTTTATCAATCTATTTTCCACCAAAGAATAATGATTATTATAATGTTTGTTTATAATTAATTCATCAAAAGTCAATTTTAGCTGTAACATCTATTTGTGGTACTTAATTGCTGCCCAAGAATTTCTATTTATAATTCTTTTGGCCAATTATATCACAGACATGACGGCTGACTTGTTTATAATTATATTTGTATTTATTATTGGCTAAATGACCTTTTCTTAAATCTGCAAAACTATGGTGACCTAGTTTTGTGAAACATTTTCGTTTTTATCTTTTCCGACGATTTTAATAAATCTTTTTCCTCCTCTCTCTCTTTAAGCGCAGGATTAGGTTTAGCCGAGGTATTGCAATTTACTACGTTTAATTGCATTTAAGGAATTATTTTTTGATTGATAAGGTTAAAAGTAGACAAAATGTCAATGTCAAATGATTTTGTGATCCATTTTGATCAATAAATGTGATCCATTTTGATTCTAAATGTGTTGCGAAAACAAAAATAGATTTTTTTGAAAACCACAACAGCGATTTTACTAGTTTGTACCTCACTGTGTGGGGGAAAAGTAGTGCTTTTCTATAAATTAATTTTTTTTTTACATTTTCATTTTTCATCAAGTATGATTCTGTCCGCCATCTTAAATTTTAAGATGGCGATAAATTTTGATGATGATCTTTAAAAAGCAGTTAATTCTTACCAGGATGTTTTTTGTTTCATCAAAATCGGTTCAGTAGTAATGAATTTATAAGGAAATAAATGCAGACATGATTGGCAAAGCAATCGTGTAATATTCAAAACAATGGATGAAACAAAAATATTTTTTTTTAGAACCACCGAACCGATTTTGCTGATTTGTACCTTATTGTGCGTGGCAAGAATGTAGCTTTTTTACCGATTTAAAAAAATAATTTAAAAAAGTTCGTAACATAAGAATAAACGAGCATATTTAAAGGGTTTAATTTCGTCCGCCATCTTGGATTTTGAGATGGCGGACAAAAAAATACATTAAGTCAAAACTCTGATTAATTATCTGCCAAGTGCAGTTTGTCCCTTTAAAATCGATGGTATAGATCAAAACTTATAATGAAAAAAAAATTCCAGTTTTTTTTGGCCCACCCGGAGGAAACAAAAACAAAATTGGAAAAAATTATTTTTTAAAAATATTTTTAAACATTAAAATAAAAATTAAAAAAATTCTTGAATTGGCCGGCGGCGAATTGTTCCCTTGGCGAATCAGCTGTGGTAAATCGGCCGCGGTAAATTGTCCCTTTCCCTCAGTTAAGTACCTAAGAATTTTCATGTTAGTTATTTTGGAGTGACGTTTACAATGTCAAAATACATTTAATCGAAAATCAAAATCTCGAACTCTTTATATCGAAAATCAAAATCTCGAATATTCAAAATGTCGAATAATTAAAACATAAATAATCAAAATGTCGAAAATTAAAATCTCGAAAAATCAAAATGTAGAAAATAATAATATTGAAAGTTAAAATGTCGAAATAAAAAATGTCGAATAGGTAAATTATCGAAAAATTAAAATATCGAAACCACAAAATATCGAATAACAAAATATCGAAAATACAAAATATCGAAAATACAAAATATCGAAACAACAAAATATCGAAACAACAAAATACCGAAAATACAAAATATCGAAAACACAAAATATCGAATAACAAAATATCGAAAATACAATAATATATCGAAACAACAAAATATCGAAATTCAAAAACAGAAAATTTCGGAACCTTCACCTAACCTGACCCTGACCTAATCAAACGTAACCTAATCTGATATAACCACACGAAAATAGATAGTTTCAAAAACCTAACCTAACGAAACCTAGTGAAATCTAACCGAACCGAATCAAACCGAACCAAAGCAAACTAAACCAACAATTTAAAAAAAAAAACTTTCCTGACTTCTTCCCGGGATCCTAGAAGGTGTGAATTCGAACCGAACCGAACCGAACCTATCCAAACCTAACCTTACCCAACCAAACGACATTTTGATTATTCGAGAATGTAATTTTTCGATATTTTGTGGTTTCGATATTAATTTTTCGACATTTTAATTTTTAATATTATCCCTTTCGATATTTTGATTTTCGACATTTTTAGTATTCGACATTTTGATTATTCGAGATTTTAATTTTTCGATATTTGTATTTTCGATATTTTGTAATTTCGATATTTTGTTGTTTCGATATTTTGTTGTTTCGACATTTTAATTTTTAATATTATCCCCTTCGATATTTTGTTATTTCGATATTTTGATTTTCGACATTTTTAGTATTCGACATTTTGATTATTCGAGATTTTAATTTTTCGATATTTGTATTTTCGATATTTTGTAATTTCGATATTTTAATTTTCGATATTTTAATTATTCGACATTTTTCAATTCGACATTTTTCAATTCAACATTTTAATTTTAGATATTATTATTTTCTACATTTCGATTTTTCGAGATTTTGATTTTCGACATTTTGATTTTCTATGTTTTAATTATTCGACATTTTGATTGTTCGAGATTTTGATTTTCGATATAATGAGTTCAAGATTTTAAATTTCGATTATATGTATTTCGACATTGTGAACGTCATCCGTTATTTTGTTATTCTGTCCAAGTTTTATAGAAATAATCATACAAACAAAAATAAAGCTGTCATTGAGATTGAATTACCAGATACAAAAACAATAATAACAATAGTAATATAGTAATAATTCATAATTTAATCCTATTATATGTTCCGAGCTCTTTACATTAATAAATCAATAGCGAGCGACAATCATTATTTACATTAATATGAGCAGTAGCTATTACTACTGTGTGGCGAGGTTTACATTTTTTTATTAAAATTAAGTGATCGTTAAGTTGGCTCTCCTATAAGTGGACACTCACGGTTTCGTCGATTTTGTCCGCTTATTGGAGGTGTCCGCTTATGGGAAAGAACTGCGAAATTTTAATATATATTTATTAACAATTTCCGCTGCTTGAGTTTTTCCGATATTAAATTTTTAAGCGATCTTTCGTGCTGATAGATGTTTCTTCTCTGAAACGTTAACAACTTCCATTTTTTTACTTACACTAAGAAGTTTTTTACTAGGCGCCATGTACCCAACTGAATAATAAAAATAAATCACTAAATACGACGAAATATTTAGTCTCCGTATTAAAACGGAAAGAGGTAATACCCCGGTTGCAAAGTGCGTTGTTGGCAACATACTACATAATATTTATGCCCATGTCGTGCAGTGTTAGCTCCCGCTAAATTTCGCGGTTGTTTTTAAATTTTAAAACCACACAATTGGATGAAGGACAGCGTACATTTTTCGCGCATTTTGACATGCGCACCAAGAATCAGAGAGATGCTTTCTACCGCCTCGAGAAAAATGGCGTGTTAATTACTTTCTCCAACTATTACAAATTTCTACACTTAAAAGTGCTCGATTTTGGTGTACTGAAGCATAGAACTAGAAACTTCAGCCCTTCAGCTACGTGGTGCCATCATTAGATCCAATCAGGGGCCCCTAGAACGTGGAGAAATTGGCTGCAAACTGGTGAGTGCTTTGTTTCTGATTTCCGTTGTGTGGGTACCAGCAATTAATCTATGGACCTTTAATTATTTCGTGATTTCGTATCAATATATTTATGTTTGTTCGCGCTTTCATTTAATAAAATATATACAGTCCATTGCAGTTATCGTTTTTCTAACTGCGGGCATACATAAAGTGGTCCTCCGAACCAAATAAATAAATTTACTCCATTCGACGGTATTTAAGGCAGCCATTTTCACATTTTCGCCGCGACCACACGGCCTTGAATTTTGCCAATCGTATTGAACCGTAGATTTTCGTTCGACCTTCGTTTTTCGGCGCAATTCACCTGTTTTCGGTCCGCTGCTATGGTAACGCAGGGTTTACCGCGTGGTCATTTCAGTAAACAAAATCGAGGATCAATCAAAACAAACAAACAACATTTCTGTGATTAGATTTGTTCCATACCATTTCGATATTTAAAACAATTTTCATCAATTGCGATAAATTAGTGCATATTTTCGACAATTCGTCATTTTTCTATTTCAGAAGCATTAATTTAGCGTTAATTGTATATTTACCGACAATTTCGTCATTTCAAAGGTAAAATCATGTCTATCAAAAAAGCTCCGTTCCGTTATCAGAGATTCGGTTAAGGGAGGTTTTTTTAACCAAAACAAATTGTTTGCGTCCGGTTATTAGAGTGTCCGGTTATAGGAGTGAATTTTACATGTAAAGAAATAGGGAAAAGCTTGGTTCCAACAAATTTTTCTGCCTAAAGGGAGTGTCCGCTTGTAGTAGTAGTAGTGGGAGGGTTGACCCGCAGGTCTGACAAGTAGGCCAGAGTAGGCCCTTTTTGCCATGCCCCAAGTCTGTCCCTTAACCCACTCTCTGCACTTCCGTTTGATGGTCGGGTAACTCATTGGGCCTTCCTGTTCTCTTTACAAAGTCCAGTAAGTCTGCCCATTTGAGCATGTGCAGTTCTTCCTCGCTCAGAGTTGGCGCTCCGAGTGCCTGTTGTCTCATCCTTGCGTAGGCCTCGCATTCTGCCACGAGGTGTCTTGATGTCTCTTCTTCCTGTCCACAGGCTGGGCAGGTAGGGTCATTCTCGACTCCTATACGTGTCATGTGCCTCCTCAACCGGTTATGTCCGGTTAGAGTACCTATCAGCAGTCCGAGGTCTTTTCGTGTCCGTCCCAGCATCCATCTAATTCTGGTCGCTTTTGGACGGTCTACGAATTCTCTGGTCTGCCTGCAACCCGTTCCTGTTTCCCAGGAGTTTAATAGCGCGTCCTGGGGTCATTTGTTGAATCCGCTTTGCGAGTGTCCGCTTAATAAAGGTCTCTTCAAAGAGAGGTTTCAAGCAAGATGGCTTAAGGGCATGGGAGTTTTCCCGACACAAAAATCCAATTATTCACCTTAATAAAAATAAAATAAAGATAAAGCAGTTCTAAAAACGTTACAAACTCTGTTGCAATAATTGTAACAAGACTTTTCTTATGACCAATACGACAAACAAAACCCAAAATATTAAAATAAACATCTTGACTTACCAAAATAACAAACTGCAATATGTACTTCAAATCAAAAAATCTTATCTTCTTTCCTGACAATTAATTTAGAGGTTTTAGTTTAATTTCAACAAAACTTAGAATGCAACTACCGACTTGTCTCCTCTAAGTTTGGGTTTTTATTGGAGGTAGGTTGGACCTAAGTGATCTATTATCCCCTCTTTGAAGAGCTTGGAGGAACCAAGTCAGTGACGTTGCTGATAATCCTAAAGTTTACTTGACATTCTAGCTAATGAGCTAAACAAAGAGATAAAATGACGTTTTATAGACAACACTTTCTTATCTCACAGTTTTTTTTTTTAGCCAATCACGTTGAAGGGAAAACCCTCTATTTACTTGAGGTTTCCTCTCGCTTAACCATTACAACTCCCACTCTTAACTTTTCTGTAGTTTTTCTCGCATCAACTACCTGTGTGTAGGTAGGCGGCAACCAAATGTTTACCATTGTAGAGAACGTCACATTAACTACTTACAACACCACCCCTCTTTTCACAGTTTGACACAAGATGGCCAATGAACCCGCCTTGTTGCCAAATCGTTAAAAATGCGTCAGATCTAGGGAAATTTTGACGACATTATTAATAAAAGCGAGTGTACTTTAGAGAAGCTGTCGGTTATTTAACAAAAGAAAATCACATATTATTCAACAACCACTCCTTAAAAATAATAATAACGAACTAGTTCTCGAAACCCTAGAGCTAGCTCGCATTATGCAACTACATGCGTGGGCCTTTAGTACCAAAGCTCAACAATAAATTTATTAAAAGACCTTTCAATTTCAATGTGTAAAGTGCCCGCATTACCATACAATATAGACAATCAGACAACAACTTTTTTCCTTTAGGCGAGTCAAATCTATACAGGTTATTCAAAATTGACATTTCTGTGTGGAAAAACAGAGCTTTCTGCACTAAAAATAGTGTGAAAATTCCCATTTTCCACAGGCTTGTAGATAAAATACTTTTCACCAGAGGCTGGGCCGTCACACCTTACCTTTGGGAACACAATCTGTCAAACTAATGCCAAATACAATATAGGGGTTCAAAACTGAAAATTAGAAGAATTTTGGAAAATTCACAACTTTTTTATTTCTTAACCGATTTTTTCAATCTAATTTTATTTTATTTGGATTATAGTGCGCTTTTATAAAAACTATTAATTACTGGCATTTTTACTGTTTTTATGTGTAAAAAAGAATATATTCCTCAACAATATGTTTTTTTTCGTGTTTTTTGCGTTTCATAGAGAAACTGCTGATTTTACAAACAAATCACAAGATACAAAAAAGATGTGTATTGACAAGTTGAATTCATAGTGCTCAACAAACTACGAAATTGGTCTGAGGGCACCCTTAGACACCAAAATTTAAGTTTTTCATTAATGTTTCTGGAACAAATGCTTCAAAAATTTAAAGGCTTTACCACTCTAAATAATGTAAGCTAATTTTTTATTTTTTTAGTCTATATTCTGTCAAATATGACGGTTTAAAAATGTTCGACCTACGATTTTGCACCAATGCAATGTTTTCCCGACTACCTTTTGTACCATAGGGCAACCTCTAGGAACCTAAAAGGCGCATCGGTGGAAAGGTAATTTAAAGCTCTTCAGACAGATGTCCAATACACAGTGTGCCTGAATCAAGTATAGGTTACATAAAAATGGTTCCAAAAACTAATTGCACATTTTCAATATGGACTCTTTCCTGACTTCAGAGCCATATTCATATAAATCCTAGCTGATCCTCTTCTTGAAATTTTTGACATTTTTCTAGTTAGTTTAGGCGCTGGCTCCTGTCACGTGTGACCTCGAGAGTCCATATTCAAAATGTGCAATTACTGTTTGGAACCATTTTTATGTAACCTATACTTCATTCAGGCACACTGTGAATACGTAGAATAATGGCGTTTCCTGGAGTTAACTTTGCATAAGTGCTAAAAGGCTTCTAAGCGAACAGAGTATTATTCTATTTTATTTTGTGGATGTAAATTAACATATACTTTTTTCCTGTGTAGCATCAGAAGAACGGCTATTTATTACCCCTTCAAATAGAACGTATTTATTCTTTCTACTAACCAAAGCACTTTATCTTGAAGTACATTTGCTTTTGTGCACAATACAACAAAAACTTCGTGAAACTCTTGAGAAGCAGCCAACTCAGCTTTTAAATCCATTTATCAAAACTTGACGCCTTTGCCTAACTAAAAACTCCATATCCCAATCAAACTTTTTAACAAGTTTTCCCTTTACAAAATCATTTAAAAAGTTTCTTTCTCGGTCGGCACAGAACGCTCTTCCTAGTTTTCTTCAAGAGTTTTATTCAAATATGCTATGGTCGTAGATTGATAAATTAATTTTAGTTTTTTTAGCGTAATTTTGTTAAATTATAGCAAAGTTAAAGCCTTTTTAAACAATTACAGACATACACCCTAGTGACGAAGTAAATGTGCTACCACAGCGCTACGCACGACGATATCTGACATTATAGTTAAGGCAAAATTTCGGAAAATCCACTTTCTAGAAGCATTTTATATTACTGTTTGGCAAACGGTAAATTCCCCCTATTTCGACCCCGTTGAATACGAATATCCCTGTTGCCACCTCGAACTGTTGACGGGCTGAGATATTTAAGATGGCGGCCAACATGGCAGCGAAAAGATAAAAATTTAGAATATACTTTATTGTAGACAATAAAATTATTTTTTTAACAAGTTATAATTCAATCTCCAGCGGTGTTTGTTAATTGAAATAATTTTAAAAAGTTGAAAAAATATCCATGTTTTCCCCAAGATTTATTTGATTTTTTAAAAACTAATGGCTACAGGAAAACAAGTGTTATATTTTAATATATATATAAGTTAATAATATTAAGTTAATCAAATTTTCTTACAAAAAAAACTTTAGGGGCATCCGTTCAGTTAATTAAAAAAAAACAGAAAATAAATCATTCTTGTTGTACATTTTATCTAATTTTCTCAGAAACTAAGCTTAATATGAAAAAATGAATTACATACTTTATTGTAGACAGTAAAATATCCTTTTCAATAATGTATGACTAATAACAATCTCTCCAGCGACGTCCGTAACATGTTTTTCACACGTTTTATTCAATTTTCCTAAAAACCAAGCTCTTTTATCCAAAAATGTGTTCCACACTTCATCATAGACAATTAAATATAAAATGATGTATTCCTTCTTTTAAAGTAATTATTTAAAATCACCAAACTAATCAATTTTTTTACAGGGTTTATCCAATTTTCTTAAAAACTAAGCTTCTTACCACAAAATGTCTTCTCAACTTTTCGGTGGATAATGAAATTTTCTTTTAAACGGTGTATCACAAAAGGTGATAGAAAATATAACTAACTCTCCAGGGACGTCCGTATGTTAAGGTCACTCTCAAAAATGACCAAAAAAACATTTTTGTAAAATTTTCTTACAAACGAAGGTCTATAGGATAGAATAAGTTAAAAAGTATTTTTTTGCTAAATAGCTTATTTTTCTTTAAAAATACATAAAATATGTAATAAAAATTGATTATTTTGGTTATTATTCAAAATTTATTTTTATAAGTACGCCCCTGGAGACATTGCTGTGACTAAAACCCACATTATATTGCAAATTATATTTTCTACAATAAATAAACAACATATTTTCTCTCACGATATGTAATTTTTGAGAAAATTTTATAAAACCTATAATAAACAGGTTTTTTTGAAATCATCCAAATTTACGGACGCCACTGAAGAGCCACTTGCTTTTCTTAACCTTATCGACCCATATATCGTTGGAAAGGGAATTTTGTTCTCCATAAAAAACTCTTTGTTACAATTGTCGATAAAAAGGTTAGTTTTGGAGAAAATTAAATATAACTGGAAAAAAACTGGTTTTTGGGGGTTTGGGAGGGATTTTCTGCGCCCCTATCAATATTTTGAGTTGGTAACAGTGATATTTGGATTCAGTGGGGTCGAATTAGAGGGAAATGATCTGTTGCCAAAAAGTAATATGATTAAACCGAAAACGGAGAGCCTTTTCAAATTATTTGCTTTAACTATTAAAGGACTTGCTCAAAAGTCGATCGAATAAACTTTAATATATTCAAAGAGTCCTCTTTAACATGGAAATGAATCTGGATGAAGCTGGGAGATTAAAAAGCTTCCACGTGTACATGCATATTCGTTTGCACCCAATTTGCTGACTAACCCAACCTGGAATCACCCAGGTCTTTGTTTAGCGAATTAGATAAGATATATATATATATATATATATATATATATATATATATATATATATATATATATATATATATATATATATATATATAGGTGCTTAAATAAGTACAGATCTGGACTTTTGTTGTCTTTAGTCATAGAAAGAAAGGGATCTACGTAAAGGAAAATGAGTCTTAGAAAAAAATTTGTACGAACCAGAAAAATGGGAGCCGGCCATTTTGTGGTTATAGACTAGTCACAATTAAAAACATAAAATCATTTTCGTTTTTGCCCACTACTGGATAACAAAACAGTTAAATACTTGAATTTTTAGTTATTAAAAGTATTAGCAGAATAATCTTAACACAATCTTTTTTTTTTCATCTAAAATAAAGAAGTATTCCATTGATACAAATCACTTCTCTTTATCTAACCACACCAACATGGCCTAGTCCATTAAAATCAATCGATAGTTACGTCTGGTAATATAGTAGGCAGCCAACACGCACGGCTTGAAAGAGTCCTTTTATTTTTGTGGGGCGCATTGTTTTATATTTTTTGGTGGTGACATTTTTAAAAGACCTGCATTATTTTCCTAAAATTGTTATCTACTACAACTGCAGAACAGTGGACTTTGTCTATGTTCAGTCCTTTTTAGAAAAATCCAGTGATGTTATCATTTTTGTCTTTATTTACTTTAGTTTAGAATTGGAAAGAAATAGCTATAGGTATAAGGGAAACAGGCACATTAGTTTGGAAAGAAATGAGTGCAGATGTCTAGGAATTTGTTCTTTATTTATCTCAAGAGTTAAAATGAAATGGATAAAGGATAGGGATTGGAAAGGATGAGTTAAGAGGATAAGAGATGTTGTCTTTCTTTTCCCTGTGGAAATTGGAAAGAAATGGGGATAAAGATGAGCAGAATCAGGTTGACTAAATGAATGAGGTTTCGAAAAGTCTCGCTGAAATATCTGCAAACTTTCATCAATTTTCAATTAGTTCTTTTTTCGCTTTTTAAAGTTTTCAATCCCTCTTTTGGATCGCAACGGCCGGAGCTAAGCTAAGCAATGTACACTGGGGCTCGAAAATAATGTTTCTATTCAGTTGTTTAAGGACACAAATTTAATTTATTGAAAAAAAACCAGGTAATAAAGTTATCTAGGTCTATCCGTTCTTGCCAAATTGTGCTATATTACTTTAAATTTGTTAAATCTAGGGAAATCAATGCAACATTTTGTTTTGAGCTCGGGTGTACCTCTGTTTTTTTGGAGATTTTTTATACATTTTTTTAAAATATTTTAATTTTCGAAAACTTTCTAGGATATTGAAAATTTTTAAAGTTGAAATTTTTAAAGAATTTTCCATAAAATTTTTTTCAAAAATCTAAAAAAGTTACAAAAATTGAAATTTAAAAATTTTTCAGTTTTCAGAAAATGTCAAGTTTTGAACTATTTAAAAGATATTTCAATTTTGAAAACGTCGAAGAAATATTCAGTTTTCAAAAATTTTTCAAAAGTTAATTTCAAAATTAAAAATGTTGCAATTTTGGCTCAATTCTCTTATGTTGATATTTATGTTTTAATTGTTTTTTTACTTATAAGAAAACTACGCAAAACATAACCTTCGTTTATGGAATTTGTGTGCTTTTAAAAAAGCCTTGTTGCTTTTTAACTTATTTTGCTCCCCATAAACCATTATCAGTTTTTACAGCAGCAAATTTGTATTGCCTTGACTTTTAAAAGACGCTGCTTTCTGTTCGGCAACAACCATAAATTTAATGTGGCGGTGCTCTCTGGCGTTTTCTATTTTGTGCCATGTAATACCGCTTTGAAAAATGATACAACAAGATGTTGGAAAATGAAAATCCGACGTTAGCATAAAGCAACCCGTCACATTATGATGCAGTTTATATCCACAGACTAAACATTTTGAGCAACATATTATCTTATTTAATTTTGTTTATCTAAAGTCCTTCCCCACACAGAAAAAAAATATACACTGTGATCACATCGAAATAGAGACCTTTTTGGGTATTTTTCGTGCGAATTTGGAGAAACACTCGGACACGTCGATTTTGTTTGCGAGGCGGGCACTTTTTGGCTATTTTGAAATTTTTGTAGCACGAACCCCCTTCGAGGGGTATACTTTACCCCTATATTTTGAATAGGAAAAGTGGGTCTAGTTATACCTTGTTTTGAAGCTCTCTTGAATATCTTTACAACCGTGTAAAAATTTCGAAAATCCATCGATTTTTGTTTTTGAGATAATTGCTTTCAAACTTTCAAATTTAACATGGACTGATAAAATTAAAATTTAATTAAAATTTTATATTTTTCGGATTTAATTTTTATTTTTATCAATCCATGTTAAATTTTATAATTTGAAAGCAAATATCTCAAAAACAAAAACGGATAGATTTTTGAAATTTTTACACGGTTGTTAGGACGTTCAAAAGGCCTTCAAAACATGGTATCACTAGACCCACTTTCCCTATTCAAAATATAGGGGTAAAGTATACCCCTCGAAGAGGGTTCGTGCTACAAAAATTTCAAGATAGCTAAAAAGTGTCCCCTTCCCAAAAAAAAAAGACATGTCCGAACGTTTCTTCAAATTCGCACTAAATAACCCAAAATGCCTCTGTTTTGATGTTCATAGGTGGAAGTTTTCCAAAAATTTGTGTCGTTCCTTGGTGGCTCAATGAGAGAACGTTTGCGTACAAAGCAAGAGATTCCGGGTTCGAGTCCCGGCCGAGGACAACTTTTTTCTTATTTTTCTTTCTTTGATTTCACTTGTTGTCTATACTGTTTCATTCCAGCTATATATGCAAAACTTAACACACATCCCTCGTATTACGATAGAGAGTTTGAGTGCTGTATATAATATTATGTGCTTGGACTATGATTTTCTTAACGGTTTTGAGAGACGAACTAGATGTGGGATGTGGCTGTTTGGCTTCCGTCGCATTCGGGCAACTTTCCGCAACGTCGGATAAAATAAATAGCCCAACTAACCACTAGTAGGACATGGTTAAAAGATTTGCTACTTTTTAGGAAGCATAATATAGTATATAAAAGTTGTGCAAGAAAGTAGGACATAACATCTCTATTAACGAATAAGTATTTCAGAATTATGAATTCACTTTTTCTTTTTTGACACTCTTGTTTAATTTTGTATCTTTCAAGCTTTTTTAACCTTTTTAGTTTCATGGGTTCGGTTTGGTTTTGGGGTCCAAAAGTTTCTTTATCCTGTGGGACGATTCGTTCTTCAACTTTATCAACCTTTAGAAGGTGTGTTGCTAACTTATATTTGTGGTTAAAAGGTATAAACATAAAAGTGATCCGAATTCAATCCTAAAGATCTATTAAACTCAGATTCGAACTGCGACTAATAGGTAATCCAGAATTATGAGAAATGGGTCAACACATTTATGAGAAATGGGTCAACAAATTTATGAGAAATGAGTCAATACATTTATAAGAAATGAGTCAACACGTTTATTAGAAACGGGTCAACACATTTATGAGAAATGGGTCAACATATTTTTGAGAAATGGGTCAACACATTTATGAGAAATGAGTCAACGCAATTAAAAGAAAGAAACTTGAATACTGGACATAAAATCGGAAAGATGACCTAAATCTGTACTGTTAAACAATTAATATACGTGTGTCATCAGTCATCAGGTTGTGTGGCCCATTTTTCCCCGATTTTTCTCAGTTTTATCTTTGAGAAAAACATTGATTTCCTCACAACCTACATTTTTATAGCCTCTCGAATGCAATATAAAGTTACAGTGTAGATTTTACGGTTTGCAAACATTACCTCACATTTATTTTGCCATTTAGGTCTGGCCGTGATAACTTAATCAACAAGCAATAGAAGTTTACAAAACAAACACGTTGATCTGACTTTACTATATACTATAAATATAAAAAATAATTAAAAATATCAAATTTAAACAACGATTTTTGTACATTTTTAAATAATTTAAAATTTTTATAATTTTGAAAGTTTTTGTTATTCCTCTAGACTTAAAATTTTTACACCAGCATTTACTAAGATCTTAAACTTTTTACTTAGATCAGGATCTAAGTAATAAGTCTATAGACTTGAGTCCGACCGGTTTACGTGTATTTTTTCTAGTACCTACAAATAACTGCAAAGATTTGGTTCACGCTAACGTGCAATAGAGCTAAACAAATTCTCAAAGTAATAATCCATTTGGTGTTATTAACATTTCATATGTTCAATGGATTTCAGAAAACATAGGACGAATAGCCAAGCACTATAATATAAAAACAGTATTTTCATCGGGAAATACGATACGGAGTTTTGTAACTAAAACAAAACCAGAAAATCCCTCAAATAATAAGAAATGTATTTTCCAAATCCCGTGTGAGTGTAGTAAATCATATGTAGGTGAAACAAAACGCCCTCTTCAGGTTAGAGTAAATGAACATCTAAAAAGTACCCAATTAGGGGGATATTGAAAAATCCGGTTTAGCGGATCATGCATGGTCAAATGATCACAGGATTCAGTGGTCGGAAGCTAAAGTTTTGCATAAGGAGTCGCATTGGCAAAAACTAAAGTTTATTGAAGCTGCGTTTATAATGCAGAATAAAGAAGTTTTCAGTCAACCAAGCACGGACATACCAAACATATGGAACTTTTTTAGGATTAGAAAAGAGGGCGGTCCGTCATACCTGACTACACACCAAGTAGTATAAGTAGTAGCCTAGAGACTAGGTTGTTTAGTTTACACTTGAAAACGGTTAGAGATACTTAATAACCGAAACGTCGTGTTTAAAATAAATAAAGACAATGGAAGTCCAAAATTTTATTTCTAACTTAAAACTATCTCTGTAGATTGTAAATTCATCACCATGTTAAATTCGTATCAATATTTAAATATTGTAAAAAACGCAAGATAAATTAAAATCTTTTTTTAGTTACATATCTACCAAAACAATTGAAAATCGGTCTAAAAGAGTTGAAAAAAATCGAAAAAAGTGGAAAAAAAAAATCGAAAAAATCAAGTTAAGTTGATAACGTCGGAAAAAGCCGAAAAAACTCGAAAAAAGACAAAAAAATTGAAAAAATCCGAAAAAGAAACAAAAAAGTCGAAAAACTTTTAAAAAGTCGAAAAAGCCAACAAAATAAAAAAAAACAAAAAAAATTCGTTAAACAGAAAAAAGTCCGAAAGTCGAAAAAAGTCACAAAATTCAAAAACGTCAAAAACGTTGAAAACACTGAAAAAGTCAGTAAAAGTTGCATCCAATGGAAAAAAAATCAAAAACGTCGAAAACATCAAAAACGTTGAAAAAACTGATAAAGTCACTAAAAGTATTATCCAAGGGAAAAAATAAGTTAAACCTTTAACATGGAATAAATAACATATTCCAGTTATTTCTTCGATGCCTTTAACCAAAACTAGACTTTATATCTAGAACTTTAGACCCTTTATAAATACTGGTGCTTTCTATGGTTATTCCTCTTTGGGAAAACATATCTCTTTCGCAAAACATATCTCTGATATCGTTCCCGCAATGTTGTTATTAAATATTTATCGCTTGGTTTATTTTTCGAAAAATTATGACAGGTCGCCGAGCGATACGGCCGTCAACCAGCCATACGGGGCGGCGTATATCTATAAAATATCGTGTAAACCGGCGTAAAGGGCGAAAACCGCCATCATCCACACGGTTTTTTACGACCCCTTTCTGATTATAAAGGGGAGAATAATGGGGCAATCAATAGGCCAATATGGGATAAACGTTTTTTATTTGTCCACTAAAAACCTTCGTCGATAATAGAAAATTAAGTATGGGGTTTGCAAATATTAAAGGAATTGTGTAGCGACAATTACTCAATACGATCTAAACAGGCCCTACATCCGAAATTCAACACACTTTACCGTTTATAGGCATTTTAATAAATGGGAAGAGCGAAAAAACAATTTTTTATATATTTTATTGAATTTTACTGTCCCACATGTCTGGTTTTAAAACTTATTTTTAAAGCCGAAGAAATTTCCTTTCCAACAATGTATATCACTCCCCCCTCAATAAACTATGCAGTTTACCAACAAAAGCACCGAGTTGTAGTCTGCCGTCCTTAAACTAGAATGCCGTTAACTACCAATAAAATTTTCCTAGTTTTGATAAAAAAACACGGAAGGTAACAAACAAACGATGCTCCTTGATAACAGTAAGTTATTTGTTTCTTGAAAACCACAAAAGCTAAAGAAGATTTGCTTATAAAAATTGATGTAGAACAATGTTGTGATTAAGACGGCACCAAAAAATCAAAATTGTCCTAATGTTGGTTAACCGCATTATAGCTTATGCACGGCATTAGTATGGTGGGGCCATATGCGAACAAACCATACCCTGAGTTAAGATTAGGGAATACCATAAGACCAAAATGGCCAAACTTTGAAAATTCATATTTCAAAAACTCTACAGTTTGCCAACAAAAGCACCGAATTGCAGTATGGTGGGGCCATAAAGGTGCGAAAAAACCAGACCCTGAGTTAAGATTTGAAAAAACGTCATTTAGCGAAATTTAGGGTAGGGAATCCCATAAGTCCAAAATGGCCAAACTTTGAAAATTCATATTTTAAAAACTATAAGGTTTATCAACAAAAGCACCGAGTTGCAGTATGGTGGGGCCATAAAGATGCGAAAAAACCACACCCTGAGTTGAGATTCGAAAAGACGTCATTTAGCGAAATTTAGGGTAAGGAATCCCATAAGACCAAAATGGCCAAACTTTGAAAATTCATATTTCAAAAACTATAAAGTTTACCAACAAAAACACCGAATTGCAGTATGGTGGGGCCATAAAGATGCGAAAAAACCACACCCTGAGTTAAGATTCGAAAAAACGTCATTTAGTGACTTTAAGAGTAAGGAATCCCATCAGACCAAAATGGCCAAATTTTGAAAATTCATATTTCAAAAACTATACAGTTTACCAACAAAGGCACCGAATTGCAGTATGGTGGGGCCATAAAGATGCGAAAAAACCACACCCTAAGTTGAGATTCGAAAGAACGTCATTTAGCGAAATTTAGGGTAGGGAATTCCATAAGACCAAAATGGCCAAACTTTTAAAATTCATATTTTAAAAACTATAAGGTTTATCAACAAAAGCACCGAGTTGCAATATGGTGGGGCCATAGTGATGAGAAAAAACCATACCATGAGTTAAGATTAGGAAAAACGTCATTTAGTGAATTTTAGGGTAGGGAATCCCATAAGACCAAAATGGCCAAACTTTGAAAATTCATATGTTAAAAACTATAAGGTTTATCAACAAAAGCACCGAGTTGCAATATGGTGGGGCCATAGTGATGAGAAAAAACCATACCATGAGTTAAGATTAGGAAAAACGTCATTTAGTGAATTTTAGGGTAGGGAATCCCATAAGACCAAAATGGCCAAACTTTGAAAATTCATATGTTAAAAACTATAAGGTTTATCAACAAAAGCACCAAGTTGCAGTATGGTGGGGCCATAAAGATGCGAAAAAACCACACCCTGAGTTAAGATTAGGAAAAACGTCATTTAGTGAATTTTAGGGTAGGGAATCCCATATGGACCAAAATGGCCAAACTATAAAAATTTATATTACTTAGCGCAGAGAGGAAGGGGAATATATTCCCATTCCATGGCTATAGTTCTAACTTCCTACCCAGGGCAATTTTTAATGCCGACCGATAGTGTTAACGTACTAATGATCCCTTTGTCTTGCAATAACTCCCTAATGATCCCCATTTAAATCGTCAACTAAAAGGTAATTAACGATTTAGTGTTGAGCGATTATTTAGAGAGTAATAGGATTGAGAATCTAGGTTTACGTTCAACGCTCAATAATTGACGACGAATTGTTTGGCTTGTTTTGTCAGAGGGGATGATTATAAACCTATCACGTTTCCAATATTATTAATTTACGAAAAAGGGTGTCAATTTGTTCGATAATTGAAGCTCGTTTGTTAAAAGGGGCTGTTTACGATACTACGGGGTCGTACAGGATCGTACCACGACGTTGTACGCTTTAATTGGATGTTTCGTGGGGACACCACGATGCTGCGTGGCTAAAAGGAAACGAAAAAAAAGCGTTAGGTATGGAAAGGAAGAATTATAGAGATCAGTTGGATGGCTTCGTCGAGTTAATACCCTGAGAGTTTCTCGTTCTTGTATTGAGACACAGCAGACACTCATAGATGGAAGTTTTCCGAAACTTTATGTATAGTCTTCGGTAAATTAATGTAGAGAGTGTTTGCGTACATAGCAAGAGATTCCGGGTTCGAGTCCCGGCCTAGGACAAAAAACTTGTTTCTTATTTTTCTTTCTTTAATTTCACTTGTTGTCAGTCATTATTGTTTTGAAAAAATTTTTACGACCCACTGAATAAAACCATTTTCCAATGTTTTTATTTAAACTAATTTTCCGAAGGTGAAAAACTTTTCCCAATTTCGCTTTAGGCGAAAATATTTATCTTGCTCCCCTAAATGGAAACAAAAAAGATCGCAAAAAGGGCGAACTGAAAAAAAAAACGAAGTTAAAAAATAAACTTAATAAATTTTTCGAGGCGATAAAAAGTTATATAAAAGCAAAGTTGTATAAAGGGGGGAATATTTTCAGGGTTTTAAAAAGGGATTCATGCTACCATTCAGTAATTAGATTACGAGGGGTGACTTTACTTTTAAACAAAACTAATTGCCATGTCAAAAACACTCAGAATTTATGTTTTTCTTTTTTATATCGAATATTTAACATACAGGGTGTTAAATAAGATGCTTATATTTAATTCTTGTGTTTATTGTGTAAAAAAAAACTTCATATGAGGGTCAAAATCATCGAGGTGGAAAATTTAAGTACGGCCAATTTCATTAAATTTGTTTGCAAGATGGCGGCGATATTTCAATTTTTCAAAAAACACAATTTTTAGTTTTTGCTCGATATTTTAGTAGCCCCTTTAGATATCTTTAATATTGATACAGCACCAAATTGGGCTAAGAATAGCGCCATTTTTTTCTCATTTAAACCACCTAGTATCTCTTACCGTTTCCGAAATCCTCATGTAGTTGCTTTTATCTGGGACACCCTGTATATATAGAGATCTGCTCCAGTAAGGAGTGATTTCTGAGCGGTCGAAAGCAGTGTTTATCGAAAACAGTATAAGTCAAGCAGATTATAGATTTAAGTCAAACTTACTTTTGATAACATAAATAAATTTTGTCTTAACTGAATCTTCCTCGATTGATGATTTTTTTCTGTGTAGACTCATACGTATGGTGATTGCAAAGTCAATTGAACAAAAGTAAAAACCGACGATCGGCATATCATAGAAAGTGACATGGGCGGCGGTAGATATACTCATTAAAATTATTTCATTTCACTATGGCGTAAAGAAATAAAAATAGATAATAACTTACTATTCTTATACCTACAGGAACGATACTGATTTATTTTCTAACTCTGCATACTGACAAGACGCTAGCGCTACCAAGTCCACTTTCAATCCCTGGCTTCGCAAGCGCAGATCTACCAATATTATTTGCCTCATGTCTTAGAATAGATGCATACAGGGTGATTTTCACTTGAATGATTCTAACCACATGAAAATAGAAAGTTTCAAAAACCTAACCTAACAAAACCTAATCAAATCTAACCGAACCGAAGGAAACTGAACCAATAATTTTTAAAAAAAAAAAAAACTTTCCTGACTTCCTGCCCGGGATCCTAGATGATGTTAATCCGAACCGAACCAAACCGAACCTAACTAAACTGAACCAAACCTAACCTAACCAAATTAAACTACAACACGTACTGCTCATTAGGTTTAGTTGGGTAGGGTTAGGTTTGGATAGGTTCGGTTCGGTACGGTCCGGTTCGGATTCACATCCTCTAGCATCCCAGGTAGGAAGTCAGGAAAGTTTTTTTTTTGAAAAAAAATATTGGTTTAGTTTGCTTTGGTTCGGTTCGGTTAAATCTGATTAGGTTTCGTTAGGTTAGGTTTTTGAAACTTTCTATTTTCATGTGGTTAGAATCATTCAAGTGAAAATCACCCTGTACATCGATTCTAATACATGAGGTAAATACTATTGGTAGATCTACGCATGCGAAGCCAGGGATTGGAAGTGGACTTGGTAGCGCTAGCGTCTTGTTGCATACTGCGATTAAAGAGGTCCCGTAAGGCACACCCGAAAGCAATGAAAAGCGCATCTTAAAAAAATCTACCAATCAGGTGCCGTCCATTCACCTGGGCTCGGTCGCTCGGAAAACAAATACTTTGTGGTCGGACCGAGAAGAGCCGCGGCTCTTCTCTGTCGGTAGTGTTGAAATTATACCAGGATCATTTTATATTAATTTTGATAACCTTTTGAAGGGCATTATCAAGAAAAATTCCATGAAATCGATAGAACCCCGTAGTAGGAGGTATTTCAATTGACATTGCAAAGACTCTACACCCGTTAATTAGTATGCGCCTTTCATAAATTTATACCGTCGGTTTTTGGCATCCTTTTTAAAACATCAACACGCCACTATTCAAAAAAGTTTAACCTTTATGGAATAAATTAGACGTTGGTGGGGAACAGTGGCGAAGCATATGAGAACGTGCACCCCCATACAGAATTTAAAAATATAATAAAACATTTTTACGATGAAGGAAAAATTTAAATTATTTTTTATACATTCCCCAAATTCTAAAAAAAATCAAAATTTCATATACATATAAACATTTTTAGGATTTTTTAATTTGCAAAATTTATATTTTTTAAATTTTAAAAATCAAAAATTTTAAAAATTTAAAAATTAAACAAGTATTCGTGGCTTATCGGGTAACAAGAAGTTTTTGTTTCTCTCATATTTTTCCGTGGGCAGCTTGAAAGTTTAACCTCACGGGAGTCCAAAATTGATCGATATGTAGAGCAGTTTATTTTCGCCTGCTCTTGTTCTAGAGCGGTAGATGGCGCCTCTTGCGACGGTTTTCTTACTATATACATAGGATTAGAGACAAAACCGTCTAATTAACTTCGCAAGGGTGTCACATTGACCAAGCAATGTTCTAAGGAGTCCCATAAGGACGAAACAGTTAACTGTCAACACATATTAGGTGTCCATTAGATCTTGGACCCCCGTGAGGTTAAGCTTTCAAGCTACCCACGAAAAAATATGAGAGAAACAAAAACTCCTTTTTACCCGATTAGCGACGAAAACTTTTTTAATTTTTAAATTCACGGGTTCTAAATTTCACGTTTGTTAAAAATTTAAACATTTTAAAGTCAAAAATTTTCAAAATTCAAAAATTCAAAAAATTTTTTTTTTAATTTTAAAAAATTCTAAAAAATTTTTTAAAAAGTTCGAAATTAAAAAATAAAATTAGCCATAAAAAAAAGTGGGCCATACAAACCTTTAAAAGAATACCCCACCACTTGGTTAGCCTTAACCCCCCCATTACGATAAATAACGAGCCACCACTGGTTAAGACGCGTTAAAATGCAGCCCGCGAGACGACTTAACGGATTTGCATATGAAATTCGCGCAAATTTAGAGTGCTGTATAATAGCTTTTATATCTTTCTCTATCGATATTTTAAGCCGGCATCACACGGCTCGTGGTTTGTCATCCCTGACCTGTAAATTACCAAACATCGTGTAAAATACATGAGTCAAAGAACTGCATATTCACCAGCGCGAATTTGAGAAGGTGGGGGGTATCGTGGTAATTACCACCCCCTAAAAAAACATGCACTGTTAATAATTAAAAGAGTAACGGGATAATTACCCCCCTAAAAAAAAATTATGTCGACCCTCCCTACATTTTGACCCAGATTCGCACTTGATGAATAGTGTTGTAAAATTTCCAGAAATATATTTTCGGAAATACTTCCGGAAATATTTCCTGAAACATTGGAAATATATGGAATTATTCGAGATATTGGAAATATATGAAATATTAAAAAAATAAGAAAAAAGGGAATTAAATTTTTTTGATCACGTCCACTTTCTGAATTAATTAAAAGTTTGAAGTTTTGGCTTTTTTGGACAATATTTATTAGTGAAAACTCTACATCAACAACCGATGTTTCGGCCCTAGGTCTGGGCCATCTTCAGAGCTCAGATGATTCAAAATTATAAAAATAGAACATAATGTTATAAGTTGTACACAAAATACGGTGGTACAGTCGGGGACTTAATAAATGGTCGCTGCCGTTTTCAGAAGAGCTTGGATGAGAATCCCAATACCGGGCGAGGTTTATGAATGAATGAATTATTGCACTCGTATCGCGCGCTTTTATTCCCTCGACTCTACGTCGATCGGCTTTCGCTGTGCACTTTTGTGCAATGCAATTTTTGCGATTGAAATTAATAACTATTTGGAATATTGGCCGATAAACGGGCAAAGCCATACACGTTTTTTGGAGACACACATTTCTTTTTTTAGCTGATTTCTAATTTATTAGCATAGGATGCGTGTATTCTGGCGGGATTAATACAGACTTTTTATTTAAAGACCAATCAAACCTTGTAGAGATATTTTTAATTAATACCTGTTTTTTTAATTGTTTAACATAAAGGATGGCCCACCGGAAACGAAAGGTATTACTTTTTGAAAAAATCCAAAACCAAAAAACGGGAAAAGGGACAACGAAAAATCGGAAAACGGGAAAACGGGAAAACATGAAAATAAAAATAAAAATGAAAATGAAAACGGAAAAAGGAAAACGGGCAAACAGGCAAACGGGCAAACGGGTAAACGGGCAAAGAATAAACAGGCAAACGGGTAAACCCGCAAACGGATAAACGGGTAAACAGGCAAACGGGTAAACGGGCAAACGAGTAAACGGGTAATCGGGCAAACGGCCAACGGGCAAACGGTTAAACGGGAAAACGGAAAATGGGTAAACGGGTAAACATGTAAACGGGTAAACGAGTAAACGGAAAAACGGAAAAACCGTTACATACATATAAATATTTTTAAAAGTTTAAAGAATAAAAAATTGACTCGAAGTTAAGACAAAATACAATTATAAAAGGTAAAAACATACATAATACCCTTCAAAGATGCTCGTTTATTCTTATGTTGCGAACATGTTTTAATAATTTTTTTTAATCACTGAAAAAGCAAATAAACATGCAAAAATGTTTTTGTGGGAAATTTTTTGTCAACTTATGTTTAAAACTTTTTTTTTAAACGTACAGTGACCACGTAATGTTAAAAATACCCTTTTTATGCACACTAAATCCAAGATGGCGGCGGGAGCCGGCCGCCCCCAAGGTCAACAACAATGTCAAAATCGCGACTACACCACCTTATGCAAACTAAAATTCTATAATGACTGGACTATTTAGCTACCCCGAAAAATAGTATTCTTGTGCATCCAGAAGTCGGGGTAGTTACACATTTAAAACAATTCAAATCTTAAAGTAAAGGCCGTCAAAAATACCCTTTTTATGCACACTCAATCCAAGATGGCGGCGGGAACCGGCCGCCCCCAAGGTCAACAACATATGTCAAAATCGCGACTACACCACCTTATGCAAACTAAAATTCTATAATGACTGGACTATTTAGCTACCCCCAAAAATAGTGTTCTTGTGCATCCAGAAGTCGGGGTAGTTACACATTTAAAACAATTAAAATCTTAAAGTAAAGGCCGTCTTCACAGCTGTTTTCGAATCGCCCTTACTCAAATAACCAATTTTTGTTTGTATTTATTTTTTTAGCTTTACACTTTTAAAACTTACCATTTTTAAAATAGCTTGGAATACAAACATGTTGCATTTGTATAACTCTATGTAAGTATGTAATAAAAAATATAACAATAAATTAAAATCACTATTATGTGTATTTTTTTAACCGAACATTCAAACGGACTACAGACCAAAGCTAATTTTTTCCGCAATTATGTGTATTTTTGTAACCGAACATTCAAACGGAATAGAAACCGAAGCCAACTTTGTCATGATTGAATTTAAGCCAGGAATGCGAATAAATTATATGTGCTAAAGGACGCGCCACGAAATCCGGTCAATAACCTCGGCCGGTATTGGGATTCTTATCCAAGCTCTTCTGAAAACGGCAGCGGCCACAGTCCCCGACTGTACCACCAGACTGCTTGTCAGGTTCGCGACCCAACACAATTAATTATAGAATCTTTCTCCAAAGCTGTCATCTTCTTGGCGTGACTTTGAAAATGTTTTTCTATGTAAATTTGAAAGTATCACTATTGTTTATAGCCTGTTTTGGTTTGTGTGCCCCTCAATGTAACGTCAATCCTAATAGGTCTATAGGTGTAGCAGTTACATGTTTTGCTTAAACTGCTCCAAAAAAATCACTGCTATGTGTCACTGTGACGGGACTGGATCAGTCACGTCTTGTCACTGCTCCACTAAAATCGCAGGTTTGTCCATCTCTAGAAAGAAGTCTATAACCAAGTTCTGCTGGGGCTGGGACGATAGCGATGTTAGATAGATGCAAGTCTAACATGTAGAAGGACCACCTTTTGGAAGGGGTGTAAAAGTGTGGTTCCACTGTGTATACTTGCTACGTAGTATAAAGATCCCTGCCCTTGACAAAGAGGTGTCAGGCAAAACTAAGTCCTCTTAGAGGAAGAAAACTTGCATCCTAAGTGGCACGTGCATCTGTTTGATATAATAATGATGTACGGACAAATCTGGGTTTGCCAAAAGGGCGCGCTGTGTGCCTAGTCGCTAGACCAAAAATGGTCTCCCCACCACTACTACTAAGATTATTCTTTTTATACTTATACCACGGATCACCTGGCCTTTGGGGAGGGGGGGGGGGCGAAGGCTCATGATGTCGTGTTGTATGCTATTTTATCTAGATCACTACAAAATGGCCGACTGACCCATAAAATTCTGTAGCGCACGCCGAAAGGTTTTCTACGCAGCCAACGATAAAGACCGGCCATGGCGCGTTATAAGCAAGTCGGCGGTCACGTGATCTTAGGAGTCCCAGGATTTTTATTGTATTGCTTAATATATTATATGTTTTTACACAATTTAAATAAATTAACAAAACATTTTTGTTCTTTTATAGGCAAAAATTGAAAAAAATATTTTGCTGATATATATGTTTATTATGGATAAAAGAATTGAGTCTATAAAATAAAAAATGATACAAAATTTGCACTCTAATATCTTCAGGTACATATATTAGGTACATAATATCGTTAGTAACTTCAAATCTATACAAGTCTTTCAAAATTGAATATATCAAACCTAAGCTTTTAGTTTTTTAATTTTTCTTTGACTGTCATCATCTTTGAGTTCTTATTCAAAGATTTATTAGCATACACTAAATCAGTGAGATGGTTTTCCCATTCAATGAACTGAATGTAGTGGTCGTCAATAATTTTTTGAAAAATTACCCAGCACAAAGTTTAATATCTATTTGAATAAAGTGTAAGTACCAACTACCAACTCATGTTCTTTTAAAAGCTGTATCTTACTTTTTAAATATTTCACACTACCAGAGAGATAACAATATTTTACAAATCAGTTTTTTAATATTGCGAGGGTGCGGAAGACATATTACCTTAGAATTGTAAATTGACGTGTATGCACTGGATAAACAAAGATGAATCCAACATTAAAGTGTATCCACCATATCTTCGAGTCTCAGGTTACCTTTTCAAGAGACCTAATTGTTCAATAAGAATTGACAACTGAACACATTTTTCACTCTCACTATCGAAAATGTCACTAAGGATGTCTATTACTTGATCAATCTTATACAAGATTTTATCTTTTACCACTTCTTTCCCGTTTGCAACATATTAGGTTTCAGTTTTATAGTTGGACCGACAAGGAACAACACTAATTACACGTTCGCGGCATTGTTTATCTTATAGGTATTTTCTTTATAATTTACTTATTAGTCATTCATTATTTTAACGCAGCCCACTACAGTCTTTTCTTAATAACTTTGATAAAATTCACATAAAATTCGTGCCCAAATTAAAAAAAAATCGACGTAAACAAACAAATTGAACACACACATGTTTTATAATGACAGCGGGCCGTGAGGCGTTTTTTTGTGGGACTCCTACGGTCACGTGATATTTCCGCACCCGGGCCGGTCTTTCTCGTGGGCTTCGGGTTTTCTATTTCCTTTCCATATCTGTGATAAAAACAAGCGGCATCCTTGACACAAGAAAATGAGCCGAAGTAAAGTACGTTCAAAGTCAAATGATCACTTCCATCTAAGGCGCACTTGAGCCATTACACCACTCGAAACTGTGAAGTAATGTGGAGTACGTACTCATATATACACATTTTAGACTTGGCATTGTTTAAGAGCGATGGAAGTATTGTTCCTAGCTCTAGGAAGCCAGTTAGGGCACATGAAAGAGTCTTTAAATAAATAAAAAAACGCGATTATACGTACTCATTTTTTTTTACCTTCCTAGCCCGGGTAGCAGTGGCTAGAGAAGGTATTGTTTTCACCGAAAATGTGTTATGTGTATGTCTGTCCGTAACACAATAGCTCCTAAACCGCTGAAACGATTTTTAGGTGCTATCGGATCACTTTCTGGTCTCAACAAGGAACCAAGATCCAAATCTATTTTTACGATCTCTTTGTCGGTCGAGGTGTTTATGACTTCTGATGATAGTTTTTGAAAAAATATTGAAAATTAAGTCCAGTTTGAAAAATACCCAATTATAACGTAATCTATTAATTTTTTGATAGTTATAATTATACAACCGACTTACTATATACATACTACAGTTTGGTGATGACCAAGTAATTGTAGCTAATGATGAAGAAGGCACACAAGTTAACGCAAGAATATCAAAAGTGGGGGTTAACAGTGAACGTGGACAAAACACAGTACTTATGTAAAAAAGGTTATTGGATGTCTTAACAGTATTTTATGGAGCAGATAAATAAAAAAGAATGTAAAATTTAACATATGAAACAATGGTTAAAAGCACGCTGTTGTATGGAATAGACTTGTCGCGTAACAGACAACTGATACGGTATGGCCATCTACAACGGATGAACGACGAAAGATTACCAAAGCCGGTCCTAGAATGGCAACCAATAGGGCGCAGAAAAATCGGGCGTCCTAAACTAGAATGGCAATAGTCAATCCAAAGATCAATGAGTTAAAAAACCTGACAGAAGATGATTGTCAGGATCGAAGGAGGTGGAGAATAGGCTTCGGACAACGTAGAAAAACGTTCTAAACGGACACAGTAGTAGTATAAATATACTAGCTTTTGAGTAAGTAGCTTAATGTTTACATCTAGAGTATGTTTGTGGTGTTTAAAAAAAATTGCATAGTGGGGAGGGGGCAAATGGGTAATGTCCCCTTCCGATTACATAAACAAACAATATATATACAGTGAAACCTCTCCTTTCGGACACCTCTATTAAGCGGACACTTCCTTTATGCGGACAAATTTGTTGAAACCAAGCATTTCCCTATTTCTTTACAAGTAAAATTCACTCCTATAACCGGACACTCTAGTAACCGAACGCGGACAATTTTTTTTGGTTAAAAAATTCTGAATTTTCCTTTAACCGGACGCGAACCTTTGACAACGGGACGAAGCGTTGCACGACATGAGCATAAATATTATGTAGTATCAAACAAGTTTCATGGCTAATCGGGCAAAAAGGAGTTTTTTGTTTCCCTTATATTTTTCCGTGGGTAGCTTGAAAGCTTAACCTCACGGGGGTCCAAGATCTAATGGACACCTAATAAGTGTTGACAGTTAACCGTTTCGTCCTTATGGGACTCCTCAGAACACTGCTGGTCAAGTGACAAATCTTGCGAAGTTAATCAGACGGTTTTGTCTCTAATTAAATGTAATTAGTGAGCGAACTATAGCAAGAGGCGCCATCTACCGAGATACGAGAGAAACAAAAAACCAAAAGCAGGGAAAAACCCTGCTATACAATATCGTCTAAAGGAAAGGAACATCTATCAGTACGAAAGATCGCTGAAAAATTTAATATCGGAAAAACTGAAGCAGCGGAAGTTGTTAATAAATATATATTAAAATTTCGCAGTTCGCTCTTATAAGCTGACACCTCCAATAAGCGGACAAAATCGACGAAACCGTGAGTAGAGTAGAGTAGTCGTTTATTAATTCCTCTGAATATCAAAAATATGCCAGGTATACAATGTCATTGTGGGATCGTCAAAGATCAAAATTCTTAAATCTATAAAATACAATCAAAATATAAGTATAAAACGAAGTACATCTTTATGACAAACAATTTAAAACACATTGTCTATATTATATATATTGCATATCTTAAACCCTTATAATAATATATATTTGTTTTTTATATTCCTCCGAAAAATTCTTCCAGAGAATAATAATTTTTACTCAATAAAAATGTTTTTACTTGTTTAAAAAATTGTTTTGTTCGAAAAGTTTTTATAAAATTGCTATTTAGTTCAAACAATCTATTCAAGCATTTAACTCCCATATAGTTAGGGTCCTGCTGACCCACTTGTAGCCTTGAGAACGGCGTCTGAAATAGATTTTTACTTCTGGTATCATGCTGATGCGTTTGGCATATTTTAGTTATCTTTTTATTATGCTTTTGTGTAAATTTTATCAGAGAAGGTGAAAATTCTTCCCACGTCTCTGGAGTTACCCCAAAACACTACTCCATAGGAGATAATGGATTGTATTAGACCAAAATAAATTAATTTTAGAATATCTGCCGAAACGGTGTCTCTTATGTTTTTTAGTAAAACGCAGTGTGAGCTTAAGTGTGAGTGTCTGCTTATAGGTCGTTTCACTGTAGTTTGCATATAACGTATTTGTTTACATTGTCGCCCCCTCAGATTAACACCGTATCTACGCCACTCTGTAAATGTCTGACAATGCGTCGAGAAGACACTAGACAAAAGCACTTGACATTGTAAGCAATGGCTTGTGCATGACTTAAGAACAAAGCTACTTGGTTCAAGTATACTCGACTCTAACATCTAAGCTTACGTAAGTTTAGTTTAGTTTAGTTTAGTTTATTTATTGGTAAGGTACTGCACATAAGTGCTTTTACAAGTCAAAAGTAAAAAAAAAATCAATACAAATAGTCAATACACTTATTTAAAATGACAATACTTTAAGTAATTTAGTAAATATGGACAATTACAAAAATATAACAACATAAAGTACATTTTGGAATGCAAACATTACTGAATAAAAAAATTTAAATAATAAAATTGCTTTCAAGATACTCCTCGAAGGAATAGAAGGCACTTTTTATCAGGAATTTTTTTACTCTAACTTTAAATTGAGGAAAACTCAGAGTTTTAATCTCTGTGGGCAGAGGATTAAAGAATTGAATGCCATAATAATCAGTGCCTCTTCTAGTGCGTTGCAGCCTATGGTAGCTGGGAACCAAATTTCCCCCGTTCCTTGTTGAGTAGGGATGAATTTCACTATGGGATATAAAATTATCCAGATTTTCTCTGATGAAAATAAGGCAGTGCAAAATGAAGGTGCATGGAAGTGTAAGGAGACCTAATTCGATAAAGCTATTCCTACAGCAATCGCGGAACCCCAAGCCAGCAATAATTCTGACACACCGACGTTGTAATTTGAAAACTTGTTTCGAATTGGGGGAATGACCCCAGTTTAAAATTGCATAGGATAGATTGGAGTTAAAGTACCCATGGTAAGCCGTCAGAAGTGTACTTCTGGAAACACATTTTGATAGACTTCTGATTAAAAAAGTTATTTTTGACAGTTTGGAGCTTAGGTGTTTGACATGCACCTCCCATGTTAACCCCGCATCCAGGTACACCCCTACAAATTTAACTGATTCCTGACTCTCTAGGTTCGATGGAGAAGTCTGGAGAGTAAAGTTGATATTTTGGGTCTTACTTATGTTAAGACTTAGTTTATTGGCTAGGAACCAGTTTTTTATCAGTTCCTCTTTATTTGGTATCCATTGCGAAATAGGGTCTGAGGGGTGATAGCGCAATAAAGAGGTGGTGTCATCTGCAAACAAAATGATAAGCAAAGTAATGATATTGGTGAAGTTGGGCAAGTCATTTATATAAATGAGAAATAACAGAGGACCCAGGACGGAGCCTTGAGGAACACCATGCTGAATCCTCTGGTTTTTTGATTCCTCATTATTGAAGAAAACATATTGATCCCTCCCCTCCAAGTAGGACCTGACAAGAGCGACACTACTGTGGTGAAAGTTGTAGTAAAAAAGTTTTTTATAAAGGATTTCAAAAGATATACAGTCGAACGCCTTTGTCAAGTCCAAGAAGGTAGCATAGGTGTTCTCCTTGTGTTCAAAACCTTCAGATACAAATTCTGTTAAACGGTTGATGGCTAAAGTAGTGCTTTTTTTGTTACGAAAACCATATTGGTTTGGTGTAAAGATATTATTGTTCTCAAAATAGTCATTTATTTGGTCCTTCAACAGTGATTCATAAACTTTAGAAATTATAGGCAACAATGATATAGGCCTGTAGTTTGTTTGGTCTTCTGGGTCACCTTTATTCTTGAAGATCGGTATAACCTTCGCTAATTTAAGAGGAGAAGGAAATTCCCCAACACTAACACACTGATTAAACATGTCAGTAAGAGGTTTGCATAATATGTTTTTAAGATATTTGATAATTTTTGAGTTCATATCATAGCAGTCTCGGCTCCCACTATTTTTCAAGCCAGAAATCTTATCTAAAACCATAGATTGACTAACTTCATGAAACTTAAAGCTGTTACCAGTATATTGATGTGTTAGGTAATCATTATAAGAACAATTGGTGGTGGGGAGGGTTTTGATTATTTCATCAGCTACTGATACAAAAAAACTATTAAAAACCTGAGCATTAAGTTGGGTTTCCGCAGGAGGTGAGGGAGAGTTCCTATGAGATTTTATGATTTTCCACATTGCTTGCGATTTGTTAGAAGAATTATTAATGAAGCTGTCATGGGCAGCTTTTTTGGAATTAGCCAACTCCCTCCTATATTGCTGTTTATAGTTATTCACCATGTTTTTAGGAACAAGAATGTGATTTTGTTTATTAAGGATACTAAGTGTTTGTAATCTGCCTCGCATATTTCTCAGATTATCATTAAACCAATTGATTTTATGGACCTGCTGTTTCTTTGGAACCATCTTAGACTTAATCGGCAGATTTTTATCTATAGCACCTGTTAAGACTTTGAAAAAAGTATACATTTGTTGTTCAACATTATAATTAGATTCTGTTATAGATGACCAATTAAAATCATTGAGTTGATTATAGAGTAGATCCAGACCTTCTTCAGTGATTGGTCTAAAAGAGACTCTAGTGCTGTGACTGCCGGAAAGTTTCAGAGGTGTATTGAAGACCAGACCTGAATGGTCCGAGATTTCATCCAGGGCTACAGGAAAGATATCTAGATTAGACCTATTGTAATTAATATATATGTTGTCAAGAGTAGCTTCCTTCCTTGTATTAAATTGTACAGTAGGAAACAAGTCATAAGAGCTAAAAAAAAAGTTAAGATATTCAGCCCCCCTACAGTCATGCACCTCATAGTGGACATTAAAGTCACCAAGAATGATGATATTACCTGTAAAATCTATTTTATTAAGAACCTGTGACATAACATCCAGAAATGTGTTAAGCTCTCCGTTTGGAGACCTGTATACTGTCAATATGTTAGTCTGAATGGAGGAAATGTGGATACCAGCCACCTCACACTGCATTTCAATGGAAAGATTTGATAAGTTCAGCTCTTGACATTCTAGGTCTTCTTTCAAATAAACACTGACTCCTCCATGTATCTTATCTGATCTACAAAAACTAGCCATGGCTGTATAGCCTTTTATTTTTATTTGTGAGAATTCATCTGGCTTGAGCCAGTGTTCATTAGTGCAAAAACAATCAGCCCCTAATTCCTCGAGGAGCACTTCAAATTCGTGAATTTTGTCCCTAATACCCTGTACATTGGCATAAAAAATTTTAAAGTTTTTATCATTGTTATCATCAATTAGACCCTTGCAAATTCTTCCCTTCTTTGATGAGTGGACAATTTTCGCAGGCGTTGAAGATTGAGAAAATGGTTTATGCTGACCCCATTTGGCCATAGGTTGGGATCAAGGAAATCATCTTTGAGGTTGTGGGGAACGCCAAGCTTAAATGAGCTAATCTGTTGCTTGGTTGTTCTCATTTTTTCACATATGATGTTTTTATCAAGCGATTTGGTTTGCAGATATGTGAGAATATCTTTTTCTACTGTTTGTTTGGATAGTCCGGTTATAAAGAACCAATGGTATTTCTGTGCAATTTCTAATAATGTACATTGTTCATTTGCGCCCCTAATTGGAGTGGGCCTTTTCGAAGCAGTTGGCGAAGGCTGTTGACGTGCACGCCAACGCCTTTTGTTGGTCACCAGTTCCCACTCATCCTTATCATCAGAGTCAGGAATTAATGGTGATACAGGAAATTTATTAATAACATCAAGAGTTTTTTTCTTCTTCTAAGCAGCTACCTATATGTAGGTCTGTATGCATAGATAAAATAAAATAAAAATTACTAACAAACGTGAAATTTAGTACCCGTGAGTTTAAAAATCAAACAAGTTTTGTGGCTAATTTAACTTAATTAGTGTCCTTAAATGTTTTTAGTTGATAGTTGGTTATTGAGGTTGGACTTATAACTGTTCAAATGATTGCAAACGTTTCGGTTTATTGTTTAAACCTTCATCAGGGCTGAAAGTAGATAAAAGAACATGTAGTAAAATAGTTAATCAAAGCAAAAACTAAATTGATTGATTCATTCATAAAAATAATTGTTTAGAAGAAAAATTTTAATAAAAAACTTTACATAGAAAAAATATTATTAAATCCTTTTAAAAAATTATTATTTAAAAAAAAAAGGTTAAAACATTTTTATAATTATTTAGAAAAGAGAAAAACATTACGGGAAAACAGAAAAGAAGCCCCACCTTTCACTTCCTAGCAGCTACATTCGTCAATATAATTGTCTTTCAAATGCCAATATGTCATTTTATTGTGGATGCTTGTAATATCTGGAACAACGATTAGCAATTAGTTAAAAAGAATAAAGTAAAACACAAAAAAAGACAAATAAAATACTTTGCCAATATATGGGCCCCTAAGATCACACTAGGTACTATAGTTATATTGTACGTGTGAGCTAATATAACTAAAAACTGAAATATATTTTATTCAACTCCACACTAAATTACCTTTTGTTTGATACCACACAAGCCATGTTTTGACTTAAACTCAAATTTTTTAAATCCACCCCCACCCTTAAAAAAAAACAAAAACTAAAATATATTTTGTTAAACTCCGGACTCAATTACCTTTCGTTTGATATCACACATGCCATATTTTCACTTAAACTCTAATTTTTGAAATATACCCCCACCCTTTTTTTGAAATAAATTAAAATGTATTTTGTTTAACTCTAGACTCAATTACCTTTCGTTTGATATCACACACGCCATATTTTCACATAAACTCTAATTTTTGAAATCTATCCCCACCCTTTTATTTGGTTTGTGTTTGGTGGATTTTGTTTATTTTTAAATGGGACCATCTCGACCCAAGACCCAGCCTAGGTACCAAATTTCATTGAAATCGGCCAAGCGGTTTTTGAGTTATGCGCGTTGGTCGTTACAGACAGACATACAGACAGACAGACAGACAGACAGACAGACAGACAGACAGACATACAGACAGACAGACGGCGCAACAAAAAAGTTTCAAAATCATCTGAAACGCAAAGATATATAAAAAAATTTGAAATCGGACCAACTTTTTTTTCTCGAAAAAATTAGGATCACCATAGCTCACACTACTATAGTATAGTATATGTGTGAGCTAAAATATTGCAGAGTTATAAATAAATAAATAAAACTGAAAATAAAATGAAGTAAAGCTTACCTTTCTTATTCCTTTCTCCAAGAGTCATCACATAATAATAATTAAAATTAAGACCTAACAAGAATTAAAATTATTAAAATAAAACTGACATAACACATTTATAATACACGAAAAACAAGCAACAATTAATCTTTAATTTATATGCCTACTTATCAATTTGTCAGTTATTATTATATTTTAAAAAATGTGATTTTAGGAGTCTAGTGGCGTTATCTGTAGAAAAATGGTAAAACTTTGTTTAAACTTCAAAAAGAAACCTAATAATAAATATTTTATTGATATTACTTTTAGTCATTGATCTGAAATTCGTAGAAAAAATTTTTCAATTACAAAGTTTTTGATTATAGAATTAGTAAATCAAGTTGTAATATATATGTTGCTTAAATTCTGTGAATCTGTTTTAAAGTTAATTGTTTCTGCACCATTTTTCTTTATGTGGAACATTTCTAACAATTTTCTTTTAAACCTGTGGCTAATCGGGTAAAAAGGAGTTTTTGTTTCTCTCATATTTTTCCGTGGGTAGCTTGAAAACTTAATCTCACGGGGGTCTAAGATCTAATGGACACCTAATAAGTGTTGACAGTTAACTGTTTCGTCCTTATGGGACTCCTCAGAACACTGCTTGGTCAATGTGACACTCTTGCGAAGTTAATTAGACGGTTTTGTCTTTAATCATATGTAAATAGTGAGAAAACTAACTCAAGAAGCGCCATCTACCGAGATACGAGAGAAACAAGAACAAGAGCAGGCGAAAATACTTGAAATGGCTCAGTACTAAAGAACAAAGAGAAATCTACAGGGAAACCAAAAGACAGCTGAGAAATTTGATACGCACAGAAAAAAATGAACTGTTCGAGCGCAAATGCCACGATATCAATACACACGTAGGAGGTAGGCAGAGTTCTGAAGTATGGAAATTCATTTCTACAGTAAAAAACCCAACAAAAGAAAAAGTAAACATCCAGATCATCAAACCAGAACAATGGACAGAACACTACATGGGACTGCTGCAGGAAACGAGACCCGAATATCTGGCAGCCTCTCCGAGGAGAGACATAGAAGTACACGGAGAGGAAGTAATCATCGAAAAAGAAATGATAAAAAATAGTATTAAAAAGCTTAAATCCGGAAAAGCTAGCGGACCTGGAGGAATATATGCTGAAATGCTCAAATATGGATCAGAGAAACTAATCAAAAATCTCACATATATTATCAATCAATGCATAAACGGACATCCAGTACCTGATGATTGGAAAATTGCATTCATATCCTCAATACATAAAAAAGCAAACAAGCTGGATTGCAACAATTACAGAGGAATTTCAGTAACTAGTACTCTCAGTAGATTGTACGGTAGGATTCTTAGAGATCTAATAGAGAAGGATTTTCATGAACAAGAAGAAGAAGAGCAAAGTGGGTTTCGTGCAGGCAGATCTTGTAGTGATAATGTTTTTTGTCTTAAACAAGTAATTGAGAAAAGGAGTGCCAGAAATATAGAGACTCATGTTACCTTTGTGGACCTACAAAAAGCATATGATACCGTTCCAGTAGAAAAACTATGGACAGTGCTAGAGCAGACTAATATCAATCATACATACATAAAAGCGATAAAAGTACTATACAAAGGGTCAAAATCTAAAATTAAAATTGGAAATCGACTTTTAAAAGAATTCCTGGTAACAAAAGGCTTAAGACAGGTATGTTGTATTTCTCCAACTCTTTTTAAAATATATATCGCAGTAGCTCTAAAAAACTGGAAACGGAAAGTGCACGGCATGGGAATACAACTTAACGACCGATTTACCATATACACACTACAGTTTGCTGACGACCAAGTAATTGTAGCTAATGATAAAGAGGACATGGAGTATATGATGAGAAAGTTAATGGCAGAATACCAAAAGTGGGGATTAACAGTGAACGTGGACAAGACACAGTACTTATGTATTGGAAACGAATCCAGTGAGTTAGAACTAGACAATGGACAAGTAATATCTCCATGCAATGAGTATGTATACTTGGGTGTCACATTTGATAAGACAGGAACAGACTGTAAAGAACTGGAAAAAAGAATACTAAAAGCAAAAAAGGTTATTGGATGTCTTAACAGTATTTTATGGAGCAGAGAGATAAAAAAGAATGTAAAATTTAACATATATGAAACAATGGTGAAAAGCACGCTGTTGTATGGAATAGAGACTTGTCGCGTAACAGAAAAATACAAAACAAAAATGGAAAGTGTCGAAATGGATGCAATAAGAAGATCAATGAGAATATCTAAAACAGATCACATAAGAAATGAGATCATAAAAGAAAGAATGAGAATCGAAGGGAGCATAACGGATGACATCACTAAAAGACAACTGATATGGTACGGCCATGTACAATGGATGAACGACGAAAGATTACCAAAGCAGGTCCTGGAATGGCAACCAATAGGGCGCAGAAAAAGAGCGCGTCCTAAACTAGAATGGCAACAGTCAATCCAAAGATCAATGAGTCAAATAAATCTGACAGAAGATGATTGTCAGGATCGAAGGAGGTGGATAATAGGCGTCGGACAACGTAGAAAAACGTTCTAAACCGATTAAATAAAATAAATAATACTAACAAACGTAAAATTTAGTACCCGTGAATTTAATAGTTTTATTTATTTATTTATTTTTCAATAAATAAAACAAAACGTTTAAATTTTTAATACATTTCAATTTTGTTGTAATTGCATATATGCGATAAAGGCAATTTTTTTTTAATATAAAACACGCCGGGCCGGGTTGCCAACTGCGTCGCGTTATTATCAGATTTGTCGGTTTTTCGAAAATAAATCCGCTCAGGGGGTCTCGGCGCTGTGCCTTTTATGTTTAAATTGACGCTTTTATATTTTCAAAATGCTTTGAAGCGGCTAAACTCGATAAAATACCATCAAAATACGACAGAAAACGCGTAGGTAAAGGCATACGACATAGTTACTTTTATGGTAAAGGCAATATTTGTTATTTTAAAATAAATAAGTACTGACCTGCTGCGCTTATTATAAAAAGGCGTACAGTGAATATCGGTTATAACGACATTAAACGGACTGCTTAATTTCGGTTGTTATAACCGAGTGTCGTTATAGACAAAAAAAGATAAAAAACTCGGTTATATATTTTTATTACGTAAAAGTGATTATATCTGTTCAAATTTTCATTAAAAACTATCTTTTTTTTTTTAAGTTAAAAACATGGAATATTTTTAGATTTTTTATACATACGTATATGTAACTGCGTATATGTACATAAAATGTTATGTGATTATGTACAGTCGGGAACTTAATAAATGGCCACTGCCGTTTTCAGAAGAGCTTGGATGAGAATCCCAATACCGGGCGAGGTTTATGAATGAATGAATTATTGCACTCGTATCGCGCGCTTTTATTCCCTTGACTCCACGTCGATCGACTTTCGCTGTGCACTTTTGTGCAATGCAATTTTTGATTTTAATAACTATTTGGGATATTGGCCGATAAACGGGCGAAGCCATACACGTTTTTTGGACACACATTTCTTTTTTTAGCTGATTTCTTGTTTATTAGCATAGAATGTGTGTATTCTGGCGGGATTAATACAGACTTTTTATTTGAAGACTAATCAAACCTTATAGAGATATTTTTAATTGTTACCTGCTTTTTTAATTGTTTAACACCGGAAACGAAAGGTATTACTTTTCGAAAAAATCCAAATACAAAAAACGGGAAAAAGGGGAAAAGGGAAAAAGGGAAATCGGGAAAACGAAAAACCGGAAAACGGGAAAAAATGAAAATGAAAAACGAAAAGCGAAAAACGAAAACGGAAAACGTGTAAACGGGCAAACCAGTAAACGGGCAAGCGGGTAAACAGGCAAACGGGAAAACAAGTAAACGGGCAAGCGGGTAAACGGGAAAAAGGGAAAACGGGTAAACGGAAAAACCGTTACATACATATAAATATTTTTAAAAGTTTAAAGTTAAAAGAATAAAAAACTGAATCAAAGTTAAGACAAAATACAATGATAAAAGTTAAAAACATACAAAATACCCTTCAAAGATGCTCGTTTATTCTTATGTTGCGAACATGTTTTAATACATTTTTTTAATCACTGAAAAAGCAAATAAACATGCAAAAATGTTGTAGGAAATTTTTTGTCTTCAACTTATGTTTAAACCTTTTTTTTAAACGTACAGTAACCAAGTAATTTTAAAAATACCCTTTTTATGCACACTAAATCCAAGATGGCGGCGGGGTCCGGCCGCCCCCAAAGTCAACAACATATCTCAAAATCGCGCCTACACCACCTTATGCAAACTAAAATTCTATAATGACTGAACTATTTAGCTACCCCCAAAAATAGTGTTCTTGTGCATCCAGAAGTCGGGGTAGTTACACATTTAAAACAATTCAAATCTTAAAGTAAAGGCCGTCTTCACAGCTGTTTTCGAATCGCCCTTACTCAAATAACCAATTTTTGCTTGTATTTATTTTTTTAGCTTTACACTTTTAAAACTTACCATTTTAAAAATAGCTAGGAATGTTGGAAAATTTTCAACTTATGATTCTATTTTGCTCGATAACCATTACATCTACAACTGTAATATTTTCAGGTTAGAGTAAGGAACTCGTAGCTTCTTCGTGGCACAGTATCAACTAAATGATTTTTTTTATTTTTGATGAAAATTTTCCTGACCAAATGGGTACCCAAAAAGTGCATTTTTTTAATTTTTTTAAATTGCTAACTTTGTAAAAATATATATTATAATACATTAAATTAAACTTCTCGGTGCCCTCTATATCACCAATATAAAAGGTAAATGATAAGTGTTTATAATAATGTCGCGAGAGGCCGCCAAACTCACTTCAGTTTTGAGTTTTGGCAATTTAAACTTTTATTTATTTCTTACAAGCACAAACCTTTAGGCCAACTTTTGAGGTATTTTTTATTTCTTTGTGAGGCAAGCAATAAAAATATAACAATTGTTTTGACGTATATCCAATAGCAAAAAAGTTTACTTTTTTTTGACAAAATTTTTAATTTTTTGAAAGTTTACAACTTTTGATTTTATTTTTCTCGAAAACTATTACATCTACACCTGTAATATTTTCAGGTTAGTATAAGGGACTCGGTAGCTTCTTCGTGGCACAGTATCAACAAAATGTTTTTTTTGAAATTTTTGACGAAAATTTTCCTGACCAAAGGGGTACCCAAAAAGTGCAGTTTTTTAATTTTTTTAAATTGCTAACTTTGTAAAAATATATATTATAATACATTAAATTAAACTTCTCGGTGCCCTCTATATCACCAATATAAAAGGTAAAGGACAAGTGTTTATAATAATGTCGCGAGAGGCCGCCAAAGTCACTTCAGTTTTGAGTTTTGGCAATTTAAACTTTTATTTATTTCTTACAAACACAAACCTTTAGACCAACTTTTGAGGTATTTTTTATTTCTTTGTGAGGCAAGCAATAAAAATATAACAATTGTTTTGACGTATATCCAATAGCAAAAAAGTTTACTTTTTTTTGACAAAATTTTTAATTTTTTGAAAGTTTACACTTTTGATTTTATTTTTCTCGAAAACTATTACATCTACACCTGTAAGATTTTCAGGTTAGTATAAGGGACTCGGTAGCTTCTTCGTGGCACAGTATCAACAAAATGTTTTTTTTGAAATTTTAGACGAAAATTTTCCTGACCAAAAAGTGCAGTTTTTTAATTTTTTTAAATTGTTAACTTTGTAAAAATATTTATTATAATACAATAAATTAAGCTTCTCGGGCCCCTCTATATGACGATGTAAAAGTTAAAGGACAGGTATTTATAATAATGCCGAGAGAGACTCACTTCAGTTTTGAGTTTTGGCAATTTAAACTTTTATTTATTTCTTACAAACACAAACCTTTAGACCAACTTTTGGGGATTTCTTTGTGAGGCAAGCAATAAAAATATAACAATTGTTTTGACGTATATCCAGTAGCAAAAAAGTTAACTTTTTTTTTCAAAATTTTGAATTTTTTGAAAATTTTCAACTTTTGATTCTATTTTTCTCGATAACCATTACATCTACAACTGTAATATTTTCAGGTTAGTATAAGGGACTCGGTAGCTTCTTTGTGGCACAGTATCAACTAAATGTTTTTTTTTGAAATTTTTGATGAACATTTTCCTGACCAAAGGGGTACCCAAAAAGTGCAGTTTTTTAATTTTTTTAAATTGCTAACTTTGTAAAAATATATATTATAATACATTAAATTAAACTTCTCGGTGCCCTCTATATCACCATGTAAAAGGTTAAGGACAAGAGTTTATAATATTGCCGCGAGAGGCCGCCAAAGCTACTTCAGTTTTGAGTTTTGGCAATTTAAACTTTTATTTATTTCTTACAAGCACAAACCTTTAGGCCAACTTTTGGAGTCTTTTTTATTACTTTATGAGGCAAGCAATAAAAATATAACAATTGTTTTGACGTATATCCAATAGCAAAAAAATTTACTTTTTTTTGACAAAATTTTTAATTTTTTGAAAATATACAACTTTTGATTTTATTTTTCTCGAACACCATTTCATCTACAACTGTAATATTTTCAGGTTAGTATAAGGGACTCGGTAGCTTCTTTGTGGCACAGTATCAACTAAATGTTTTTTTTGAAATTTTTGATGAAAATTTTCCTGACCAAAGGGGTACCCAAAAAGTGCAGTTTTTTAATTTTTTTAAATTGCTAACTTTGTAAAAATATATAATATAATACATTAAATTAAACTTCTCGGTGCCCTCTATATCACCAATATAAAAGGTAAAGGACAAGTGTTTATAATAATGTCGCGAGAGGCCGCCAAAGTCACTTCAGTTTTGAGTTTTGGCAATTTAAACTTTTATTTATTTCTTACAAACACAAACCTTTAGACCAACTTTTGAGGTATTTTTTATTTCTTTGTGAGGCAAGCAATAAAAATATAACAACTGTTTTGACGTATATCCAATAGCAAAAAAGTTTACTTTTTTTTGACAAAATTTTTAATTTTTTGAAAGTTTACAACTTTTGATTTTATTTTTCTCGAGAACTATTACATATACACCTGTAATATTTTCAGGTTAGTATAAGGGACTCGGTAGCTTCTTCGTGGCACAGTATCAACAAAATGTTTTTTTTTGAAATTTTTGACGAAAATTTTCCTGACCAAAGGGGTACCCAAAAAGTGCAGTTTTTTATTTTTTTTAAATTGTTAACTTTGTAAAAATATATATTATAATACATTAAATTAAGCTTCTCGGGCCCCTCTATATGACGATGTAAAAGTTAAAGGACAGGTATTTATAATAATGCCGAGAGAGACCGCCAAAGTCACTTCAGTTTTGAGTTTTGGCAATTTAAACTTTTATTTATTTCTTACAAACACAAACCTTTAGACCAACTTTTGGGGTCTTTTTTATTTCTTTGTGAGGCAAGCAATAAAAATATATGAATTGTTTTGACGTATATCCAATAGCAAAAAAGTTGACTTTTTTTTCAAAATTTTGAATTTTTTGAAAATTTTCAACTTTTGATTCTATTTTTCTCGATAACCATTACATCTACAACTGTAATATTTTCAGGTTAGTATAAGGGACTCGGTAGCTTCTTTGTGGCACAGTATCAACTAAATGTTTTTTTTGAAATTTTTGATGAAAATTTTCCTGACCAAAGGGGTACCCAAAAAGTGCAGTTTTTTAATTTTTTTAAATTGCTAACTTTGTAAAAATATATAATATAATACATTAAATTAAACTTCTCGGTGCCCTCTATATCACCAATATAAAAGGTAAAGGACAAGTGTTTATAATAATGTCGCGAGAGGCCGCCAAAGTCACTTCAGTTTTGAGTTTTGGCAATTTAAACTTTTATTTATTTCTTACAAACACAAACCTTTAGACCAACTTTTGAGGTATTTTTTATTTCTTTGTGAGGCAAGCAATAAAAATATAACAATTGTTTTGACGTATATCCAATAGCAAAAAAATTTACTTTTTTTTGACAAAATTTTTAATTTTTTGAAAGTTTACAACTTTTGATTTTATTTTTCTCGAAAACTATTACATATACACCTGTAATATTTTCAGGTTAGTATAAGGGACTCGGTAGCTTCTTCGTGGCACAGTATCAACAAAATGTTTTTTTTTACATTTTTGACGAAAATTTTCCTGACCAAAGGGGTACCCAAAAAGTGCAGTTTTTTAATTTTTTTGAATTGTTAACTTTGTAAAAATATATATTATAATACATTAAATTAAGCTTCTCGGGCCCCTCTATATGACGATGTAAAAGTTAAAGGACAGGTATTTATAATAATGCCGAGAGAGACCGCCAAAGTCACTTCAGTTTTGAGTTTTGGCAATTTAAACTTTTATTTATTTCTTACAAACACAAACCTTTAGACCAACTTTTGGGGTCTTTTTTATTTCTTTGTGAGGCAAGCAATAAAAATATATTAATTGTTTTGACGTATATCCAATAGCAAAAAAGTTGACTTTTTTTTTCAAAATTTTGAATTATTTGAAAATTTTCAACTTTTGATTCTATTTTTCTCGATAACCATTACATCTACAACTGTAATATTTTCAGGTTAGTATAAGGGACTCGCTAGCTTCTTTGTGGCACAGTATCAACTAAATGTTTTTTTTGAAATTTTTGATGAACATTTTCCTGACCAAAGGGGTACCCAAAAAGTGTAGTTTTTTAATTTTTTTAAATTGCTAACTTTGTAAAAATATATAATATAATACATTAAATTAAACTTCTCGGTGCCCTCTATATCACCAATATAAAAGGTAAAGGACAAGTGTTTATAATAATGTCGCGAGAGGCCGCCAAAGTCACTTCAGTTTTGAGTTTTGGCAATTTAAACTTTTATTTATTTCTTACAAACACAAACCTTTAGACCAACTTTTGAGGTATTTTTTATTTCTTTGTGAGGCAAGCAATAAAAATATAACAATTGTTTTGACGTATATCCAATAGCAAAAAAGTTTACTTTTTTTGACAAAATTTTTAATTTTTTGAAAGTTTACAACTTTTGATTTTATTTTTCTCGAAAACTATTACATATACACCTGTAATATTTTCAGGTTAGTATAAGGGACTCGGTAGCTTCTTCGTGGCACAGTATCAACAAAATGTTTTTTTTTGAAATTTTTGACGAAAATTTTCCTGACCAAAGGGGTACCCAAAAAGTGCAGTTTTTTAATTTTTTTAAATTGTTAACTTTGTAAAAATATATATTATAATACATTAAATTAAGCTTCTCGGGCCCCTCTATATGACGATGTAAAAGTTAAAGGACAGGTATTTATAATAATGCCGAGAGAGACTCACTTCAGTTTTGAGTTTTGGCAATTTAAACTTTTATTTATTTCTTACAAACACAAACCTTTAGACCAACTTTTGGGGACTTTTTTATCTCTTTGTGCGGCAAGCAATGAAAATATAACAATTGTTTTGACGTATATCCAGTAGCAAAAAAGTTAACTTTTTTTTTCAAAATTTTGAATTTTTTGAAAATTTTCAACTTTTGATTCTATTTTTCTCGATAACCATTACATCTACAACTGTAATATTTTCAGGTTAGTATAAGGGACTCGGTAGCTTCTTTGTGGCACAGTATCAACTAAATGTTTTTTTTGAAATTTTTGATGAACATTTTCCTGACCAAAGGGGTACCCAAAAAGTGCAGTTTTTAATTTTTTTAAATTGCTAACTTGTAAAAATATATATTATAATACATTAAATTAAACTTCTCGGTGCCCTCTATATCACCATGTAAAAGGTTAAGGACAAGAGTTTATAATATTGCCGCGAGAGGCCGCCAAAGCTACTTCAGTTTTGAGTTTTGGCAATTTAAACTTTTATTTATTTCTTACAAGCACAAACCTTTAGGCCAACTTTTGGTGTCTTTTTTATTACTTTATGAGGCAAGCAATAAAAATATAACAATTGTTTTGACGTATATCCAATAGCAAAAAAATTTACTTTTTTTTGACAAAATTTTAATTTTTTGAAAATATACAACTTTTGATTTTATTTTTCTCGAACACCATTTCATCTACAACTGTAATATTTTCAGGTTAGTATAAGGGACTCGGTAGCTTCTTTGTGGCACAGTATCAACTAAATGTTTTTTTTGAAATTTTTGATGAAAATTTTCCTGACCAAAGGGGTACCCAAAAAGTGCAGTTTTTTAATTTTTTTAAATTGCTAACTTTGTAAAAATATATAATATAATACATTAAATTAAACTTCTCGGTGCCCTCTATATCACCAATATAAAAGGTAAAGGACAAGTGTTTATAATAATGTCGCGAGAGGCCGCCAAAGTCACTTCAGTTTTGAGTTTTGGCAATTTAAACTTTTATTTATTTCTTACAAACACAAACCTTTAGACCAACTTTTGAGGTATTTTTTATTTCTTTGTGAGGCAAGCAATAAAAATATAACAACTGTTTTGACGTATATCCAATAGCAAAAAAGTTTACTTTTTTTTGACAAAATTTTTAATTTTTTGAAAGTTTACAACTTTTGATTTTATTTTTCTCGAGAACTATTACATATACACCTGTAATATTTTCAGGTTAGTATAAGGGACTCGGTAGCTTCTTCGTGGCACAGTATCAACAAAATGTTTTTTTTGAAATTTTTGACGAAAATTTTCCTGACCAAAGGGGTACCCAAAAAGTGCAGTTTTTTATTTTTTTTAAATTGTTAACTTTGTAAAAATATATATTATAATACATTAAATTAAGCTTCTCGGGCCCCTCTATATGACGATGTAAAAGTTAAAGGACAGGTATTTATAATAATGCCGAGAGAGACCGCCAAAGTCACTTCAGTTTTGAGTTTTGGCAATTTAAACTTTTATTTATTTCTTACAAACACAAACCTTTAGACCAACTTTTGGGGTCTTTTTTATTTCTTTGTGAGGCAAGCAATAAAAATATATGAATTGTTTTTGACGTATATCCAATAGCAAAAAAGTTGACTTTTTTTTCAAAATTTTGAATTTTTTGAAAATTTTCAACTTTTGATTCTATTTTTCTCGATAACCATTACATCTACAACTGTAATATTTTCAGGTTAGTATAAGGGACTCGGTAGCTTCTTTGTGGCACAGTATCAACTAAATGTTTTTTTTGAAATTTTTGATGAAAATTTTCCTGACCAAAGGGGTACCCAAAAAGTGCAGTTTTTTAATTTTTTAAATTGCTAACTTTGTAAAAATATATAATATAATACATTAAATTAAACTTCTCGGTGCCCTCTATATCACCAATATAAAAGGTAAAGGACAAGTGTTTATAATAATGTCGCGAGAGGCCGCCAAAGTCACTTCAGTTTTGAGTTTTGGCAATTTAAACTTTTATTTATTTCTTACAAACACAAACCTTTAGACCAACTTTTGAGGTATTTTTTATTTCTTTGTGAGCAAGCAATAAAAATATAACAATTGTTTTGACGTATATCCAATAGCAAAAAAATTTACTTTTTTTTGACAAAATTTTTAATTTTTGAAAGTTTACAACTTTTGATTTTATTTTTCTCGAAAACTATTACATATACACCTGTAATATTTTCAGGTTAGTATAAGGGACTCGGTAGCTTCTTCGTGGCACAGTATCAACAAAATGTTTTTTTTTACATTTTTGACGAAAATTTTCCTGACCAAAGGGGTACCCAAAAAGTGCAGTTTTTTAATTTTTTGAATTGTTAACTTTGTAAAAATATATATTATAATACATTAAATTAAGCTTCTCGGGCCCCTCTATATGACGATGTAAAAAGTTAAAGGACAGGTATTTATAATAATGCCGAGAGAGACCGCCAAAGTCACTTCAGTTTTGAGTTTTGGCAATTTAAACTTTTATTTATTTCTTACAAACACAAACCTTTAGACCAACTTTTGGGGTCTTTTTTATTTCTTTGTGAGGCAAGCAATAAAAATATATTAATTGTTTTGACGTATATCCAATAGCAAAAAAGTTGACTTTTTTTTTTCAAAATTTTGAATTATTTGAAAATTTTCAACTTTTGATTCTATTTTTCTCGATAACCATTACATCTACAACTGTAATATTTTCAGGTTAGTATAAGGGACTCGCTAGCTTCTTTGTGGCACAGTATCAACTAAATGTTTTTTTTGAAATTTTTGATGAACATTTTTCCTGACCAAAGGGGTACCCAAAAAGTGTAGTTTTTTAATTTTTTAAATTGCTAACTTTGTAAAAATATATAATATAATACATTAAATTAAACTTCTCGGTGCCCTCTATATCACCAATATAAAAGGTAAAGGACAAGTGTTTATAATAATGTCGCGAGAGGCCGCCAAAGTCACTTCAGTTTTGAGTTTTGGCATTTAAACTTTTATTTATTTCTTACAAACACAAAACCTTTAGACCAACTTTTGAGGTATTTTTTATTTCTTTGTGAGGCAAGCAATAAAAATATAACAATTGTTTTGACGTATATCCAATAGCAAAAAAGTTTACTTTTTTTTTTTGACAAAATTTTTAATTTTTTGAAAGTTTACAACTTTTGATTTTATTTTTCTCGAAAACTATTACATATACACCTGTAATATTTTCAGGTTAGTATAAGGGACTCGGTAGCTTCTTCGTGGCACAGTATCAACAAAATGTTTTTTTTTGAAATTTTTGACGAAAATTTTCCTGACCAAAGGGGTACCCAAAAAGTGCAGTTTTTTAATTTTTTTAAATTGTTAACTTTGTAAAAATATATATTATAATACATTAAATTAAGCTTCTCGGGCCCCTCTATATGACGATGTAAAAGTTAAAGGACAGGTATTTATAATAATGCCGAGAGAGACTCACTTCAGTTTTGAGTTTTGGCAATTTAAACTTTTATTTATTTCTTACAAACACAAACCTTTAGACCAACTTTTGGGGACTTTTTTATCTCTTTGTGCGGCAAGCAATAAAAATATAACAATTGTTTTGACGTATATCCAGTAGCAAAAAAGTTAACTTTTTTTTTCAAAATTTTGAATTTTTTGAAAATTTTCAACTTTTGATTCTATTTTTCTCGATAACCATTACATCTACAACTGTAATATTTTCAGGTTAGTATAAGGGACTCGGTAGCTTCTTTGTGGCACAGTATCAACTAAATGTTTTTTTTGAAATTTTTGATGAACATTTTCCTGACCAAAGGGGTACCCAAAAAGTGCAGTTTTTAATTTTTTTAAATTGCTAACTTTGTAAAAATATATATTATAATACATTAAATTAAACTTCTCGGTGCCCTCTATATCACCATGTAAAAGGTTAAGGACAAGAGTTTATAATATTGCCGCGAGAGGCCGCCAAAGCTACTTCAGTTTTGAGTTTTGGCAATTTAAACTTTTATTTATTTCTTACAAGCACAAACCTTTAGGCCAACTTTTGGTGTCTTTTTTATTACTTTATGAGGCAAGCAATAAAAATATAACAATTGTTTTGACGTATATCCAATAGCAAAAAAATTTACTTTTTTTTGACAAAATTTTTAATTTTTTGAAAATATACAACTTTTGATTTTATTTTTCTCGAACACCATTTCATCTACAACTGTAATATTTTCAGGTTAGTATAAGGGACTCGGTAGCTTCTTTGTGGCACAGTATCAACTAAATGTTTTTTTTTGAAATTTTTGATGAAAATTTTCCTGACCAAAGGGGTACCCAAAAAGTGCAGTTTTTTAATTTTTTTAAATTGCTAACTTTGTAAAAATATATAATATAATACATTAAATTAAACTTCTCGGTGCCCTCTATATCACCAATATAAAAGGTAAAGGACAAGTGTTTATAATAATGTCGCGAGAGGCCGCCAAAGTCACTTCAGTTTTGAGTTTTGGCAATTTAAACTTTTATTTATTTCTTACAAACACAAACCTTTAGACCAACTTTTGAGGTATTTTTTATTTCTTTGTGAGGCAAGCAATAAAAATATAACAATTGTTTTGACGTATATCCAATAGCAAAAAAGTTTACTTTTTTTTGACAAAATTTTTAATTTTTTGAAAGTTTACAACTTTTGATTTTATTTTTCTCGAAAACTATTACATATACACCTGTAATATTTTCAGGTTAGTATAAGGGACTCGGTAGCTTCTTCGTGGCACAGTATCAACAAAATGTTTTTTTTTTTAAATTTTTGACGAAAATTTTCCTGACCAAAGGGGTACCCAAAAAGTGCAGTTTTTTAATTTTTTTAAATTGTTAACTTTGTAAAAATATATATTATAATACATTAAATTAAGCTTCTCGGGCCCCTCTATATGACGATGTAAAAGTTAAAGGACAGGTATTTATAATAATGCCGAGAGAGACCGCCAAAGTCACTTCAGTTTTGAGTTTTGGCAATTTAAACTTTTATTTATTTCTTACAAACACAAACCTTTAGACCAACTTTTGGGGTCTTTTTTATTTCTTTGTGAGGCAAGCAATAAAAATATATGAATTGTTTTGACGTATATCCAATAGCAAAAAAGTTGACTTTTTTTTTCAAAATTTTGAATTTTTTGAAAATTTTCAACTTTTGATTCTATTTTTCTCGATAACCATTACATCTACAACTGTAATATTTTCAGGTTAGTATAAGGGACTCGGTAGCTTCTTTGTGGCACAGTATCAACTAAATGTTTTTTTTGAAATTTTTGATGAAACTTTTCCTGACCAAAGGGGTACCCAAAAAGTGCAGTTTTTTAATTTTTTTAAATTGCTAACTTTGTAAAAATATATAATATAATACATTAAATTAAACTTCTCGGTGCCCTCTATATCACCAATATAAAAGGTAAAGGACAAGTGTTTATAATAATGTCGCGAGAGGCCGCCCAAGTCACTTCAGTTTTGAGTTTTGGCAATTTAAACTTTTATTTATTTCTTACAAACACAAACCTTTAGACCAACTTTTGAGGTATTTTTTATTTCTTTGTGAGGCAAGCAATAAAAATATAACAATTGTTTTGACGTATATCCAATAGCAAAAAAATTTACTTTTTTTTGACAAAATTTTTAATTTTTTGAAAGTTTACAACTTTTGATTTTATTTTTCTCGAAAACTATTACATATACACCTGTAATATTTTCAGGTTAGTATAAGGGACTCGGTAGCTTCTTCGTGGCACAGTATCAACAAAATGTTTTTTTTTACATTTTTGACGAAAATTTTCCTGACCAAAGGGGTACCCAAAAAGTGCAGTTTTTTAATTTTTTTGAATTGTTAACTTTGTAAAAATATATATTATAATACATTAAATTAAGCTTCTCGGGCCCCTCTATATGACGATGTAAAAGTTAAAGGACAGGTATTTATAATAATGCCGAGAGAGACCGCCAAAGTCACTTCAGTTTTGAGTTTTGGCAATTTAAACTTTTATTTATTTCTTACAAACACAAACCTTTAGACCAACTTTTGGGGTCTTTTTTATTTCTTTGTGAGGCAAGCAATAAAAATATATTAATTGTTTTGACGTATATCCAATAGCAAAAAAGTTGACTTTTTTTTTCAAAATTTTGAATTATTTGAAAATTTTCAACTTTTGATTCTATTTTTCTCGATAACCATTACATCTACAACTGTAATATTTTCAGGTTAGTATAAGGGACTCGCTAGCTTCTTTGTGGCACAGTATCAACTAAATGTTTTTTTTGAAATTTTTGATGAACATTTTCCTGACCAAAGGGGTACCCAAAAAGTGTAGTTTTTAATTTTTTTAAATTGCTAACTTTGTAAAAATATATAATATAATACATTAAATTAAACTTCTCGGTGCCCTCTATATCACCAATATAAAAGGTAAAGGACAAGTGTTTATAATAATGTCGCGAGAGGCCGCCAAAGTCACTTCAGTTTTGAGTTTTGGCAATTTAAACTTTTATTTATTTCTTACAAACACAAACCTTTAGACCAACTTTTGAGGTATTTTTTATTTCTTTGTGAGGCAAGCAATAAAAATATAACAATTGTTTTGACGTATATCCAATAGCAAAAAAGTTTACTTTTTTTTGACAAAATTTTTAATTTTTTGAAAGTTTACAACTTTTGATTTTATTTTTCTCGAAAACTATTACATCTACACCTGTAATATTTTCAGGTTAGTATAAGGGACTCGGTAGCTTCTTCGTGGCACAGTATCAACAAAATGTTTTTTTTGAAATTTTTGACGAAAATTTTCCTGACCAAAGGGGTACCCAAAAAGTGCAGTTTTTTAATTTTTTTAAATTGCTAACTTTGTAAAAATATATATTATAATACATTAAATTAAACTTCTCGGTGCCCTCTATATCACCAATATAAAAGGTAAAGGACAAGTGTTTATAATAATGTCGCGAGAGGCCGCCAAAGTCACTTCAGTTTTGAGTTTTGGCAATTTAAACTTTTATTTATTTCTTACAAACACAAACCTTTAGACCAACTTTTGAGGTATTTTTTATTTCTTTGTGAGGCAAGCAATAAAAATATAACAATTGTTTTGACGTATATCCAATAGCAAAAAAGTTTACTTTTTTTTGACAAAATTTTTAATTTTTTGAAAGTTTACACTTTTGATTTTATTTTTCTCGAAAACTATTACATCTACACCTGTAAGATTTTCAGGTTAGTATAAGGGACTCGGTAGCTTCTTCGTGGCACAGTATCAACAAAATGTTTTTTTTGAAATTTTAGACGAAAATTTTCCTGACCAAAAAGTGCAGTTTTTTAATTTTTTTAAATTGTTAACTTTGTAAAAATATTTATTATAATACAATAAATTAAGCTTCTCGGGCCCCTCTATATGACGATGTAAAAGTTAAAGGACAGGTATTTATAATAATGCCGAGAGAGACTCACTTCAGTTTTGAGTTTTGGCAATTTAAACTTTTATTTATTTCTTACAAACACAAACCTTTAGACCAACTTTTGGGGATTTCTTTGTGAGGCAAGCAATAAAAATATAACAATTGTTTTGACGTATATCCAGTAGCAAAAAAGTTAACTTTTTTTTTCAAAATTTTGAATTTTTTGAAAATTTTCAACTTTTGATTCTATTTTTCTCGATAACCATTACATCTACAACTGTAATATTTTCAGGTTAGTATAAGGGACTCGGTAGCTTCTTTGTGGCACAGTATCAACTAAATGTTTTTTTTTGAAATTTTTGATGAACATTTTCCTGACCAAAGGGGTACCCAAAAAGTGCAGTTTTTTAATTTTTTTAAATTGCTAACTTTGTAAAAATATATATTATAATACATTAAATTAAACTTCTCGGTGCCCTCTATATCACCATGTAAAAGGTTAAGGACAAGAGTTTATAATATTGCCGCGAGAGGCCGCCAAAGCTACTTCAGTTTTGAGTTTTGGCAATTTAAACTTTTATTTATTTCTTACAAGCACAAACCTTTAGGCCAACTTTTGGAGTCTTTTTTATTACTTTATGAGGCAAGCAATAAAAATATAACAATTGTTTTGACGTATATCCAATAGCAAAAAAATTTACTTTTTTTTGACAAAATTTTTAATTTTTTGAAAATATACAACTTTTGATTTTATTTTTCTCGAACACCATTTCATCTACAACTGTAATATTTTCAGGTTAGTATAAGGGACTCGGTAGCTTCTTTGTGGCACAGTATCAACTAAATGTTTTTTTTGAAATTTTTGATGAAAATTTTCCTGACCAAAGGGGTACCCAAAAAGTGCAGTTTTTTAATTTTTTTAAATTGCTAACTTTGTAAAAATATATAATATAATACATTAAATTAAACTTCTCGGTGCCCTCTATATCACCAATATAAAAGGTAAAGGACAAGTGTTTATAATAATGTCGCGAGAGGCCGCCAAAGTCACTTCAGTTTTGAGTTTTGGCAATTTAAACTTTTATTTATTTCTTACAAACACAAACCTTTAGACCAACTTTTGAGGTATTTTTTATTTCTTTGTGAGGCAAGCAATAAAAATATAACAACTGTTTTGACGTATATCCAATAGCAAAAAAGTTTACTTTTTTTTGACAAAATTTTTAATTTTTTGAAAGTTTACAACTTTTGATTTTATTTTTCTCGAGAACTATTACATATACACCTGTAATATTTTCAGGTTAGTATAAGGGACTCGGTAGCTTCTTCGTGGCACAGTATCAACAAAATGTTTTTTTTTGAAATTTTTGACGAAAATTTTCCTGACCAAAGGGGTACCCAAAAAGTGCAGTTTTTTATTTTTTTTAAATTGTTAACTTTGTAAAAATATATATTATAATACATTAAATTAAGCTTCTCGGGCCCCTCTATATGACGATGTAAAAGTTAAAGGACAGGTATTTATAATAATGCCGAGAGAGACCGCCAAAGTCACTTCAGTTTTGAGTTTTGGCAATTTAAACTTTTATTTATTTCTTACAAACACAAACCTTTAGACCAACTTTTGGGGTCTTTTTTATTTCTTTGTGAGGCAAGCAATAAAAATATATGAATTGTTTTGACGTATATCCAATAGCAAAAAAGTTGACTTTTTTTTCAAAATTTTGAATTTTTTGAAAATTTTCAACTTTTGATTCTATTTTTCTCGATAACCATTACATCTACAACTGTAATATTTTCAGGTTAGTATAAGGGACTCGGTAGCTTCTTTGTGGCACAGTATCAACTAAATGTTTTTTTTGAAATTTTTGATGAAAATTTTCCTGACCAAAGGGGTACCCAAAAAGTGCAGTTTTTTAATTTTTTTAAATTGCTAACTTTGTAAAAATATATAATATAATACATTAAATTAAACTTCTCGGTGCCCTCTATATCACCAATATAAAAGGTAAAGGACAAGTGTTTATAATAATGTCGCGAGAGGCCGCCAAAGTCACTTCAGTTTTGAGTTTTGGCAATTTAAACTTTTATTTATTTCTTACAAACACAAACCTTTAGACCAACTTTTGAGGTATTTTTTATTTCTTTGTGAGGCAAGCAATAAAAATATAACAATTGTTTTGACGTATATCCAATAGCAAAAAAATTTACTTTTTTTTGACAAAATTTTTAATTTTTTGAAAGTTTACAACTTTTGATTTTATTTTTCTCGAAAACTATTACATATACACCTGTAATATTTTCAGGTTAGTATAAGGGACTCGGTAGCTTCTTCGTGGCACAGTATCAACAAAATGTTTTTTTTTACATTTTTGACGAAAATTTTCCTGACCAAAGGGGTACCCAAAAAGTGCAGTTTTTTAATTTTTTTGAATTGTTAACTTTGTAAAAATATATATTATAATACATTAAATTAAGCTTCTCGGGCCCCTCTATATGACGATGTAAAAGTTAAAGGACAGGTATTTATAATAATGCCGAGAGAGACCGCCAAAGTCACTTCAGTTTTGAGTTTTGGCAATTTAAACTTTTATTTATTTCTTACAAACACAAACCTTTAGACCAACTTTTGGGGTCTTTTTTATTTCTTTGTGAGGCAAGCAATAAAAATATATTAATTGTTTTGACGTATATCCAATAGCAAAAAAGTTGACTTTTTTTTTCAAAATTTTGAATTATTTGAAAATTTTCAACTTTTGATTCTATTTTTCTCGATAACCATTACATCTACAACTGTAATATTTTCAGGTTAGTATAAGGGACTCGCTAGCTTCTTTGTGGCACAGTATCAACTAAATGTTTTTTTTGAAATTTTTGATGAACATTTTCCTGACCAAAGGGGTACCCAAAAAGTGTAGTTTTTTAATTTTTTTAAATTGCTAACTTTGTAAAAATATATAATATAATACATTAAATTAAACTTCTCGGTGCCCTCTATATCACCAATATAAAAGGTAAAGGACAAGTGTTTATAATAATGTCGCGAGAGGCCGCCAAAGTCACTTCAGTTTTGAGTTTTGGCAATTTAAACTTTTATTTATTTCTTACAAACACAAACCTTTAGACCAACTTTTGAGGTATTTTTTATTTCTTTGTGAGGCAAGCAATAAAAATATAACAATTGTTTTGACGTATATCCAATAGCAAAAAAGTTTACTTTTTTTGACAAAATTTTTAATTTTTTGAAAGTTTACAACTTTTGATTTTATTTTTCTCGAAAACTATTACATATACACCTGTAATATTTTCAGGTTAGTATAAGGGACTCGGTAGCTTCTTCGTGGCACAGTATCAACAAAATGTTTTTTTTTGAAATTTTTGACGAAAATTTTCCTGACCAAAGGGGTACCCAAAAAGTGCAGTTTTTTAATTTTTTTAAATTGTTAACTTTGTAAAAATATATATTATAATACATTAAATTAAGCTTCTCGGGCCCCTCTATATGACGATGTAAAAGTTAAAGGACAGGTATTTATAATAATGCCGAGAGAGACTCACTTCAGTTTTGAGTTTTGGCAATTTAAACTTTTATTTATTTCTTACAAACACAAACCTTTAGACCAACTTTTGGGGACTTTTTTATCTCTTTGTGCGGCAAGCAATAAAAATATAACAATTGTTTTGACGTATATCCAGTAGCAAAAAAGTTAACTTTTTTTTTCAAAATTTTGAATTTTTTGAAAATTTTCAACTTTTGATTCTATTTTTCTCGATAACCATTACATCTACAACTGTAATATTTTCAGGTTAGTATAAGGGACTCGGTAGCTTCTTTGTGGCACAGTATCAACTAAATGTTTTTTTTGAAATTTTTGATGAACATTTTCCTGACCAAAGGGGTACCCAAAAAGTGCAGTTTTTAATTTTTTTAAATTGCTAACTTTGTAAAAATATATATTATAATACATTAAATTAAACTTCTCGGTGCCCTCTATATCACCATGTAAAAGGTTAAGGACAAGAGTTTATAATATTGCCGCGAGAGGCCGCCAAAGCTACTTCAGTTTTGAGTTTTGGCAATTTAAACTTTTATTTATTTCTTACAAGCACAAACCTTTAGGCCAACTTTTGGTGTCTTTTTTATTACTTTATGAGGCAAGCAATAAAAATATAACAATTGTTTTGACGTATATCCAATAGCAAAAAAATTTACTTTTTTTTGACAAAATTTTTAATTTTTTGAAAATATACAACTTTTGATTTTATTTTTCTCGAACACCATTTCATCTACAACTGTAATATTTTCAGGTTAGTATAAGGGACTCGGTAGCTTCTTTGTGGCACAGTATCAACTAAATGTTTTTTTTTGAAATTTTTGATGAAAATTTTCCTGACCAAAGGGGTACCCAAAAAGTGCAGTTTTTTAATTTTTTTAAATTGCTAACTTTGTAAAAATATATAATATAATACATTAAATTAAACTTCTCGGTGCCCTCTATATCACCAATATAAAAGGTAAAGGACAAGTGTTTATAATAATGTCGCGAGAGGCCGCCAAAGTCACTTCAGTTTTGAGTTTTGGCAATTTAAACTTTTATTTATTTCTTACAAACACAAACCTTTAGACCAACTTTTGAGGTATTTTTTATTTCTTTGTGAGGCAAGCAATAAAAATATAACAATTGTTTTGACGTATATCCAATAGCAAAAAAATTTACTTTTTTTTGACAAAATTTTTAATTTTTTGAAAGTTTACAACTTTTGATTTTATTTTTCTCGAAAACTATTACATATACACCTGTAATATTTTCAGGTTAGTATAAGGGACTCGCTAGCTTCTTTGTGGCACAGTATCAACTAAATGTTTTTTTTGAAATTTTTGATGAACATTTTCCTGACCAAAGGGGTACCCAAAAAGTGTAGTTTTTTAATTTTTTTAAATTGCTAACTTTGTAAAAATATATAATATAATACATTAAATTAAACTTCTCGGTGCCCTCTATATCACCAATATAAAAGGTAAAGGACAAGTGTTTATAATAATGTCGCGAGAGGCCGCCAAAGTCACTTCAGTTTTGAGTTTTGGCAATTTAAACTTTTATTTATTTCTTACAAACACAAACCTTTAGACCAACTTTTGAGGTATTTTTTATTTCTTTGTGAGGCAAGCAATAAAAATATAACAATTGTTTTGACGTATATCCAATAGCAAAAAAGTTTACTTTTTTTGACAAAATTTTTAATTTTTTGAAAGTTTACAACTTTTGATTTTATTTTTCTCGAAAACTATTACATATACACCTGTAATATTTTCAGGTTAGTATAAGGGACTCGGTAGCTTCTTCGTGGCACAGTATCAACAAAATGTTTTTTTTTACATTTTTGACGAAAATTTTCCTGACCAAAGGGGTACCCAAAAAGTGCAGTTTTTTAATTTTTTTGAATTGTTAACTTTGTAAAAATATATATTATAATACATTAAATTAAGCTTCTCGGGCCCCTCTATATGACGATGTAAAAGTTAAAGGACAGGTATTTATAATAATGCCGAGAGAGACCGCCAAAGTCACTTCAGTTTTGAGTTTTGGCAATTTAAACTTTTATTTATTTCTTACAAACACAAACCTTTAGACCAACTTTTGGGGTCTTTTTTATTTCTTTGTGAGGCAAGCAATAAAAATATATTAATTGTTTTGACGTATATCCAATAGCAAAAAAGTTGACTTTTTTTTTCAAAATTTTGAATTATTTGAAAATTTTCAACTTTTGATTCTATTTTTCTCGATAACCATTACATCTACAACTGTAATATTTTCAGGTTAGTATAAGGGACTCGCTAGCTTCTTTGTGGCACAGTATCAACTAAATGTTTTTTTTGAAATTTTTGATGAACATTTTCCTGACCAAAGGGGTACCCAAAAAGTGTAGTTTTTTAATTTTTTTAAATTGCTAACTTTGTAAAAATATATAATATAATACATTAAATTAAACTTCTCGGTGCCCTCTATATCACCAATATAAAAGGTAAAGGACAAGTGTTTATAATAATGTCGCGAGAGGCCGCCAAAGTCACTTCAGTTTTGAGTTTTGGCAATTTAAACTTTTATTTATTTCTTACAAACACAAACCTTTAGACCAACTTTTGAGGTATTTTTTATTTCTTTGTGAGGCAAGCAATAAAAATATAACAATTGTTTTGACGTATATCCAATAGCAAAAAAATTTACTTTTTTTTGACAAAATTTTTAATTTTTTGAAAGTTTACAACTTTTGATTTTATTTTTCTCGAAAACTATTACATATACACCTGTAATATTTTCAGGTTAGTATAAGGGACTCGCTAGCTTCTTTGTGGCACAGTATCAACTAAATGTTTTTTTTGAAATTTTTGATGAACATTTTCCTGACCAAAGGGGTACCCAAAAAGTGTAGTTTTTTAATTTTTTTAAATTGCTAACTTTGTAAAAATATATAATATAATACATTAAATTAAACTTCTCGGTGCCCTCTATATCACCAATATAAAAGGTAAAGGACAAGTGTTTATAATAATGTCGCGAGAGGCCGCCAAAGTCACTTCAGTTTTGAGTTTTGGCAATTTAAACTTTTATTTATTTCTTACAAACACAAACCTTTAGACCAACTTTTGAGGTATTTTTTATTTCTTTGTGAGGCAAGCAATAAAAATATAACAATTGTTTTGACGTATATCCAATAGCAAAAAAGTTTACTTTTTTTGACAAAATTTTTAATTTTTTGAAAGTTTACAACTTTTGATTTTATTTTTCTCGAAAACTATTACATATACACCTGTAATATTTTCAGGTTAGTATAAGGGACTCGGTAGCTTCTTCGTGGCACAGTATCAACAAAATGTTTTTTTTTACATTTTTGACGAAAATTTTCCTGACCAAAGGGGTACCCAAAAAGTGCAGTTTTTTAATTTTTTTGAATTGTTAACTTTGTAAAAATATATATTATAATACATTAAATTAAGCTTCTCGGGCCCCTCTATATGACGATGTAAAAGTTAAAGGACAGGTATTTATAATAATGCCGAGAGAGACCGCCAAAGTCACTTCAGTTTTGAGTTTTGGCAATTTAAACTTTTATTTATTTCTTACAAACACAAACCTTTAGACCAACTTTTGGGGTCTTTTTTATTTCTTTGTGAGGCAAGCAATAAAAATATATTAATTGTTTTGACGTATATCCAATAGCAAAAAAGTTGACTTTTTTTTTCAAAATTTTGAATTATTTGAAAATTTTCAACTTTTGATTCTATTTTTCTCGATAACCATTACATCTACAACTGTAATATTTTCAGGTTAGTATAAGGGACTCGCTAGCTTCTTTGTGGCACAGTATCAACTAAATGTTTTTTTTGAAATTTTTGATGAACATTTTCCTGACCAAAGGGGTACCCAAAAAGTGTAGTTTTTTAATTTTTTTAAATTGCTAACTTTGTAAAAATATATAATATAATACATTAAATTAAACTTCTCGGTGCCCTCTATATCACCAATATAAAAGGTAAAGGACAAGTGTTTATAATAATGTCGCGAGAGGCCGCCAAAGTCACTTCAGTTTTGAGTTTTGGCAATTTAAACTTTTATTTATTTCTTACAAACACAAACCTTTAGACCAACTTTTGAGGTATTTTTTATTTCTTTGTGAGGCAAGCAATAAAAATATAACAATTGTTTTGACGTATATCCAATAGCAAAAAAGTTTACTTTTTTTGACAAAATTTTTAATTTTTTGAAAGTTTACAACTTTTGATTTTATTTTTCTCGAAAACTATTACATATACACCTGTAATATTTTCAGGTTAGTATAAGGGACTCGGTAGCTTCTTCGTGGCACAGTATCAACAAAATGTTTTTTTTTGAAATTTTTGACGAAAATTTTCCTGACCAAAGGGGTACCCAAAAAGTGCAGTTTTTTAATTTTTTTAAATTGTTAACTTTGTAAAAATATATATTATAATACATTAAATTAAGCTTCTCGGGCCCCTCTATATGACGATGTAAAAGTTAAAGGACAGGTATTTATAATAATGCCGAGAGAGACTCACTTCAGTTTTGAGTTTTGGCAATTTAAACTTTTATTTATTTCTTACAAACACAAACCTTTAGACCAACTTTTGGGGACTTTTTTATCTCTTTGTGCGGCAAGCAATAAAAATATAACAATTGTTTTGACGTATATCCAGTAGCAAAAAAGTTAACTTTTTTTTTCAAAATTTTGAATTTTTTGAAAATTTTCAACTTTTGATTCTATTTTTCTCGATAACCATTACATCTACAACTGTAATATTTTCAGGTTAGTATAAGGGACTCGGTAGCTTCTTTGTGGCACAGTATCAACTAAATGTTTTTTTTGAAATTTTTGATGAACATTTTCCTGACCAAAGGGGTACCCAAAAAGTGCAGTTTTTAATTTTTTTAAATTGCTAACTTTGTAAAAATATATATTATAATACATTAAATTAAACTTCTCGGTGCCCTCTATATCACCATGTAAAAGGTTAAGGACAAGAGTTTATAATATTGCCGCGAGAGGCCGCCAAAGCTACTTCAGTTTTGAGTTTTGGCAATTTAAACTTTTATTTATTTCTTACAAGCACAAACCTTTAGGCCAACTTTTGGTGTCTTTTTTATTACTTTATGAGGCAAGCAATAAAAATATAACAATTGTTTTGACGTATATCCAATAGCAAAAAAATTTACTTTTTTTTGACAAAATTTTTAATTTTTTGAAAATATACAACTTTTGATTTTATTTTTCTCGAACACCATTTCATCTACAACTGTAATATTTTCAGGTTAGTATAAGGGACTCGGTAGCTTCTTTGTGGCACAGTATCAACTAAATGTTTTTTTTGAAATTTTTGATGAAAATTTTCCTGACCAAAGGGGTACCCAAAAAGTGCAGTTTTTTAATTTTTTTAAATTGCTAACTTTGTAAAAATATATAATATAATACATTAAATTAAACTTCTCGGTGCCCTCTATATCACCAATATAAAAGGTAAAGGACAAGTGTTTATAATAATGTCGCGAGAGGCCGCCAAAGTCACTTCAGTTTTGAGTTTTGGCAATTTAAACTTTTATTTATTTCTTACAAACACAAACCTTTAGACCAACTTTTGAGGTATTTTTTATTTCTTTGTGAGGCAAGCAATAAAAATATAACAACTGTTTTGACGTATATCCAATAGCAAAAAAGTTTACTTTTTTTTGACAAAATTTTTAATTTTTTGAAAGTTTACAACTTTTGATTTTATTTTTCTCGAGAACTATTACATATACACCTGTAATATTTTCAGGTTAGTATAAGGGACTCGGTAGCTTCTTCGTGGCACAGTATCAACAAAATGTTTTTTTTTGAAATTTTTGACGAAAATTTTCCTGACCAAAGGGGTACCCAAAAAGTGCAGTTTTTTATTTTTTTTAAATTGTTAACTTTGTAAAAATATATATTATAATACATTAAATTAAGCTTCTCGGGCCCCTCTATATGACGATGTAAAAGTTAAAGGACAGGTATTTATAATAATGCCGAGAGAGACCGCCAAAGTCACTTCAGTTTTGAGTTTTGGCAATTTAAACTTTTATTTATTTCTTACAAACACAAACCTTTAGACCAACTTTTGGGGTCTTTTTTATTTCTTTGTGAGGCAAGCAATAAAAATATATGAATTGTTTTGACGTATATCCAATAGCAAAAAAGTTGACTTTTTTTTCAAAATTTTGAATTTTTTGAAAATTTTCAACTTTTGATTCTATTTTTCTCGATAACCATTACATCTACAACTGTAATATTTTCAGGTTAGTATAAGGGACTCGGTAGCTTCTTTGTGGCACAGTATCAACTAAATGTTTTTTTTGAAATTTTTGATGAAAATTTTCCTGACCAAAGGGGTACCCAAAAAGTGCAGTTTTTTAATTTTTTTAAATTGCTAACTTTGTAAAAATATATAATATAATACATTAAATTAAACTTCTCGGTGCCCTCTATATCACCAATATAAAAGGTAAAGGACAAGTGTTTATAATAATGTCGCGAGAGGCCGCCAAAGTCACTTCAGTTTTGAGTTTTGGCAATTTAAACTTTTATTTATTTCTTACAAACACAAACCTTTAGACCAACTTTTGAGGTATTTTTTATTTCTTTGTGAGGCAAGCAATAAAAATATAACAATTGTTTTGACGTATATCCAATAGCAAAAAAATTTACTTTTTTTTGACAAAATTTTTAATTTTTTGAAAGTTTACAACTTTTGATTTTATTTTTCTCGAAAACTATTACATATACACCTGTAATATTTTCAGGTTAGTATAAGGGACTCGGTAGCTTCTTCGTGGCACAGTATCAACAAAATGTTTTTTTTTACATTTTTGACGAAAATTTTCCTGACCAAAGGGGTACCCAAAAAGTGCAGTTTTTTAATTTTTTTGAATTGTTAACTTTGTAAAAATATATATTATAATACATTAAATTAAGCTTCTCGGGCCCCTCTATATGACGATGTAAAAGTTAAAGGACAGGTATTTATAATAATGCCGAGAGAGACCGCCAAAGTCACTTCAGTTTTGAGTTTTGGCAATTTAAACTTTTATTTATTTCTTACAAACACAAACCTTTAGACCAACTTTTGGGGTCTTTTTTATTTCTTTGTGAGGCAAGCAATAAAAATATATTAATTGTTTTGACGTATATCCAATAGCAAAAAAGTTGACTTTTTTTTTCAAAATTTTGAATTATTTGAAAATTTTCAACTTTTGATTCTATTTTTCTCGATAACCATTACATCTACAACTGTAATATTTTCAGGTTAGTATAAGGGACTCGCTAGCTTCTTTGTGGCACAGTATCAACTAAATGTTTTTTTTGAAATTTTTGATGAACATTTTCCTGACCAAAGGGGTACCCAAAAAGTGTAGTTTTTTAATTTTTTTAAATTGCTAACTTTGTAAAAATATATAATATAATACATTAAATTAAACTTCTCGGTGCCCTCTATATCACCAATATAAAAGGTAAAGGACAAGTGTTTATAATAATGTCGCGAGAGGCCGCCAAAGTCACTTCAGTTTTGAGTTTTGGCAATTTAAACTTTTATTTATTTCTTACAAACACAAACCTTTAGACCAACTTTTGAGGTATTTTTTATTTCTTTGTGAGGCAAGCAATAAAAATATAACAATTGTTTTGACGTATATCCAATAGCAAAAAAGTTTACTTTTTTTGACAAAATTTTTAATTTTTTGAAAGTTTACAACTTTTGATTTTATTTTTCTCGAAAACTATTACATATACACCTGTAATATTTTCAGGTTAGTATAAGGGACTCGGTAGCTTCTTCGTGGCACAGTATCAACAAAATGTTTTTTTTTGAAATTTTTGACGAAAATTTTCCTGACCAAAGGGGTACCCAAAAAGTGCAGTTTTTTAATTTTTTTAAATTGTTAACTTTGTAAAAATATATATTATAATACATTAAATTAAGCTTCTCGGGCCCCTCTATATGACGATGTAAAAGTTAAAGGACAGGTATTTATAATAATGCCGAGAGAGACCGCCAGTCACTTCAGTTTTGAGTTTTGGCAATTTAAACTTTTATTTATTTCTTACAAACACAAACCTTTAGACCAACTTTTGGGGTCTTTTTTATTTCTTTGTGAGGCAAGCAATAAAAATATATTAATTGTTTTGACGTATATCAAATAGCAAAAAAGTTGATTTTTTTTTTCAAAATTTTGAATTTTTTGAAAATTTTCAACTTTTGATTCTATTTTTCTTGATAACCATTACATCTACAACTGTAATATTTTCAGGTTAGTATAAGGGACTCGGTAGCTTCTTTGTGGCACAGTATCAACTAAATGTTTTTTTTGAAATTTTTGATGAAAATTTTCCTGACCAAAGGGGTACCCAAAAAGTGCAGTTTTTTAATTTTTTTAAATTGCTAACTTTGTAAAAATATATAATATAATACATTAAATTAAACTTCTCGGTGCCCTCTATATCACCAATATAAAAGGTAAAGGACAAGTGTTATAATAATGTCGCGAGAGGCCGCCAAAGTCACTTCAGTTTTGAGTTTTGGCAATTTAAACTTTTATTTATTTCTTACAAACACAAACCTTTAGACCAACTTTTGAGGTATTTTTTATTTCTTTGTGAGGCAAGCAATAAAAATATAACAATTGTTTTGACGTATATCCAATAGCAAAAAAGTTTACTTTTTTTTGACAAAATTTTTAATTTTTTGAAAGTTTACAACTTTTGATTTTATTTTTCTCGAAATCTATTACATCTACACCTGTAATATTTTCAGGTTAGTATAAGGGACTCGGTAGCTTCTTCGTGGCACAGTATCAACAAAATGTTTTTTTTGAAATTTTTGACGAAAATTTTCCTGACCAAAGGGGTACCCAAAAAGTGCAGTTTTTTAATTTTTTTAAATTGTTAACTTTGTAAAAATATTTATTATAATACATTAAATTAAGCTTCTCGGGCCCCTCTATATGACGATGTAAAAGTTAAAGGACAGGTATTTATAATAATGCCGAGAGAGACCGCCAAAGTCACTTCAGTTTTGAGTTTTGGCAATTTAAACTTTTATTTATTTCTTACAAACACAAACCTTTAGACCAACTTTTGGGGTCTTTTTTATTTCTTTGTGAGGCAAGCAATAAAAATATAACAATTGTTTTGACGTATATCCAATAGCAAAAAAGTTGACTTTTTTTTTCAAAATTTTGAATTTTTTGAAAATTTTCAACTTTTGATTCTATTTTTCTCGATAACCATTACATCTACAACTGTAATATTTTCAGGTTAGTGTAAGGGACTCGGTAGCTTCTTTGTGGCACAGTATCAACTAAATGGTTTTTTTGAAATTTTTGATGAAAATTTTCCTGACCAAAGGGGTACCCAAAAAGTGCAGTTTTTTAATTTTTTTAAATTGCTAACTTTGTAAAAATATATATTATAATACATTAAATTAAACTTCTCGGTGCCCTCTATATCACCATATAAAAGGTTAAGGACAAGAGTTTATAATATTGCCGCGAGAGGCCGCCAAAGCTACTTCAGTTTAGAGTTTTGGCAATTTAAACTTTTATTTATTTCTTACAAGCACAAACCTTTATGCCAACTTTTGGAGTCTTTTTTATTACTTTATGAGGCAAGCAATAAAAATATAACAATTGTTTTGACGTATATCCAATAGCAAAAAAATTTACTTTTTTTTGACAAAATTTTTAATTTTTTGAAAATATACAACTTTTGATTTTATTTTTCTCGAACACCATTTCATCTACAACTGTAATATTTTCAGGTTAGTATAAGGGACTCGGTAGCTTCTTTGTGGCACAGTATCAACTAAATGTTTTTTTTTGAAATTTTTGATGAAAATTTTCCTGACCAAAGGGGTACCCAAAAAGTGCAGTTTTTTAATTTTTTTAAATTGCTAACTTTGTAAAAATATATAATATAATACATTAAATTAAACTTCTCGGTGCCCTCTATATCACCAATATAAAAGGTAAAGGACAAGTGTTTATAATAATGTCGCGAGAGGCCGCCAAAGTCACTTCAGTTTTGAGTTTTGGCAATTTAAACTTTTATTTATTTCTTACAGACACAAACCTTTAGACCAACTTTTGAGTTATTTTTTACTTCTTTGTGAGGCAAGCAATAAAAATATATGAATTGTTTTGACGTATATCCAATAGCAAAAAAGTTGACTTTTTTTTCAAAATTTTGAATTTTTTGAAAATTTTCAACTTTTGATTCTATTTTTCTCGATAACCATTACATCTACAACTGTAATATTTTCAGGTTAGTATAAGGGACTCGGTAGCTTCTTTGTGGCACAGTATCAACTAAATGTTTTTTTTGAAATTTTTGATGAAAATTTTCCTGACCAAAGGGGTACCCAAAAAGTGCAGTTTTTTAATTTTTTTAAATTGCTAACTTTGTAAAAATATATAATATAATACATTAAATTAAACTTCTCGGTGCCCTCTATATCACCAATATAAAAGGTAAAGGACAAGTGTTTATAATAATGTCGCGAGAGGCCGCCAAAGTCACTTCAGTTTTGAGTTTTGGCAATTTAAACTTTTATTTATTTCTTACAAGCACAAACCTTTATGCCAACTTTTGGAGTCTTTTTTATTACTTTATGAGGCAAACAATAAAAATATAACAATTGTTTTGACGTATATCCAATAGCAAAAAAGTTAACTTTTTTTTCAAAATTTTTAATTTTTTGAAAATATACAACTTTTGATTCTATTTTTCTCGATAACCATTACACCTACAACTGTAATATTTTCAGGTTAGTATAAGGGACTCTGTAGCTTCTTTGTGGCACAGTATCAACTAAATGTTTTTTTTGAAATTTTTGATGAAAATTTTCCTGACCAAAGGTGTACCGAAAAAGTGCAGTTTTTTAATTTTTTTAAATTGCTAACTTTGTAAAAATATATATTATATTACATTAATTTAAACTTCTCGGGGCCCTCTATATCACCATATAAAAGCTTAAGGACAAGAGTTTATAATATTGCCGCGAGAGGCCGCCAAAGTCACTACAGTTTTGAGTTTTGGCAATTTAAACTTTTATTTATTTCTTACAAGCACAAACCTTTAGGCCAACTTTTGAGGTATTTTTTATTTCTTTGTGAGGCAAGCAATAAAAATATAACAATTGTTTTGACGTATATCCAATAGCAAAAAGTTTACTTTTTTTTGACAAAATTTTTAATTTTTTGAAAGTTTATAACTTTTGATTTTATTTTTCTCGAAAACTATTACATCTACACCTGTAATATTTTCAGGTTAGTATAAGGGACTCGGTAGCTTCTTCGTGGCACAGTATCAACAAAATGTTTTTTTTGAAATTTTTGACGAAAATTTTCCTGACCAAAGGGGTACCCAAAAAGTGCAGTTTTTTAATTTTTTTTTAATTGCTAACTTTGTAAAAATATATATTATAATACATTAAATTAAACTTCTCGGTGCCCTCTATATCATTAATATAAAAGGTAAAGGACAAGTGTTTATAATAATGCCGAGAGAGACCGCCAAAGTCACTTCAGTTTTGAGTTTTGGCAATTTAAACTTTTATTTATTTCTTACAAACACAAACCTTTAGACCAACTTTTGGGGTCTTTTTTATCTCTTTGTGAGGCAAGCAATAAAAATATAACAATTGTTTTGACGTATATCCAATAGCAAAAAAGTTGACTTTTTTTTCAAAATTTTGAATTTTTTGAAAATTTTCAACTTTTGATTCTATTTTTCTCGATAACCATTACATCTACAACTGTAATATTTTCAGGTTAGTATAAGGGACTCGGTAGCTTCTTTGTGGCACAGTATCAACTAAATGTTTTTTTGGAACTTTTTGATGAACATTTTCCTGACCAAAGGGGTACCCAAAAAGTGCAGTTTTTTAATTTTTTTAAATTGCTAACTTTGTAAAAATATATATTATAATACATTAAATTAAACTTCTCGGTGCCCTCTATATCACCATATAAAAGGTTAAGGACCAGAGTTTATAATATTGCCGCGAGCGGCCGCCAAAGCTACTTCAGACTTGAGTTTTGGCAATTTAAACTTTTATTTATTTCTTACAAGCACAAACCTTTATGCCAACTTTTGGAGTTTTTTTATTACTTTATGAGGCAAGCAATAAAAATATAACAATTATTTTGACGTATATCCAATAGCAAAAAAATTGACTTTTTTTTGACAAAATTTTTAATTTTTTGAAAATATACAACTTTTGATTTTATTTTTCTCGAACACCATTTCATCTACAACTGTAATATTTTCAGGTTAGTATAAGGGACTCGGTAGCTTCTTTGTGGCACAGTATCAACTAAATGTTTTTTTTGAAATTTTTGATGAAAATTTTCCTGACCAAAGGGCTACCCAAAAAGTGCAGTTTTTTAATTTGTTTAAATTGCTAACTTTGTAAAAATATATATTATAATACATTAAATTAAACTTCTCGGGCCCTCTATATCACCATATAAAAGGTTAAGGACAAGAGTTTATAATATTGCCGCGAGAGGCCGCCAAAGCTACTTCAGTTTTGAGTTTTGGCAATTTAAACTTTTATTTATTTCTTACAAGCACAAACCTTTAGGCCAACTTTTGGAGTTTTTTTATTACTTTATGAGGCAAGCAATAAAAATATAACAATTGTTTTGACGTATATCCAATAGCAAAAAAATTGACTTTTTTTTGACAAAATTTTTAATTTTTTGAAAGTTTATAACTTTTGATTTTATTTTTCTCGAAAACTATTACATCTACACCTGTAATATTTTCAGGTTAGTATAAGGGACTCGATAGCGTCTTCGTGGCACAGTATCAACAAAATGTTTTTTTGAAATTTTTGACGAAAATTTTCCTGACCAAAGGGGTACCCAAAAAGTGCAGTTTTTTAATTTTTTTTAATTGCTAACTTTGTAAAAATATATATTATAATACATTAAATTAAACTTCTCGGTGCCCTCTATATCATTAATATAAAAGGTAAAGGACAAGTGTTTATAATAATGCCGAGAGAGACCGCCAATGTCACTTCAGTTTTGAGTTTTGGCAATTTAAACTTTTATTTATTTCTTACAAACACAAACCTTTAGACCAACTTTTGGGGTCTTTTTTATCTCTTTGTGAGGCAAGCAATAAAAATATAACAATTGTTTTGACGTATATCCAATAGCAAAAAAGTTGACTTTTTTTTCAAAATTTTGAATTTTTTGAAAATTTTCAACTTTTGATTCTATTTTTCTCGATAACCATTACATCTACAACTGTAATATTTTCAGGTTAGTATAAGGGACTCGGTAGCTTCTTTGTGGCACAGTATCAACTAAATGTTTTTTTGGAAATTTTTGATGAACATTTTCCTGACCAAAGGGGTACCCAAAAAGTGCAGTTTTTTAATTTTTTTAAATTGCTAACTTTGTAAAAATATATATTATAATACATTAAATTAAACTTCTCGGTGCCCTCTATATCACCATATAAAAGGTTAAGGACCAGAGTTTATAATATTGCTGCGAGCGGCCGCCAAAGCTACTTCAGTTTTGAGTTTTGGCAATTTAAACTTTTATTTATTTCTTACAAGCACAAACCTTTAGGCCAACTTTTGGAGTTTTTTTATTACTTTATGAGGCAAGCAATAAAAATATAACAATTGTTTTGACGTATATCCAATAGCAAAAAAATACACATAATAGTTGATTGTTCAGGATTTTAATTTATTGTTTTTTATTACATACTTACATAGAGAAACACAAATGCAACATGTTTGTATTCCTAGCTATTTTTAAAATGGTAAGTTTTAAAAGTGTAAAGCTAAAAAAAATAAATACAAGCAAAAATTGGTTATTTGAGTAAGGGCGTTTATCGGCCAATATTCCAAATAGTTATTAATTTCAATAGCAAAAATTGCATTGCACAAAAGTGCACAGCGACAGCCGATCGACGTGGAGTCGAAGGAATGAAAGCGCGCGATACGATGTTCAATAAAAAAAATTTCATAAAAAAAACGCATAACAAATATGCAGTAACTGCAAAACGTCACGGTCTTCTATCCGAGAACGCAGCAACTACATAAGGCGCTGCGTTCTTGTCTAGCAATAAGGGTAAAACTAGTCAAGAATGCAGTATTTGCGGGTCGGTCGATAAAGCGATAAATGCAAATACTGCGTTAACCACTAGTAAATGAGGCACGCTGCATTTCTGCCTAAAAATGTTGATTCAAAGCTTCACGAAATACTTGTCAAGAACGCAGTCTCTTTGATAAAATGTACATTTTTTTTCCAAATTTAATGAAACCTAGGCAAAATATACTTTTTTATGATTTCTCATTATCCTGCAGAAAAAAAATTCAAAAATATTCATTTGGATAGAAATAGAGCAAAAAAACGTTTTTTGCGTTTTTCTCAAAACTAGAAGTTTAGTAAGTTTCTGCGTTCTTCATAAGGAGGGCAGAATAGGGTGCAGAAAAAGAGGGCGTCCTAAACTAGAATGAAAACAGTCAATCCAAAGATCAATGAGTCAAAAAAACATGACAGAGGATAATTGTCAGGATCGAAGGAGGTGGAGAATAAGCGTCGTACAACGTAGAAAAACGTTCTAAACATAGTAGTAGTATAGTTTTGGCAAAGTCAGTTAAACAAAGATAAAAGCCGACCATCGGCATATCCGCCATAATTAAATGAAAATTATTTCATTTAATTATGGCGTAAACTAAAGAAATAAAAATAGATAATATAACTTTCTATCCCTACACCTACAGAAACGACACTGATTTATTTTCTAACTCTGCATACTGGCGACTAAAGGGGTCCCGAAAAGCACACCCGAAATCAATTAAAAGCGCATCTCAAAAAAATCTGCCAATCAGGTGCCGTCCATCCACCTGGGCTCGGTCGGTCGGAAAACAAATACTTTGTGGTCGGACCCCAAAGAGCTGCACCTCTTCTCTGTCGGTGGGGTTGAAATTATACCAGGAAGATTTTATATGAATTTGGATAACTTTTGAAGGGCAGAATGAAGCAAAATTTCATGAAATCGATAGAACCCCGTATTAGCAGTTATTTCAAGTGACTTTGCAAAAACTATACCTATATAGCTGATAAAAGCAAATGCATTTTGTGAGTCGAGTTCATAAAGGTTTGACTGCACAGCTACATAGTAACAAATTTAAACTCTTTAAAAAATAATAAATAAAATTATAAATTACTGTGATTAAGTTCGGTAAGTCATGCGACTTTGCATGGCTACCAGTCGTAACTGAATTGATATCGAAATGTATAATAAAATAAATTTAAAGAGAAAATGCGAGACAGAGAGAGAGAGAAAAAGAGCAGTAATAAATATTGAAAATTTTTGTTGTACCTATATTTGTCGAATTCATTCAACCGAGTTGGTTATACAAAACTGGCCCAATCCGTTTTAAATTTGATTTTTGCTGAAAGAGCCTCGTGTCAAAATGAAAATATACACTTGCCCACTTTTTTAATGTCCTCTAATCTTTCCTTCATTTATAGAATTTAAAGAAACTGCATTGTTTGGCAACATCGCATGGTTTAATCTATATGGATCTACCATATTGCAACTGGTAAATTGTATAGTTTGTCAAATATGAGCTCCTTCTCTGTCTCTCTCTCTCTCTCTCTCTCATTCCCTATCCAGAATACACGTCAATGCGCTAAATCCACCGATTGTTTCTTTTTTCGATTTTTAATTCCTCAAAAAAACGTATTTCATAACAGTAGACGTTATTGCAAAAAAAAAGCAAAAAAACAAATTACTCGAAGCCAAAACGCCGCCGGGCCGACAAAAAACATCGCTGTTGGTTGGCGTGTAACAGACGGACAGACGGACGGACGTGCAACTCGAAAACAAAATATTAAAATTTTCAAACGCGTTTTTCAATTAAAAATACGATGCGATAAAACTGGCCATTTGTTTGCTTAAAAAGCTTTAGAAAATTGAAGCAGGAAGAATAATAATTTCCTGCCTTTCGGTAATTTTGTTTCCCTTGTATCCACAATACGGTGACAGTTTGGGTCAAGATAAGCAATCAATAATGCTGGTTATAGGAATATATATATATATATATATATATATATATATATATATATATATATATATATATACATATATATATATATATATATATATATATACATATATATATATATATATATATATATATATATATATATATATATATATATACATATATATATATATATATATATATATATATATATATATATACATATATATATATATATATATATATATATATATATATATAAATATATATAATAATTCTTTGCGAAGGTACATACAGAAATGTAATCTGTGGCGCCCTCTATCACATATTTCTAGCATTAGTTAATTATCGACCTTAGCGAATCAATGCGATACAGCCCGAAGAAAGTCGAATACACAAGACGCTAGCCCTACCAAGTCCACTTTCAATCCCTGACTTCGCATGCGCAGATCTACCAATATTATTTACCTCATGTATTAGAATAGATGAATACAGGGTGATTTTCACTTGAATGATTCTAACCACATGAAAATAGAAAGTTTCAAAAACCTAACCTAACAAAACCTAATCAGATCTAACCGAACCGAACCAAAGGAAACTAAACCAATAATTTTTTTCAAAAAAAAAACTTTCCTGACTTCCTGTCCGGGATCCTAGAGGATGTGAATCCGAACCGAACCAAACCGAACCTAACTAAACTGAACCAAACCTAACCTAACCAAACTAAACTACAACACGTACTGCTAATTAGGTTTAGTTGGGTAGGGTTAGGTTTGGATAGGTTCGGTTCGGTACGGTCCGGTTCGGATTCACATCCTCTAGGATTCCGGGTAGGAAGTCAGGAAAGTTTTCTTTTTGAAAAAAAATATTGGTTTGGTTCGGTTCGGGTAGATCTGATTAGGTTTCGTTAGGTTAGGTTTTTGAAACTTTCTATTTTCATGTGGTTAGAATCATTCAAGTGAAAATCACCCTGTACATCTATTCTAATACATGAGGTAAATAATATTGGTAGATCTACGCATGCGAAGTCAGGGATTGGAAGTGGAATTGGTAGGGCTAGCGTCTTGTGTCGAATACACACGAAATCTTCCGAATGCCTTCGGTTTGAACAGCTGAATGAATTCGAAGAAACGCGAACGCTACTTAGACATCTAAAAGGCGGTTTAGAAGCTGAGAGAACACCACAACTTGAACGTGAGATTCGCTAATAAATATGACTTCCAGATGCCCACAGTTAACAGTTTCATCATGTTTGAGCCAAGATAATCACGTAATGCTGGTTATAGGTATGTATTAATTTCTTTGCGAAGGTACATGGGGAAATGTAACCTGTGGCGCCCTCTGTTCCAAATTTCTAGCACTAGTTAATTATCGACCTTAGCGAATCAATGCGATACAGCCCGAAGAAACTCGAATACACACGAAACCTTCCGAATGCCTTTGGTTTGAACAGCCGAATGAATCCGAAGAAACGCGAACGCTACTTGGACATCTAAAAGACGGCAAATCTCGATTTTTTTGAACTTTTTACTTAATAGTAACTCATCTATGGCCTGTTGTATCCAGGGTTTTAAATTACAGATTTTTTTTTGCCAGTTAATTACCTTTAGTGCAATTCTATCGAGTGCGTTTTATATTTTTGCTTGCACAAACAAACGCTGTTCCGGGTAATTATTAGAGCTCGCTTTGGACCACCCCCACCTCCCAGCCTTTTTAGTTTTTTTCGGTTCGCGGTAATTTGTTGCGGATGATGGCGATTCCCGGCCTTTTTTGTGATATGTTTGGTTTGTTGGAAAAATATTAATTAAAAAAGCAGCTTTTTACGCAACACCAGATTTTGGTTTGATCCGCACAAAAAACAAATTACAAATTTGTTTATTTGCAGATTTTTTCAGTGTGTTATTAAAATACCTGTATTTTTAAATTTTTAAATCTGATTAATTTTTATTGTTTGCAGATTTTTCCAATGTGTTATTATTGACTTAATACCTATATTTTTATTATTTTTAAATCAGATTAAATTCAAATCATAGACTTTACCATAATTTGATTAACTTTTACAAGATAAACCCAGTGGCGTTAAATTTAAAATAGCCTACACACTCATTATAATTCTAATTCAGAATATTAAAATCAAAAAGGCGTTTTTACTCGGTATAACCGGTGATCAGATGATATAACTTTATTTTACATTTAACTGATTAATACCCAAGATAAGCTGCCTAGTGTGTAGCATGTTGGGTGTGCGATCAATGGTATAGAGGTAGGCAATTTGAGATAGAAATCACCTTTAAAACATGTGTTAGAAAAGGCGTAAATTCATTAAAAAAATCGACGTGACCAGTGATCATACAATATTATTTAGAAGGTTTGCTTTATAAGAGATTATCGAGCTCAGTTCTTACTTTCAAACCTTGATGGCGCCACGGTGTTACAAGGAAATTAACAGTTTTGCACGCAGTGTTGTCAGGTTTTGCGAAATTTCATCAGATCTGTCGGTTTTTTCAGTTGCATTTCTGGCGTTTTTTTAAGTAATGAATATTATTAAATACTGGAAATGGAAATGAGTAATTTAAACATTGCAGTTTATTGCAAGACTTTAATTTTTTCCTTTTGCGTTGAAAATTTATTTACAAGAATCAAGAATCGATGTGATCGAGTGATCATATAATTTTTTAGAGGTTTTGCTTTATAAGAGATATTGAGCTCAGTTCACACTTGCAAACCTTGCGGGCGCCACGGTGTTAGTATGAAATTTAAGGTTTCGCGCGGAGTGTTGTCAGGTTTTGCGAAATTTCATTAGATCTGGCGGTTTTTTTTGGAAACAAAAGTTGTATTTAATAAATAAGTCATGTACACATTGCAGTAGGTGTATTTATTGAAAATGTATTTAAAAAGAAATCAGAAATCGACATGACCAGCGATCATATAATTCTTTTAGAGCTTTTGCCTTCTGAGAGCTTAGGATGTCAGTTCGCACTTTCAAACCTTGAGGACGCCACGGTGTTACAACAAAATTTATGGTTCCACGCGCAGTTTTGCCATGTTTTGTGAAATTTCATCAGATCTGGTAATTTTTTCCAGTAAAAGCTGCATTTCTGGCGGTTTTTTAAGTAATAAATATTACTAAATACTGAAAATGGACATAAAAAAGTGGGTGTATTTATGACAAGATTTTGATTTTTCTCCCCCAATTTTTAATCTTGTATTGGAAAAAGCGCTTCTTAAGCTCGATATCCACGTAGCGCCGATAAATTTTATTGAGTCCCGATACGTGCCTTTCTCATCTCTAAAATTTAGTTTAGAATACGCGACATGCTCGTCTGAAGAGGTCAGACTCGTAGCCACCACCTCCATCGCCACCAACGTTTACACTAAGCCCCCCCATTGAGGTGGATCACCACCTACTGTAAAAACAAGGCCACTTTTACAGGAAAGAAATACATTTTTGAAGAAATAAAATTTCGAATTATATTTTTTTGAGAAGTAATATTTTTGAAAACACAATTTTTTAAAAATAAGTTTTCAAGAATTCAACTTTTTGCAAAACAATTTTTTTTGAAAACGTTTTTTTGATTTTTTTTCATTTATGATCGTGTGTGAGTGTGTGTGTGTGTGTGTGTGTGTATGTATGTCTGTCCGGCTCACGATATCTCCTAAACCGCTGAACCGATATTTATGAAATTTTGGGTTAAAATAGTGTACAATACTGTAACGAGCTGATTAGATTTTGTTCAAAATCCATGAATGCTAAGACAGTTTTTTGCCAGTTTAAAAATTGAAAAATATTTGATCCGTCATGGATCTATTTTTGACTAAGTTACTTTTTTTCGCGAAAGCCATTTTTCGAAAAACAATTTTTTTTTGTAACTGAACTTTTTTCGAAAAAATGTTTTTTTAAAAATCAATTTTTTTCGAAAAACGCTTTTTTCAAAAACAGGAAAGCTAGTTTCAGATATAATTTTTCGGAAAAATTGTCATTCAAACTTTTTTTAAAAAGCGATTTTCGCAAAAATAAGTTTCAAAAAAATTTTTCTACAAAAAAGTTTTCAAAGACTTTGTTTCGAAAAAATGTTTTGCGATAATTTATTGTAATTTAAATGTAATTTTAAAAAAAAGTAATTCAAAATGTTTTTTTGAAGAAATTTTCGTCCGAATTTTTTTTTTGAAACTTGTTTTTTGAAAAAAAAACTTTGTAAATAATGTTGTAGTCTAGTTAAAGCTTTTCTGATATTAATTTCAAATCCATATATTTTGTTATATTTCTGAGAATTCGCAGTTATTCAGACATAAATATATCTGCAGAAAAAGAAAGCCTTATTGTTATAGATGGTGGTAGCTGAATAGAATAAAAAATTAAGTTTAGTAAATCTGCCCTAACCCTGCTTAAATCCATCTTTGTCTTGTCGAATTAGTAAAACAGAGACAAAAATTGTCTTGGCTTTTCCTTGGAAATAAATTGAAATGCATCTGTATGTTGGAGACTTGGGAAGAACATGCCATGAATACATATGGCTATGAAGTTTTCTTTTGGGGGAAAAATCGCTGAGGTTTTACACAATACATTTACTCATATGGCTTGGAGAAATTTTGTTGTTTTAATAATTTATTAGATAGATGCTTCTACACACAAAAAAAAACATTCCAAATGTAAATCTAAAATTATAATCAAGTGTACTTCTAAGAATAAGACAAAATGATTTTCTTGGATTGAAATAAATGTATATTATCTTTTAACTAGTGATGGTTTGCACACAAACAAAAACCCAACAAAAGAAAAAGTAAACATCCAGATAATCAAACCAGAACAATGGACAGAACACTACAAGGGACTGCTGCAGGAGACGAGACCCGAATATCTGGCAGCCTCTCCGAGAAGAGACATAGAAGTACATGGAGAGGAAGTAATCATCGAAAAAGAAATGATAAAGAATAATATTAAAAAGCTTAAATCCAGAAAAGCTATCGGACCTGGGGGAATATATGCTGAAATGCTCAAATATGGATCAGAGAAACTACTCGAAAATCTCACATATATTATTAACCAATGCATAAACGGACATCCAGTACCTAATCCGATTAGAAAATTGCATTCATATCCTCAATACATAAAAAAGGAAACAAGCTGGATTGTAACAATTACAGAGGAATTTCAGTAACCAGTACTCTAAGTAGATTGTACGGTAGGATTCTTAGAGATCTAATATGATTTTCATGAACAAGAAGAAGAAGAGCAAAGTGGGTTTCGTGCAGGCAGATCTTGTAGTGATAATGTTTTTTGTCTTAAACAAGTAATTGAGAAAAGGAGCGCCAGAAATATAGAGACTCATGTTACCTTTGTGGACCTACAAAAAGCATATGACACCGTTCCAGTAGAAAAATTATGGACAGTGTTAGAGCAAACTAATATCAATCATACATACATAAAAGCGATAAAAGAACTATACAAAGGGTCAAAATCTAAAATTAAAATTGGAAATCGACTTTCAAAAGAATTCATGGTAACAAAAGGCTTAAGACAGGGATGTTGTATCTCTCCAACTCTTTTTAAAATATATATCGCAGTAGCTCTAAAAACTGGAAACGTAAAGTGCACGGCATGGGAATACAACTTAACGACCGATTTACCATATTCACACTACAGTTTGCTGACGACCAAGTAATTGTGGCTAATGATAAAGAAGACATGGAGTATATGATAAGAAAGTTAACAGGAGAATACCAAAAGTGCGGATTAACAGTGAACGTGGACAAGAACAGTACTTATGTATTGGAAACGAATCCAGTGAGTTAGTACTAGAAAATGGACAAACAATATCTCCATGCAATGAGTATACACTTGGGTGTCACATTTGATAAGACAGGTACAGACTGTAAAGAATCGGAAAAAAGAATAGTAAAACCAAAAAAAGTTATTGGATGTCTTAACAGTATTTTATGGAGCATAGAGATAAAAAAGAATGTAAAATTTAACATATATGAAACAATGGTCAAAAGCACGCTGTTGTATGGAATAGAGACTTGTCGCGTAACAGAAAAATACAAAGCAAAAATGGAAAGTGTCGAAATGGATGCAATAAGAAGATCAATGAGAATATCTAGAATAGATCACATAAGAAATGAGATCATAAAAGAAAGAATGGGAATCGAGGGAAGCATAACGGATGACATCACTAGAAGGCAACTGATATGGTACGGCCATGTACAACGGATGAACGACGAAAGATTACCAAAGCAGGTCCTAGAATGGCAACCAATAGGGCGCAGAAAAAGAGGGCGTCCTAAACTAGAATGGCAACAGTCAATCCAAAGATCAATGAGTCAAAAAAATCTGACAGAGGATGATTGTCAGGATCGAAGGAGGTGGAGAATAGGCGTCGGACAACGTAGAAAAACGTTCTAAACCGACATAGTAGTAGTAGTGGTTTGCTTTCAGTGAATGCCATATTATAAGTAAAAAATTATCTTCTTTTGCCATGTCATTTGTCTTGATTTAAGACACTTTTTTTGTGTGTAGATGCTTCTAGCGGTTGTATTTTCCTTTCTTTGTACAACAAATAAAATTATGTGTTTTGTAATGTTTGCTTACTGAAAATGTGCATTTAACCAACTTTCTACACTCGACTTGATTCGGTCTTCGCAAAATCGATTCGTAATAAATAATTTCATAAGCGATAAATTGCCCAGCTGTGCAAGCCAACTTGACCACTGATCTGCATAAACAATAATTAACAAAATTGCAACGGCAACATCCATTGCTGTGGATTTTAGACAGAAAATGAGAGAGAACAAGCTAAGACAAAGACAAGACCTAGTCCTCTGTGTTATGTGACGTATGTCCTTCTAACAAATATCAAAGATGGAAATACGACCCCTTGCAGATACGATAGATAAAGATAAAATGTAGAGCGAAGTATATTTCTTTCATAACTTATCTTAAAACCTCGCGACAGCTTGCCTCTCTGTCAAAAGAGATATGTTCGATTAAATGTGACAAGAACCTTCCCATGCATAGATTAAATACCGCGTAGTAAAGATTCTTTTTGAATTCACCTCAGAATGTCGCGGACACCTTGCATCTCTCCCAAACCCTTTTACCTTGAGCGCAAAAGAGATACGGCGGATTGAATTAACATGTTACTGACGACTATGTACGATGTATCCCGAAATATTGAAATCGGCGATTGCGCAATTTGGTCGGAATGATGCGAAACTGCACAATATCGCACGAATAATTGCTGGAATTATTGGATAAATATTGTAAAAAGTGGTTAATACGCTAGGACAAGGTCTAGTTTCCGAAACTTGGCGATATATAGCGGTAAGTGGCGAGAGTTGGTGATATATTTTAATTAACGAATCAGAGCTGTTTGTTCTTCTACGAGTCAAGAGGACAATTTACGATATCTTACGAAGATATCGAATAGAGCGTTTTAATAAAGTACTTAGTTGTTTATTGTAAAAAGCTGTGAATGCGCCAGGTCAAGATCTGTTTCCCGAGACTTCACGATACATAACGATAACCGTCGACAGGTGGCGAAAGATTTGAATCAACCAATCAGAGCTGTATGTTATTCTACAAGTGAAGACGACACTTGACGATATCTCACAAAGAGATGCTGCACCTTGCTGGGCCCGTTGTACCCCATGGTCCATTGTTCCAGCCATGAAAGTCCGCCGCCTTAGCAGAGGAGCAGATTTTTCTCGGTTGAAACTTTCTAATATTGCTAGGGCTAAGCACACAGCTTCTGAAATGCGACTGTCTTAAGGCGGCGAGTGTCGGGCACTCGGTTAAGATATGTAGTGAACATTCTTCATCCTCCATACACCATCGATACTCCGAATCTTCAACGATTCCAAGAATGCTAAGTTGTTTATTAAGGCGACAGTGTCCTGTAAAAAGCCCTATCACCAGTTTCATCTTTTCGAGTGTGAGAAAAGATATCGCCCTGGAGGCGCTCACCTCCCCGATAAGGAGTTTGGATTGCCTCATTCCTATCGTCTCTTCCCAGAGCGCCTGAGAGCGCCTGTTAAGTCGCATTTTAAGGTCGTCATGGTAAGACATTGTGCGATGCCCACCATGAATTCTGCCCCATTGTATCACCTGATGATCCCATTCTAGCCAGTTGGTCAGCCTCCCACAGTGCGACCCTGTATTTTTTAAGTTTTTTAAGATGTCCGCTAAATTATTTTTATGGGGTGTAAATGCGGTCTTATTAGTCGTTATAAAACACTATATTTTAAAATCAAGTCAGATCCTTTTTTCTAAAAAATTTGAATTTCATAAGTTTATTATTTTTTCACAATTTTTTTGTATAATTATCCTATAGAATCATATTTATAGTACTTTAAGTAAATGATTATAGCCGTAATAAACAAAAGAACTAAACCAGTAACTACTTTTGTCATAATTTATTAAGATTATTAAATAATTTTAATAGGGCTAAGGCAACAAAGAAATAATTACCTAAGTACCTAAACAATGATAAAATGGTTATGTTAACAAAACTAAATTCTATTTGAACTAAATTTAACAACAGCTTTCAAAAGTTGCTCTGCGTACCGTTCATCAATAATAATTGTGTTTATTTTGTATTTATTCCAAATAGTTAGAAATTCCCTATGCATCGATTCTCCAACTTGTTCTGACCAAATGCTGTTCTGTAAGATGCTGTAGTATGCAGTGAAGTTTAAGGGTTTGTGTCACCCCGGCATGTTCTAAAACGGCTTCTAAGTGCTTTAAATCTGCTTCAAGTCCAACGTATGTTTGAACAGAACCGAAGCATTGTTCAACAATTCGGTTCATTGTGTTAAAAGCAGATAAAAATGGCATTACAAAAATATAATCTGTCTCTCCTAGCACTTCTTTTGATGTTAAATGGTTTGTATTTTTAGGAGCTTTCTGCAGGCATTGCCTTCAAATATTTCGCCGTGGTAGTTTTTTGCAATCACGTTTAGCTTTTTTGGCCATTTAAGCTTCTTCATTCTCTGTCAAGAAGTGGTACTAGGCCATTCCAAAATACATGATTAACAAACCCCTGCAACAGATGTAGTGCAGGTAGGATGCATTTCTGAAAGACACAAAGATCTTCCTGTTCCTCAAATAGGGGTTTGTTAATAACACTAAAAGATTCTTTGGCTCTTTTGATATTAGAATCCAAATGTGTGTTAAATTTATTAAAGTGTAACTTCAGATCCCCATATGTTCTTGGCTCATTTTCATAACTTAAGCTATAAGACCTCATCTCTGTAAGGGAAATGTGGCAATAAGGACACGGGTAGCTGGACGTAGCTGTTTGCATTCCATCACGATAAGCAGTAGTTTAAAGACACAAACTTGAACGATATACTATTTAGGTTTGTTATTTGAAATAGTTTGGTAATATTTTTATAAGTTTCTTTAATATCAGCTTTTTTACACCAGTAAGTCTCCCTTTCTTTGCAGCGCTATCGCCTCCACTGTATTTTGTACTACACATTTCACCTGAAAATTTTTGGAAATCTTCAAGGAATATGAAGGCATATTTAAAAAAAGTTTTGACCTCCATCGCTTACAACTTTTTAGTTCATATTTTCTCCCACGGTTTGTCTTTCTTTAATAATTCTTTCAACAAGATGACTTGCATCAGCATAAATAAAGGGTCTGGCAGATTTACTTTCGCTGGTTTCAAATTCAAAATCATCCTTTTGGTAACAGTCTAAAAGCATCTTGGATTTCTCTTGGCGGTGTTATCTATAATTCGATGGCATAGATTGTTTGCCAGCTGAATTTCTTATAAAATTGGTAATTTTTTCCATTTTTCTAATAGAGAATCCCTCATTTGTTTGTAAATTATCAATGTTTTTCTGAGGAAAACAGGGTGCAGGTTTAGTTGTTGCTGGATTTAAAGTTACCTTTGCCGTTTTGCCCCCTGTAGATAAATTAACAGAAATGTTTTTATGCGCTTTGGAAGAACGGAAAGTAGTGTTTTCCTTTTGGTCAATTTTATTTTTAATCATTTTTACAGCAATTTGTTCTTGTTGCTTATTTGAGATTGCTGTTCTATTCAAAATGTTAATAGCATTTTTGCTAATATTATGCCTAGATCCTGCACAACGATGTTCCAAACCTTTTCCGAGGGCTTGTAGACATAATTCACAAATTTCTTTTCTTTTTATGACATTTAGTTGTTGCAGTCTGACAAATTACACAATTGCACTCATAAAAACTTCTAGTTTCCTTCGAAACTATTTTTTTGTCAAATTCAGGCATTTTTGTCATTTTACTTTTTAAAGTACCGTTTTTTTCTTTCTTGGGGTCCTGCATTTTTCTTCCAAAAATAATTGAATAATGAACCGAACCAAACCAGAACAAAAACATACCTTTTTTCTGTTGTCTTCGTTAGTGCATTTATAAACAGGATGACTTCCCATAATCAAAACAGCAATCTAAACTAAGTCTTAATAATTTTTGTCTAACGAAAACTACCAAAACATCGAAAAAAAATATGTTAAACATAACACGGTGTCTTTTTATTCTTTTGTTTTTAAAATCATGGCATTCTTGATTATGGGCCACTACCCAAAAGTCACCAACTGATTGATTTTGACAAAATGCTGTCTGACATATTTTGACAGTCTTTCAGACAGTGACTTAAATCTAGGGGTTTTTAATTTAATTTTTTATAGGTCGTACGCCCTAAAACGTAAATTGTAATAGTGAAAATGAAAAAAAGCAAAAAATATAAAAAAAGGATCTTTTCCGATTTTAAAATATCGTGATTTTAGACGACCAATTAATATACTTGTATAAACTATAAACAGTTTTTAGCGGACATGTCAAAAAACTTAAAAATCACAGGGTCGCACTGTGCTCCTCAGCCTCAGCCTTTTGTGTCCTGCCAGGATTTTTAGACGAACAGGGCGTTTAAATAAAATACCTAATTGAACCTATATAGTAAAAATTGGTGGAGCGTTAAGCCAAGACCAATTTAGTAGTCTTAGTCATAAGGCCCGGCAAGTATAACGCCCGGTGAACCTTATCCTCTGTACATCTGAGTTGTGCATGTGCATCAGATTTCTTTTATAAAGTTCAGTGTATCTTAAAACTCTCAGAGAGTTTATCCCAAAACCTGTGTAATTACATCTCTCGTGCAGGAGCGAGTCGGCTTAAGCTACTGTGATTTGTCGCTGGTTGGGATAAAAACACATACATACACACATCCAGACCTCTATATAGAGGACCTCTTGCGGAGCGCATTTAGCACACGTATTTAATATAAGACGATGTACTACCTGATTTATTAATATTCTACACTACAGTAACAGGCTGAATTTTTGTAAATAGCTTCTTTTTGCCAATATGTCCAACTTTTTCCTCTGCGAAAACTCTTCAAAGTGACAGACATCTTTGGAGCATCGTGTAGACTGTACCAAGCATACGATTTGTAGGAAAATGTTGACATTTACTTTCAAACACATTATTTAAGCCACAGAAAAACAATTAGCATGTCATCATTTCTTTACAGTTACTTTTTTTCTTCTCGTTCTATAATTTGTGTAACACTTGGCAACGTTGCGTCCGATATGGCCTATGACGCTTTGGAGCAATCCAGCTTTTGTTTTGAATGCATGGAGTTTACGATGAAACTCGACTAGTGCCGAAGAGCGGGTGCAATGTTGACAAGTGTTGCTTAATATAGGTCGCACGCTATATCTAGTTGGATTTTCAAATGGAATAGATTACTCTTCCTGTGCTAACATTGAGTTTTCTTGGGCGGCCATTTTTACATTTAAAGACGTCACTACTGGCAGTCTATAGTTCATTAATTTATAACTAAGAAACGATGAATAACTGCAGTGGCGCACCCAGGAATGTGTCTTGGGGGGGCCCGTCAGCTAAAAAGGGCGCCTCTCAAAAATCCTGCGACCAAAAAAAAAAAAAGGTCATCATGTGTGGGGGAGGCCGACAGCTACAAAGGGCGCCCTCAAAAAACTTGCGACCAAAAAAAAAAGGGTCATCATGTCTTTTCGCAACTACGCCGCTGCTTGGGGTTGGGGGGGCCCGAAGCCTCCTGATGTCAAATTTTAAGGTATTTTTCGTGTTTTATCATCAAATATGTAGAAAATATATTAAAAAATCTAAGGCTTGGGGGGGGGGCGGGCCCCGGGGCCCCCCCTGGGTGCGCCCATGATAACTGATATATTATTTCACTGAATTTTTCTGAAAAGGACTGAACGTAGACAAAGCTTTCTGTTCTACAGTTTAAGTGGATAAAATTTTTGTGAAAATAATACACCTACCTCTTAAAACTTCATCACCAAAACATATAAAACAATGTGCCCGAAAAAAGTAAAAGAATTCTTTCAAGCTATGCTTGGTGGCTGCCTAAACTCTCATCAGATGTACTATCGATCGGTTTTAATAGACTAGGACATGTTGGTGTCGTTACATAAACAGAAGTGATCCGTGTCAATGGAATACTTCTTTATTTTGGATTGCTATCTTTTCCCGTCTCATGTCTCTGGTGCCGAATGCCGAAGAACGGGTGCAGTGTTGCCCAATGTTGCTTAAAGTCTAACTCTTTAGTAAAAGCGAAACAATGCATTTTTGTCGCCTTTTAAGTAACGGTGTCCCCGTTGGAGACAGACTACCTACGAGTCTAAGATGCCAAACAAATAGTATTTTACATAAGAGGTACGTGATTAAAGCCTGTAATCCCTGCTGAGCCAAACCGACATTACCTTGCCAAGGTGTTTGCAAATATATATATATGTATGTTGTATTTAGTAGCCATTTTGTACGTGCATTTCGGATTACAACATGTAAAAAAAGAACAGATTATTGAAAATTCTTGGTAAAAAGAACTTAGCAAGTATGTAGTCTCTTTGTGGGTATTAGTGCTTTATACAGACACGATTTTACTATACAGGGACAGTTTAAATGTAAAAATTATTAAGATTTAGTTTTTTATAAAATATGTATGTATTTATGTGGTATTTAGTAGCCAACAACGAGGTAAAAATGAGTAAAATCGGTTTAGTGGTTGTAAAAGGAAATGAATGCAGACAGGATTGCCAATGCAATCGTATAAACTGTAAAACAATGGTTGAAACAAAAATAGATTTTTTTCAGAACCACCACACCGATTTGTACCTCGTTGTGTCGGGGAAAAGTAGTGCTTTTCTATAAATGAAAAAAAAACAAAATTTTGGAAAATAAGAATAAACACGCCATTTTAAAGAATCAAGTATGATTCTGTCCGCCATCTTAAATTTTAAGATGGCGGTAAACTTTGATCATGATCTTTAAAAAGCAATATATTCTCACCAGGATGTTTTTTATTTCATTTAAATCGGTTCGGTAATAATTTATTTATAAGGAAACAAATGCAGACATGAATGGCAAGGCAATCGTATAATATACCAATCAATGGTTGAAACAAAAATATTTTTTCTAGAACCCCTGAACCGATTTTGCTGATTCGTACCTTATGTTATGCGTGGTAAGAATGCAGCTTTTTTACTAATTTAAAAAAATAATTCAAACATGTTTGCAACATAAAAATAAACGAGCATCTTTGAAGGGTACATTTTAATTTCGTCCTCCATCTTGGATTTTGAGATGGCGGAAAAAAAAATATATTTAGTCAAAACTCTCATTAATTCTCTACCAATTGTAGTTTGTCCCATTAAAATCGATTGCATAGTTCAAAAGTTATAATGAATAAAAAAATGTCCGGTTTTTTTTAGCCCAACTGGTATATACTATATCCTATAATGTTTTATACATGTCAAAAGTAATAAAAAATCAATTTTTTTTAAATAAGATTTTACGAATACAATTAAAAGGTAATTAATCAATCTAGAATTATTGTTAAGTGTGCTGCACCTAGTTATTTAACAATTTCCTTTTAACGCGATTACAAATTAATGCTTTTAATATCCATTAAAAAAACACTATTATTACACCGGTAATTATTCTAATTGGCCCGGTTAGCTATTTTATTCGTCCAGTATGGAAAAATATTATGTTGTTTCCTTTCAAACATATACTTACCAGAGATACACAAGACGCTAGCCCTACCAAGTCCACTTTGAATCCTTGACTTCGCATGCGCAGATCTACCAATATTATTTACCTCATGTATTAGAATAGATTTAAATATTAAAAAGCTTAAATCCGGAAAAGCTAGCGGACCTGGGGGAATATATGCTGAAATGCTCAAATATGGATCAGAGAAACTACTCGAAAATCTCACATATCTTATTAACCAATGCATAAACGGACATCCAGTACCTAATGATTGGAAAATTGCATTCATATCCTCAATACATAAAAAAGGAAACAAGCTGGATTGCAACAATTACAGAGGAATTTCAGTAACCAGTACTCTAAGTACGGTAGGATACTTAGAGATCTAATAGAGAATGAGTTTCATGAACAAGAAGAAGAAGAGCAAAGTGGGTTTCGCGCAGGCAGATCTTGTAGTGATAATGTTTTTTGTCTTAAACAAGTAATTGAGAAAAGGAGCCCCAGAAATATAGAGACTCATGTTACCTTTGTGGACCTACAAAAAGCATATGATACCGTTCCAGTAGAAAAGTTAATATCAATCATACATACATAAAAGCGATAAAAGAACTATACAAAGGGTCAAAATCTATCTATCTATCTGGAAATCGACTTTCAAAAGAATTCCTGGTAACAAAAGGCTTAAGACAGGGATGTTGTATAACTCTTTTTAAAATATATATCGCAGTAGCTCTAAAAAACTGGAAACGTAAAGTGCACGGCATGGGAATACAACTTAACGACCGATTTACCATATACACACTACAATTTGCTGACGACCAAGTAATTGTGGCTAATGATAAAGAAGACATGGAGAATATGATGAGAAAGTTAACAGAAGAATACCAAAAGTGGGGATTAACAGTGAACGTGGACAAGACACAGTACTTATGTATTGGAAACGAATCCAGTGAGTTAGTACTAGAAAATGGACAAACAATATCTCCATGCAATGAGTATGTATACTTGGGTGTCACATTTGATAAGACAGGTACAGACTGTAAAGAATTGGAAAAAAGAATAGTAAAAGTAAAAAAAGTTATTGGATGTCTTAACAGTATTTTATGGAGCAGAGAGATAAAAAAGAATGTAAAATTTAACATATATGAAACAATGTTCAAAAGCACGCTATTGTATCGAATAGAGACTTGTCGCGTAACAGAAAAATACAAAACAAAAATGGAAAGTGTCGAAATGGATGCAATAAGAAGATCAATGAGAATATCTAGAATAGATCACATAAGAAATGAGATCATAAAAGAAAGAATGGGAATCGAGGGAAGCATAACGGATGACATCACTAGAAGGCAACTGATATGGTACGGCCATGTACAACGGATGAACGACGAAAGATAACCAAAGCAGGTTCTAGAATGGCCACCAATAGGGCGCAGAAAAAGAGGGCGTCCTAAACTAGAATGGCAACAGTCAATCCAAAGATCAATGAGTCAAAAAAATCTGACAGAGGATGATTGTCAGGATCGAAGGAGGTGGAGAATAGGCGTCGGACAACGTAGAAAAACGTTCTAAACCGACATAGTAGTAGTATTAGAATAGATGAACAGGGTGATTTTCACTTGAATGATTCTAACCACATGAAAATAGAAAGTTTCAAAAAGCTAACCTAACGAAACCTAATCAAATCTAACCGAACCGAAACAAAGCAAACTAAACCAATATTTTTTTTCAAAAAAAACTTTCCTGACTTCCTACCCGGGATCCTAGAGGATGTGAATCCGAACCGGACCGTACCGAACCGGACCGTACCGAACCGAACCTAATTAGCAGTGTTGTTGTGTTTGGTTAGGTTAGGTTTGGTTCGGTTTAGTTAGGTTCGGTTCGGTTCGGTTTGGTTCGGTTCGGATTCACATCCTCTAGGATCCCGGGTAGGAAGTCAGAAAAGTTTTTTTTTTTTTAATTATTGGTTCAGTTTGCTTTGGTTCGGTTCGGTTAGATTTGATTATTGAAACTTTCTATTTTCATGTGGTTAGAATCATTCAAGTGAAAATCACCCTGTATTCATCTATTCTAAGACATGAGGTAAATAATATTGGTAGATCTGCGCATGCGAAGTCAAGGATTCAAAGTGGACTTGGTAGGGCTAGCGTCTTGTCCAGAGATACTCCGTACTAGAGTGGTTAATTTTCGTTATTTTTGAATACTCGTTACTAGTAGTTACTCGACTACTAAATAATCATTTTATATATTTGTTACTATCGTTACTTTGATTACTGTAACTGTATTTAACTCAATCATACAATTAGGGTAAAATTCTCGACTGTCGTTAATTCGAAGATCATTTACTTGTAGGTATATTTTTGTTGTTGATATTTTGGAAATATTCAATTGAAATTTTTAAAATGCGGGCAAAAAAAAATATAACGCTAGGAATTACGTAAGAACTGTTTTGTGTACAACTTTGTTTTAAAAATCTAATGCCTTACATACAAAGAAGTACATACTTAAAATCTAAAAGTAAATAAAAATAGAGACAAATACAAGTTCATCTTTTTCTTATTGTTACCTTTTACAAATACAATTTAAATGCGTTAGTTACTTAAGTTATTATAGTTACTCCCTGATTTTGCATTACCGACTTTCGAGTGATTACTGAATACTAAAATAATCGAAGGAATCAAAGTAATCAAAGTAACGAAAGTACCTAATCATTTAATTTTCGGATCGGATTTCTGAGTTATTACATAAAGTTAGTAGATAAGTATTTTTTATGAAAATGGCTTTCTTTTTATTGAATCTAATCCGATAAAAATAAAAACATAAAAATTCATGGGTTTTATTACTTAATTATATGCTTTAGCTTAAACAATCCTTTACACGCTTATTTATTGTATTTAGCTTCATCTCATAAAAAATCCTGCGGTTAGTTTATTTTTACATCCAAATCCCACGCACCACGGGTATAATTTAATGTAAATGTATTTGGATTTACTACCGTAGAAAAAGTATTTGTTTTATTTTTTCTTTCAATGTTAAACAGCTGTTTTGATAGATTTACGCGTTGCAGAATAAAAAATAAAACAAACTATTGGTAGGTGGGTAATTGGGTTATGTAATTTAAACAAGATAATTAAAAAAAAAACCTACTCGTGTATAAAATAGTTATAGGTAAGCATAATTAGTTATGTAGGAGAATTAAACAAATAACACTTAATAACAGCTTTAGTATTAGTTATTGCTACACTGAAAAAAATCATACTATTACTATGTCGGTTTAGAACGTTTTTCTACGTTGTCCGCCGCCTATTCTGTACCTCCTTTGATCCTGACAATCATCCTTCTGTCAGGTTTTTTTTTGATCTTTGGATTGACCAGGGGATTTACTGTTGCCATTCTGATTTAGGACGCCCTTTTTTCCTGCGCCCTATTGGTTGCCATTCTAGGACCTGCTTTGGTAATCTTTCGTCATTCATCCGTTGTACATGACCATACCATATCAGTTGTCTTTTAGTGATGTCATCCGTTATGCTTCCTTCGATTCCCATTCTTTCTTTTATGATCTCATTTCTTATATGATCTGTTCTAGATATTCTCATTGATTTTCTTATTGCATCCATTTCGACACTTTCCATTTTTGTTTTGTATTTTTCTGTTACGCGACAAGTCTCTATTCCATACAGCAGCGTGCTTTTTACCATTGTTTCATATATGTTAAATTTTACATTCTTTTTTATCTGTCTGCTCCATAAAATACTGTTAAGACATCCAATAACCTTTTTTTGCTTTTACCATTCTTTTTTCTAATTCTTTACAGTCTGTTCCTGTCTTATCAAATGTAACACCCAAGTATTGTTTGTCCATTGTCTAGTTCTAACTCACTGGATTCGTTTCCAATACATAAGTACTGTGTCTTGTCCACGTTCACTGTTAATCCCCACTTTTGGTCTTTCTCATCATATTACTTTTGTTTGGGTGTATTTGGACCTATCTTAGCAATATCGGCGTGACGTCTGTTGTATCCGTGTATGTCTCTCCATAACACGATAGCTCCTAAACCGCTGAACCAATTTTAATGAAATTTTTAAGTAATATAGTTAGTGTTCGACACTGTAACGAGCTGATTAGATTTGGGTCAAAATCCATTAATGCTAAGTTTTTTGAGTTAAGAATTTCAAAATATGTTAATCTTTTAACGGAGCATCGCATCAATATGCGGTTTTCGGAATATAGTAGAACGTAATTTTCTCAATAATTTGTTCATAACTTCATAGGAAGTTTCGTTTTTGAGATATTTATATAAAACTGTTCAACCAAACTATTAGATCCGTCATAAATCCATTTATTTTAACCAGTATTTATACTCTAAGGTATTTGGACTAAAACTGTCACTTCACTTAAAAATTAGACCGTTGTACTGTGGACTATAGAGACTAAAAACTATGATTTGATTTCTATCTTTTCTCATATCTCAGTAGCGATCATTTTATTTGTTTTCAATTTTGTATAATAATATAATGGCTTTAGTGCCGCTAAAACAACAAAATTTATTTTACGACCAACTTTCCAAAGTTTAATAACTTTAATTATTTTTGACGATTGTTTACACAACGCATAAAACATCCACACTGAAAAAAATTGTTTAAATACATTTACAGACTTTTCATTGTATGAGAGATCAACAACATTGTATTTTTTGGATTAAAGCAAATTGCTTTGCAGTAAAATAATTTGTCCTTTTCTATTCACCAACAGAATATTTTCTTGATTTAGCACAAAAAATGTCTTGCCTCCTTATTTTAATGTGAAATACAAATTGTTTTTATATTAATTGGAACTGAATTAATCTAAGGCACCGTTTTCTCTGGAAGCAAAATACTACTTATATGAAGACAATTTGCTCTGTTACAAAATGGAGTATACTGAAACAAAACAATTAAAGAACAAAAATAAAGTCTCATTTCAAGATTAAACGCTGCGTTGAACTAAACGAAGCTCTGCACGACATGGGCATTAATATTATGCAATAAGTTGGCAACAACGCACTCTAGAGCCGGGGAATTACCTTTTTCCGTTTTAATGCGGAGACTAAATACTTCCGTCGTATTTACAAAATATTTTATTTAGCGGGACTGCTGTGTTTTATTTTTATTGTTCCCTTGGGTAGTAACAGATCTCTTTGAAATTGCGCCTAGTAGAAAACTTCTTAAATTACGTGAAAAAATCGAAGTTGATGACATTTCGGAGAAGGAACATCTATCAGCACGAAAGATCGCTAAAATACTCTGCCAATATATGGGCCCCTAAGCTCACACTAGGTACTATAGTTATAGTGTACGTGTGAGCTAATATAACTAAAAACTGAAATATATTTTATTCAACTCCGGACTAAATTACCTTTTGTTTGATACCACACAAGCCATGTTTTGACTTAAACTCCAATTTTTGAAATCTACCCCCACCCTTAAAAAAACAAAAACTAAAATGTATTTTGTTAAACTCCGGACTCAATTACCTTTCGTTTGATATCACACACGCCATATTTTCACTTAAACTCTAATTTTTAAAATATACCCCCACCCTTTTTTTTAAATAAATTAAAATGTATTTTGTTCAACAGCAGACTCAATTACCTTTCGTTTCATATCACACACGCCATATTTTCACATAAACTCTAATTTTTGAAATCTACCCCCACCCTTTTATTTGGTTTGTGTTCGGTGGATTTTGTTCTTTTTTAAATGGGTCCATCTCGAGCCAAGACCCAGCCTAGGTACCAAATTTCATTAAAATCAGCCAAGCGGTTTTTGAGTTATGCGCGTTGGTCGTTACAGACAGACATACAGACAGACGGCGCAACAAAAAAGTTTCAAAATCATCTGAAACGCAAAGATATATAAAAATTTTTGAAATCGGAGCAACTTTTTTTTTCTCGAAAAAATTAGGATCACCATAGCTCACACTACTATAGTATAGTATATGTGTGAGCTAAAAATTAATATCGGAAAAACTCAAGTAGCGGAAATTGTTAATAAATATATATTAACATTTCGCAGTTCCCTCTCATAAGCGGACACCTCCAATAAGCGGACAAAATCGACCAAACCGTGAGTGTCCGCTTATAAGAGGTTGCACTGTACTATATTTTTGGTATATTGGCTGTCTTTAGTCTATTGATCATTTCCAGTACTATTCTATTTTTTTTAAATTAGTAAATTACTAATTACAAGTTACTTATTACTTTCCAATTTATTACCCTGCGTTATAAATCCTATAATTAATGGATTTGCTTTTTAATGTTCACAGCCATTTTTTTTCTGTGTTGAGAAAGTTCTTGTACCGAAAACGCCGTAAACGCCATTTTACGACTTGTTTTAAAAGCCATTCCGCAAATTGGTTGTAAAAAGGTGAAGCTAATGTCTTAAGCTCATGTATTGTGCGTGTTTATTAGTTGTTGGTTATGTTCATAACATAAATATATATTGTCACAGTAAGAGAATAATGAAGTCCCCTTCAATACGAACTCCTCAAGATAAATATTAAATAAATCAAATATAGGTTCATTCATGGTTGTCTTTCATACTTTACATATAGGAACATAGAGGGCGACACTGATCCAATGCCGTCAGTCGTCTGTTTGGGTGTTCCAAGATGAAAAAAAACCAACCAAAAGTCATCCGTTCTCGAAGTGTATCCAAAAAGATGGTCGCGACATTTGTCTCAAAAGCAGGTCATGTAGCAGAAATTCCTCTGGAAGATCAAAGGACTGATACTGCCAATTGATACATCATCATTTGTTTACCGAAAGTCAACGCTGAGCTTCGAAAAACGAACCGCGAACGACGAATCATCCTCCACCAAGACAATGCAAGTTTGCACAAAGCACAAAACACCATGGAGATTTCAATCCAACAAAAACAAATTTTGAGAAACAATAAAGTCTTTAAAGATTATCAAACAAGTTTCGTGGCTAATCGGGTGTAATGTTCTTGTTATGATTGTATGTCGTTGTTTAAGATGTTAAATTGATAAATAAAGAAGTGACATTGTTTGATAAAATTGTAATCAATCAGAACTGACTAAAGTCACAAACATCAAAACTATTAGTGAACTGATAAATAAAACAATACAAAATGTTGGAAGGACACTACATTCCTCCCTGCTCTTCATTAGACAAAATCTTTCATCCAATGTGGAGTACTGGTGTGACGTCTAGGCCGACCAGGAACTGAACAACTTGTCTTGGACTCAGGTTCGTTCATCTCATGAGAAGTGGAACATCACACACACGGCAGAGCCATCTGTCAAATGCTGTTATTAAGCTTGTTGGGTTGCCTATCTATGTATATCTAGATAATTGCTCAACTACAGCACAATAAATGGCTCATATACATTTAATAGAGAGTTAATAATTCTAACATTTATACAAACATACGTATATACTTGCGTCGCGGAACTTATGCATTAATTACGTGCTAATCGCATAACAGTCGCTGTAATTTATTTTTAGACATATGTGGAGCAATTAAAACCCCAAGACGTCGATAATAAAATCAAGATTTTCTTTTATAGACATTGTTAACATCGGGTTCAGTGTAAATGAGGAAATTATTACGATTTTCCTTGTTTATTTTTTGCAAATGATAAGAATGTCTGCACGTGTGCTTCTATTTTATTATTAATGTGTCCTGTAATTATGCCTTTAACTAAATGGATCCATGACGGATCTGACACCTTTCTAGCTAGCCTACTATCACACTTCAAGTGAAGTCATGATAATATATTAGCCTTAAAAACAGTTTTTTGCAAATATCTCAGAAACTAAAGATCCTACGAAGTTTTTGGTTATAACACGAATTATTGAGCAAAATATTGTCTACTATATTCCGAAAACAGTGTATTGATACGATATAATAATATAATACGATGTTGACCAAAATCTAATCAGAGTGTTGAACACTATTTTACCTACAAATTTTATGAAAATCGGTTCAGTGGTTTAGAAGCTATTGTGTTACGGACAGAAATAATATACACATACACACACACAGACAGACATCCCGACGATATTGCTAGGATAGGTCAAAATACATCCAAATAACACATTTTTGGCGTTATCTCAAATAAAAATTTTCGTCCAAAACAATACCTTCTCTAGCTATTGCTACGCGGGCTAAGAAGATAAAATTTTTTACATTACTGACCTTATCCGCAGTAGTACTCTGTCGGTTTAGAACATTTTTCTGCGTTGTCCGACGCCTATTCTCCACCTCCTTCGATCCTGACAATCATCTTCTGTCAGGTTTTTTTGACTCATTGATTTATGGATTGACTGTTGCCATTCCAGTTTAGGACGCACTCTTTTTCTGCGTCCTATTGGTTACCATTCTAGGAGCTGCTTTGGTATCAGTTGTCTTTTAATAAATGTCATCCGTTATGCTTGCCTCGATTCCCATTCTTTTTTTTATGATCTCATTTCTTATATGATCTATTCTAGATATTCTTATTGCATCCATTTCGACACTTTCCATTTTTATTTTGTATTTTTTTGTTACGCGACAATTCTGTATTCCATACAACAGCATACTTTTCACCATTGTGTTCATATATGTTAAATTTTACATACTTTTTTATCATTCTGCTCCAGAAAATACTGTTAAAAGATCCAATAACCTTTTTTGCTTTTACTATTCTTTTTTCCAGTTCTTTACAGTCTGTTCCTTATCCGCAATGCATAGAGTTAACTAATAGTGCTTAGGATTAATCATATGTCTAATTACATGGAGAGGAGGTGCAACTCCATATTTCTTACAAGATAATAATCATGAAAATGTTAATATGATCTTTTATTTTATAACAGCAGGGGTGGCGCGTGCCGCTAAAAATAAAGCGGGGGGTACAAGTAAAAAAAACACCCGATCCGAGATTATTCCAGAAGAAAATATCGTTTAATTTTTATTAAATTTAGAAAATTCTGGGAAAAGTGGGGGGCCGGTGCCCTTAACCCTTTCTGACGTGCCGCCACTGTATAACAGATACCGTACCGTCATCGTCAATGCTTAATAGGTCCGTTATTAGAGTCACAATCCAGTAATTTGTAAGCATTTACGATTTATTTTAGTACAGATAAAACCAGTTAGGTCCTAGCCATTGACCTCAACGATTACCTTATTAAAAGGGCTCTAATAGATTTTAAATTTTTTGCTTATAACAATTTTACAATAATAGGGACTTATTGCAAAAAAGCCGGGCAGTAATGGTGCAAAAATTATTTTTTCAGATTTTTTTTAAAACAAAATTCTTTTCAAAAACGTTTCTTTAAAAAAAAATCGTATAAAAAAAATGTAAAAAAAAAATTCAAGATTAAAAATTTTATTTGAAAAAAAATATAAAAAAATTTTCTCAAAATTTTTTTTTACGAATTTTATTTTGTAAATAACGTTTTTTTTATATACCTAATGTTTTTGAGAATTTTTTTTTTTCAAAAAACTCAGTTTTCAAAAATAGTTTTACATTGTAGTTTTACCTAAATAATAGTTTTACATTGTATACTAACAAATGATCTTTCAGAATGGATAGGACTAAAAAGGATTTTCTACAGTTCTTGTGTGTCTTTCCAAAATCACGTTGTTGTTGCCGTATGGTGGCATGTAAGTAGGTACTCTAATCAGCGGCGTAGCGTGGGGGGGGCGCGGGGGGTTCGCCGCCCCCCCGCCTCGAGGGTAGTGGCGCCCCATTGGTGGCCGAAGCGCCCCCAGCTTTATTTCGGGCCGCCACAACGGCCAATTGACTGAGCGCCAAACTAACGACATGAGGACCTTTTTTCCTTTGTTTTTTGGTCGCAAGATGTTTGAGAGGCGCCCCCGTCACATATGATGACCTTTTTTTTTTTTGGCCGTAATATATGTAGAGGCGCCCTTTTGACCTGTCGGCCGCCCCCTCACACATGATGACCTTCTTTTTTTTTTTTGGTCGCCCAAGATTTTTTTTCACTTTTCAGAGGCGCCCTTTTTTGCTTTCGCCCCCCCCCCTTTCGGGCACGCTACGCCGCTGACTCTAATTTGCTAGTACCCATGTACGTATGTTTGATATATACGGCGACATTTTTTTACACTTATCAAACGGGTAACGTGACTCCTTATGAATAGAAATTGCTCTTTTAATGCATACCTATCTACTTTACTGATGCTTAGAAGACATACTGCATATGGACATGGTTGCTATAAAAGTTTACAATTTTTTTTGTCTAGACATGATGAAAATTTTTTTCTAAAATGTTATTTTTTTTTTCGAATGTAATTTTTAATTTTTACTTTAATTTAAAAACACAATTTTTTCCGAAAACAACGCTTTTTAAGAAGAAAAATATTTTTTTTTTGAAAAACATTTTTTTATAATGTTTTTTGACCGATTGCTTTTTTTTTAATTATGAAGTATAATAAATAAAATATAAAATAAAAATTCTACGATTTTTTTTCAAAAATAACGTTTTTTAAGAAAAACACATTACATATTCCTTTATATATATATATATATATTTTTTGAAAATAATTTTTTTTAAGAAGAAAAAACATGAACACCAGTATTTACTAAGGCGTAAGTTTTAGTCTAGGTTTTGGTTTAAGTTTAGGGTTTAGGTTTAAAATTTAAATGTGCATTGGTTTGGAAAAATTGATTTTTTGCCGAAACAGGCCGCAATTGATTTGGTATTTTTACCTGTATGGACGATAAAATGTCCTAAAAATTGAAATTTAAGACGATTTGTTCTTGAAATGGTGGTGGTTTATTTCATTGTAACTTGAAAACAATCACGTTTTTGTTAATTTATTTGTTAAAAATGTAAAATTTGATCATATTTAGGAACGATATGACAAAATTTTATACGATTTTTAGCTTCAATTAACTATTAGAGCGAGTTTTTTAGGGCAATGTACACAAGGCTGGATAAACCGTTTAGTACTAAATTCTCATATCTCTTTTATATTTTAGCATGTAGCTTTTAAACGATATTTGCCTTGACGAGGAAAGTAAAAAAAAACGATCTTCAGATTAAAATCCAAATAAACTCACACGCGATTTGTTTATTTGCAAATAATCTTTAAATTAATATAATAAAAAATGTTTTTATTTATTTATTTATTTATTGTAGCAGTCATTTTCCATGAATGGTTTTAATACGCTCTAGCCATACAGATATATTTAAGATGTACGTGCACCGAGATGACAGCAGATGACAATCCCAGTACTTAGTACAGCAAGTGTCAGTCAAGTCACTTTTACGTCATTTTAATAAATTTAAAAATTTATTTTTCAGTTTCGCTTTGTTTGTGCAAGTTATATAATAAAAATTACGAAATTAGAACACATTTTCCGACAATGTCAAGTTTGGGAAGTGAGTGTAAATTGAAAAATGTAAGTAATTCACTTAAATATCGCTGCATTTTCACTTAAACCTCGTTCCCTACAAACTTAAACCTATAGTTTAAACCATTTCTTTTCCGTTTTTTCCATTTTTTTTACGAAATCCTTTCAGATTTTTATTTAAACCGGTTTTTTTCCATTGCGATATAACCTATGTAGTTATAATTAGTCCAAAATTCCATTAACTTTTATTAAGTTTGAAAGAAATTCAGTTAAAACGTTTCACAAAAGAGTTAAACCTAAACCTAAACTTTAAACTTAAACCCTAAACCATCTTAGTAAATACTGGTGGAAATGTTTTCAACAAGTTCAAAATTTTTAGTTAAAAAAAAATGTTTATACAAATTGTTTTTTGAAAAAATGTCCGCGTCTCAATTAAAAAACACGTACTATACAAAATCTGTTATAAGAAAAGTACTAGACGCTTGAGAAAGAAACAATTTTGCAGAACTAAAGAAACTAATTAACTTTAGATTAGCCAACAATACCGCAATCTTCGTTGTATCGGAAAAAGATTTAAAGACATTAATTAAAAAACCTAACTGAGTAAGTATAAAGTACATCAATTAATATGAAACAAGGATTAAATAAAGTTATTATAACCAATTTTACAAAGAATGCCGGTAATGTAAGGGAATTAGAAGTAGTAAATAGCTCTAATTATTTATATTAAATAACTGCAAAAGTTAATAACTGCAAAGAAGACATAAAACTTGCACTAGACATAACTGAATATAAATCAGAGCTTCAGGAAATTATAAAACACACATGATCAGGTTTGAATTCAGAACTTTTGTTCGTTGGTAAATTAAATGCTTTGACCCTTTTTGTTTTAAATTTGGTAAATCAAAATTAATTTTGTTTTGATTCTACCTCAAATCGGAGTTACGTTTTATTCCATTTTACCTGGTTTCACCCGAGGCAGTCTCAGTTTTGTTTAGTTAAATCTGAAGCGTGTGTATACGTATTATATTATATTCAACGTCGTTTAGGGGTTTGTTTGCTGTTTTGGGGGAAGTTTATAATTTGTTTGTGAAATATTGTGACGCCGCAAGAGCATTAAACAAACGGTATTGTTATTGTATAACAATATCTACTTTAAGGCAACCAAGAGAGGAGAGATCTTGCAAGTATTGTAATAGGATAGGCAGATCTTAATACGAGTAAAAATAATTTGTGCTTTCCTTTTCACCAAGAGAATATTTTCTTGATATAGCACAAAAAATGTCTTGCCTTTTATTTTAATGTGAAACAGAAATTGTTTTATTATAATTTGGAACTGAATTATTCTAAGGCACCGTTTTCTGTGGAAGCAAAATATTACTTATATGAAGACAATTAAAAAAGAAAAATAAAGTCTCATTTCAAGATTAAACGCTACATTGAACTAAAAAGAAATATTTTAATTCAAAACAAATTGTTTTAAGGTAAAACAATTTATTTAAGAAAAGAATGTGTTTTCATTGTAGACAAAAATTTTTACCGTGCAGCACGTTCTTAACTGGAGATAAATAGTAGATCTTCCAATTCTATCTTGACTCCTGAGACTAAAATACAGAGCACTGAATAGGATGATGGGCGAAGGGGGAGAGCCTAATGAGGCAGAAACGCGTCCCCGTAGCTACCTTTACCTCTGAGGTCTTGCCCGTGAAACTTTTTTGTTACGACTTTATACCTCGTGAACTTCCTTCAAATTTAAAAAAATCCAGGGCTCAGGCTGTTTTCTGGGAGCAGATTATATCTGTCTCCGTCGCGACGTCAAAATTAGCCTCAAAACCGAGGCAACCCTGACCGAAGCTGCAAATTGACAGTTGGTCTCTCCTCAGTAAATACCATATTTCATATTTCTTTTTCAGTTACCCACATCATCATTTCATCTCCTTCCATTTTATGGTTATGCTCGGGCTGAATGAAGCCTAATGAGGCAGAAACGCGTCCCCGTAGCTACCTTTACCTCGGAGGTCTTGCCCGTGAAACTTTTTTGTTAAAAATAATGTTCTTTTTTAAATGTTGGATATCCTTCGATCGTGCCTTGGTGTTTGTCAGTAAATTGTTCAAAGTTCTGGAGCACACGAATGGCTAATGGTATTGTTTTCAATAAAAAAAAATTTTTTTATGAGATCCGGCAAGGATCCATTTATCTATTTTTACCTTCCTAGCCCGCGTAGCAATGGCTAGAGAAGGTATTGTTTTCGACGAAAAATTTTTTGTTGAGATAACGCCGAAAATGTGTTATTTGGGTGTATTTTGACCGTAACGCGATAGCTCTTAAATCGCTGAACCGATTTTCAGTTAAAATATTGTTCGTCGCCATGAAATAAATAACATATACAGTCGAACCTCTATAACTCGAACCTGAAGGGACAACCAAAACAGTTCGAGTTATGGAGAGTTCGAGTTATAGAAACTCGAGTTACACAGGTTAAAATACATGTCAAAAGTGCAGGGACCGCTTAAAAGGTTCGAGTTATAGAGGAGTTCGAGTTATAGAGGTTCGAGTTAGAGAGGTTCGACTGTATCAAGTTATTTCGTCGATGTCGAAGCTCTAACGAGGGTATTTTGGTCCAAATCCATTAATGTTAATGACAATTAAGAAATTTAAAAACTTTTTAACGGAACGTGGCATCAAATGCGGTTTTCGGAATATAGTAGGCCACATTTTGCTCAATAATTTGTGTTATAATCAAAAACGTTTAGCTTTAGTTTCCGAGATATTTTTAAAAAACTGTTTTTAAGGCTGATTATCATAGCTTCACTTGAAGCGGGCTAATAGGGATGGATCCATTTATTTGTTTTTGTCATCAGAATTTTTCATTTAGCAGCACCAAATTTTGATGGTAAACAAAAATCCTGTATTTATAAAACCTTCATAAGTCGCATTTTTTCAATTAAAACCGCAAAAATTCCTGTTAATTCGCACCATTGTATTTTAAAAAACATTTTTTGTTAAATAAATTTACAAAACAATTACTTAAACCACGCTAATTAACACAGCCAACACAAACAAATTAGCGAGATAACTTAAAATCTTCTGGTAAACACGTACCTAGCTAATTTTTTGAAAGATTGGTTGGTTTAAAACAATTTTTTGAAAAATAGTTTTTTGAAAACCAATTTTTCAAAAAAAATTGTTTTGAAAAAATTTCTCTATAAAAATTGTTTTTTGAAAACTTGTTTTTTAAAAGGTTGCTTTTCAAAAATGCAATATAATGCATTTCTTTGACCTTTCCAAAAAAATACTGTTTTTATTAATTTGATACAATACAATTAACAGGTGACATGTTTTCTGCGAATTTAGTGTGAAACAAGTGAAATTAAAATTAAAGAAAGAAAAATAAGCAAAAAGTTTTCTATCTTCGGCCTGGACTCGAACACGGAATCTCTTGCTCTCTACGCAAACGCTTTTTGCATTAAGCCATCGAAAACCATACATAAATTTTCGGAAAACTTCCATCTATGCATATGTGGAAAAGAAATTTTAACACACGAATAAGTTATCTCATGTTTTCAGACGTTGATACTTTACGTCTAATTTGAGTTTTCATACCTCTACAGTTGGAAGGAAGAATTATAGAGATCAGTTGTTTAGTTTTTAGTTTAGTTTAAATCTTTATTGCCATCAGATCATTTTACAATGCAAAAGCAACGTCAAAAACAATGGATCTAAGATCCTTTTAAATAGTTTAAAATATTACAAGAATACATATTAAATATTACAATTATACATATAAAATATTACAACAATAATAAAATATTGGGTAGAAACACACAACACTTCAAAAGGTTTAAAATGTAGATTATTGTACCTATATGTTTATGTACAATTCGATCAATACTTGTTATGATAGGAAGTCAAATGAGTAAAATTGTTTATTTATTATAAGAGATAATTATTTACCTCCTTTTCGAAATGCACAATGCTTGGATTATCTCTGATTGCTTTAGGGAGCAGCTGATATGCTTTTACAGCTGTATAATATGGCCCTCTTTCAAAGAATGTTGTGTTATGATGTGGAATGGTCAGATCATCCCTACTTCTTGTGGGCATAGCAGAGTCTGTAGCATTATCCCGATTGCTTAAAAATAATTCTTGATGTTTTTTTACAAACATTACAAGAGATCTGAAGTAGAGTGCTGGTGCTGTTAAAATTTGTAAATGCTGAAAGTGGGGTTTGCAGGAAGTTCTCGGATGTAGTTTTAACATACAGCGAATTACTCTTCCTGCATCAGGCGCTGCCCCCCAGAAAAGAACACCATATAAGATCACAGACTGTACAGACGCAAAGTAAAATGTTTTCAAGCTGTTAATGCCCAAATTGTCTCTGAGGCGGCGCATAGAAGCGCAATGACTGTTGATAGTTGCTGCAGTTGACTGTATTTGTGCATTCCAGCTTAAATTCAGATCTAGAATCATTCCAAGAAATTTGGATTCAGTAGCTTGTTGTATGGAGTTGAATGGCTTGGTCGAGTTAATACCCTGAGAGTTTCTCGTTCTTGTATTGAGACACCGCAGACATGCATAGATGGAAGTTTTCCGAAAATGTATGTATAGTCTTCGGTGGCTTAATGTAGAGAACGTTTGCGTACAGATCAAGAGATTCCAGGTTTGAGTCCCGGCCGAAGACAGACATTTTTATTTTTATTTATAGCTGACACTTGCTGTGTGGTTCACGTCTTTTTACCAGTGACGTCGAGCTGTCTCTGATGTATTTAAAGTGTTCTTTACCAAGACAATTTAATAATGAAGCCAACCAAATATTTAATCTAAACACACCTTGCATAATTTAAAATCCTTCTCGGTTACATTATCTTTGAATCAAAAAACAAATAACATGAATATTATTGCAGCCGTGTGCTCAAGAATATAAAATGTTTGATAAACACTGCTAACACTTCGGCAAATATTTGTGAGTTTTTATTTGAAAAAAAATGTCAAAATATTGTGAAGGATATAAATGTTAAGGGGTCCACTTTTATAAACGTTTCCTGAAGAAAATATTTTTATTATCAGTCCTACTACTACTATGTCGGTTTAGAAACGTTTTTCTACCGATCCTATTCTTCACCTCCTTCGATCCTGACAATCATCTTCTGTTAGTTTTTTTTAACTCATTGATCTTTGGATTGACTGTTGCCATTCTAGTTTAGGACGCCCTCTTTTTTTGCGCCCTATTGGTTGCCATTCTAGAACCTGCTTTGGTAAATCTTTCGTCGTTCATCGGTTGTACATGGCCGTTCCGTATCAGTTGTCTTTTAGTGATGTCATCCGTTATGCTTCCCTCGATTCCCATTCTTTCTTTTATGATCTTATTTCTTATGTGATCTGTTCTAGATATTCTCATTGATCTTCTTATTGCATCCATTTCGACACTTTTCATTTTTGTTTTGTATTTTTCTGTTATACGACAAGTGTCTATTCCATACAACAGCGTGCTTTTCAACATTGTTTCATATATGTTAAATTTTACATCCTTTTTTATCTCTCTGCTCGATAAAATACTGTTAAGACATCCAATAACTTTTTTTGCTTTTGCTATTCTTTTTTCCAGTTCTTTACAGTCTGTTCCTGTCTTATCAAATGTGACACCCAAGTATTGTATAGAGATATTGTGACAATAAGTACTGTGTCTTGTCCACCAAGTGCAAATCAAAAGCGTTTAAACTTATGTTACTTTTGACAGCACTTTTGTCAAAAATGAAATGAACAAGTGATATACTTTTTTTTGAGAGTTGTAAGAAAAAAATGATTCCAGACCATTCCATTTGTATTGACTCATTAGTTTATAAGATAACTACAAAAGATGACAAAATGAGTAATAGTCAGGTTTGAAATTGGCCATTTTTAGCTCCAGCTTGCCTATGCGTTACAATATTGTGTGATACATCAAAATTTTCTGTAAAAACCCCTTACCCTAAGTACTTAAATATAAGACATAATGTTTAGTTTTGTGTAAAAAAATTGACATTAACACTACTTTTTAGGCTTCCAAATAAAGAGTACGTAATATATTAATAACTCGAAAACAGTTAAAATACTAAAATAAGTATTAAAATATTGTGTTGTTATTTTTTTGAAACTTAATGCGATGGATCCTGTTTGTATGAGACAAGTTTCTCAATATCGGGTTCATACTTTGAAAACCCTACTTCACAACGGTAAGTTGTAACAAAAGGCAACAATTTTTTAAAGCAAAATTAGCTAGTTCTGGATATTCACATCTAAGCTGGGCTTAAAACTCCAACAAAGTAGCCGAATTAAAACTAGTTTTAAGGTTTCCATCAGCTGCAACATCAATTATTATTAACTGTTCAGTTTGTTTTACAGTTAGAGTTTGATGAGCTTTTTCTACTGAGACCGAGAACGAATTGCAAACCCAATCAAGATCTCTTCTCGTCTTGGATAATATTCTTTGATTAAAACTTGGAGGTTCTGAAGATGGTTGGTTACCTCAGAAGTAATTAATTCTGCTGGACTCTGACTCGGACAGAAAATCATGCAGTGGAAAGCACTCAGTCACTCCTCTATTTAGACAAGATTCCCAAAACTGTCTTTAATTTAGTGAGATAACTGTGACAGAATTTCCCTAAAGTGATAAGTTTAATTCATTAAAGCTTGAAAAGATATCGGAAAGATATGCCAAACATTGTAGCCACTTGACATCAGTTATTCTTGATGACAATTGAAATGAAGTCATTAAGGAATACCATCATTGACCATCACCTCATTTTGCAGATTAAGCAGGTGATTGTCCCAATTCCCAAACTTACTTTACTCTACTAAGAATATTTATTTCATTTACAACATGACACCACAAATATTTTTTACTTTATTAACTAACTTCTTGCGGAACCCCAATTACCGCTTCGCAGAACCCTGAGGTTCCGCGAATTAAATACGAAGTCCGGTGAAGTAGCTTTTAAAAAACTTTTTATTTGAAAAGACTACAAAAAATACTTATAACTAAAATGACCAATACAACTTGTAAAAGTATAATGATACCTAATTAGCCATTTGGGTGCATATATAAGCTTCAATGTACGGCGTCAGCAATATATTTGTTATTACAAACAAGATGAGATGTTATTATTCCAGGGATATTACTCCTCCACCCTTAGTTTCGTCAACGTCCTCGTTGATGAGTTTTTGGAGAACCCTTAAGGGAATATTTTTTGTCTTTGAGGTTTTTTGTTTTCGCCAAAAATAGAAAATAAAAATAAATATCAAGATTACTGCCAAACATAAAGTTAAGATAATGTAATTTTGGCTTTCAAAATTAAGTTCCTGTAGGACTAAAGGATCCAAAAGGTCTTCCTGCATTTTTTGCGGGTTTTCTAAATGTCTTATCTGCAAATTGATAGACAAGTTTGTTTCAGGAAGCTTTATTATATCTGGCAATGAAACAGAAATGTTATTTATTGATAATGAATATTTATTTTGATTAATTATTATGTCACACTGGCTGTTAATAAGATAACAGTTTTGAAGTGTGGTTTTCTGAAACTGGAAGCAATTTTCGTAAATTGTTTCGGAGTTTTTTGTACAGAAAAGTAGACCACTTTTATAAGTTAAAGTGTGAATTTGAAAATTATTTTTTACTGTGGCGAAAGGGCAATTTTTTGGTAAAAGGCAACTATGTGCAATGGGGTTGAAACAAATCCAATTTGAGTTAATTTCAGAGCATTGCTGATACCATAAATTGTTACAATAGTATTTACTGGGGCTAATTAATATTTTTGATTCATTATTAGGTATTGGATAAACTATCTTAAGACTACAAGAATATTTTTCAAAGATTGGTATTTTCACTACAATGATTGACATATCTTTTAACAGAATAAGGCCAGTTTTACATATAAGAGTTAATTCTGACAGGTGTTTTAGTGGCCATAGAGAATTTTTTGGATAATGAGCTGTCAAATATTGCCAAATTTCCCTAATTTCATTGACATTCAAAATTTCTAAATCTAAAGTTTGCAGATGCGCAAAAGATATCATTCTCAGCATTTTTTCCAAAAATTTGTTTAGTTTTGAGATTTGTAAAATTTGGTTTTGCATACTGAGTAATAACGTGATTTCATTATTCAATTTTAAAATTTCGAAGCGAATGCATTTTGCGTTTTTATTTATAATGTTTACATTTTCCTGGAATTTGTTTATAATATTCCCGGCAAATGAACTAAGGTCATTTATCTTGTGCATCGTGTTAATTTGATTTTGTTTCAGTATTTGTAAGTTCTGCGTTATTGTGTCTAGGTCGGTATTATCTAGGTTTCCTGTGACAAATTTAATACCGCTTCCCAGTAGGTTGAATAGACCACGTTTCTTTCTAAGTTCATTGTTTTCTAAAGAATTTAGTTTTTCATAAGTATTGTACGTATCGTTTAAGCATGATTCAAGGAATTGAAATTGTATTTTTAATAAAGTATTATTAACTTGATTGACTAAAGGGGATAAAAATAGGGAATTAGTAGTAAAAAGTTGGCTTAGAGACGTTTTAATTTTTGTCATATTAAAAGGTATGTACATAGTATGATAATGGCTTACAACTAAAGAAGGAGAGATTTCTTCGGTGTAGAATCCATTATTGTCCAATCTATTGACCTGAAGGGCCTGGTTGAGGTTCGTCAATGTCAGGAGGGACAGGATCAGGAACCTGGAATGATTTAGGTTTTTTCCTGAGTCTTTTTATTTTCTGACATGTGTGTTAATTGGTTTAGTTTTTGAGATACCAGTTATAACATTTTTATTGACGTTAGTTACTTTGGTAGGGATAAATTGGGGGTTCATTTTATTTCGAAGGGTGTTTTTTCTAAAGATAGTTTGATCTTTTTGAATTTGAGGGGGCTCTTCGGTGTTTTTATTTTGTTTTTGTGTGGTGTGTAACTGTTTTTGATATGCTTTTTTTTTTGAAAACTTGATCGTGAAAAGGTATTAGTTCTTTCTTTCGTTGTTCATTATATTGTTCAAAAAGAGTGAGGTCGTTATTTATGTTTGGTTCGTTCACATAAGGCTGTATAAAATTGAAAATTAAAAATGATCGGTAATAGAGTGTACTCTCTGATTAAGTATATATTAGTATGGCTGACGTCATAATATTTTGAGAAGTTTCTTCAAGATGTTTAAATTTTTAAATTTCTTAAATATTCAAAATGTGTAGTCTAGAGAAAGTTGTTCGTTGCAGAATATTTGACATAAATATTTTAAAAGATTGTTATCAATTTTGTTATCTTTTTTTTTTTTTTAATTTTATTTTATTGTTTATTTTATTATCTTTTGTTTATTTTTTTTTTTTGTGTTCTTATAAGAAAAGTGGTTTTCAAAAATCGTTATAAAATTTTTTGTGTATTTTGAAACAAATCTATTTAAGTTCAAAATTGACAGTTTATAAATTGAAAGATGTCTAAATGATACAAATGTTTTAAATGGTTTTTCATCTAAAAGGGGTCCTTTATAAGCAATTTTATAAGAATGCTTTTTATATGAGTTTTGAAGACATATTTTAAAGTTGTTTATGAAGATGGTAATCGATTCTCTTAGTTTGGGCCAGTAATATTTTTGTTTTATTTCATTGAAGATCTCTGTTTTGTTTTTATGATTAGGTCCATAGTATTTTAATATTAATTCTTTTTGTTTTTCTGCGTTTATCACGTCAATTAGGTATTTAGTCGAAAATATGAGTTTTGCACATGGGTTAAAAATAGAGTTAACTACTTTCTGAAATTCTAGTTTAAGTTCATTGTTTGGAATGTAAATAGTAAATAGAGAGTCAGGTTTCACTATCTCTTTTAGAATTTTAAGAAGGTGCTCTTGTTGTTTTTCATTTATTGTCACAAAATTATGATTTCTATTAAATGGTTTAGAGAAAAAATGTTTATATTGTTGTCCATAATTAATAACCAATCGATTGGTTGTATAATTAAGGGGCAGTTCGGATGTAGATAAATGTTTTCTTTGTGTCTCATTATTTGAGTGAATAGTGACGTCAGAGGCGTTGTCTCGGGCGTCATTTTGGAGGGGCACAAAATACTCTAAATTCATTTTTGGCGGTTTTAATTTTTCATTGAGTACGGTTACATTAGCTTGGGGTTCTTTGTATTGCTCGTTAATTACGTGTTCCGTGAGATTAAAATCGGTTAAGTTGGTAACAGAGTTACGCACGGTGGGTGCATTGGCTTTATTTATTTCATGTATGTTAAAATTTATCTTCAAGAGGGCGTTAGCAACGACATTTACATTTTCTTTTTCGTAATTTGTATCTTTTTGAGTTTCTGGAATTAAGTACCGTTGAATGCAGTCGATTTTTATTAAATTTGGTTCAGTACCTTCCGGTGTTATGATGTAGTCTGATTTTAATTGTGTTTCAGGGTGAAAATATTGAATAGGTTGTTTCTTAAATCTTTCTTGTGGGATTACTTTTATTTGTTGGTGAAAGTTAATGTTAACGTTTGGACTTGGATAGGGGATTTTACAAAATTCTTTAACTGTTACTGGACAGTTAGGAATGTATTGTTCTTTGAAGCTAAAAGAGGGTGTGAGTTCAATATCTTTTTGGTAGTTTACTTGATAATTTTGGATTGGCTGCTTAACAGGGTTATTATAAGCAATAGAAAGAGGAATTTTTACATTTTTATTTAAAGTTAATATACTATTTTTTAAATCGAGCATACCCTTTAACTTTTCAAGGTCTCTTAAGCCTATTAATGCGTCAAAGTCTTTATGCCAGTTTACAACACGCATTTTAATATTTTCGTTTATTCCTAGTTCTTGTAATAAATTTATTTTTAAATTATTATTTTCTTTATATGTGTTTCTGCAGCTGGTTACTTCAAAGGGTTCAAAAAATAGATTATTGGGGTACATTTTGGCTATTTTTGGGGAGATTATAGAGTCTGAGGCTCCTGAATCGATAAGAATTGTTATTTGCGTTTTTGGTAAATAAAAATATGGTAGTTCGATTTGTCGGGCAACGTTATTTAAGTCGACGGGGGATCCAAGGCTGTTTCCTGAAAATTTTCGCTTGCGGCGTTTGTTTGTAAATTATGTTCGTAAGAGCAGTTTTCTTGTTGGCTAGTGGGTTCTTCGTTATAAGAATGAGGATCGTAAAAATAGTCAGGGTTTTCTTCACTATAATTATTGTAAGTTTGATTTTCACAGGTTTGTTCGTAGGTTTGTTCGTAGTTTTGTTCGTAAGTTTGTTCTGGGTATGTTTCTACATTTGTCAAAAATCCTGAGGGTTTAAAAATTCCTGAAGGTCGATTGTATGGGGGTCTTTGATAGTGTTGCCTTGACGGACCAATTGTTGATGTCGACATAGGGGTTGGCTTGTCTAAAATGGGTTTATTTTGTGGGGCGAAGGCGTTAGTTGGTCTTCCAAAATTTTGAAAATTTTGAGGTTGATTTTGAAAAGGTCTAGGTTGATTAAAATTAAAGTTAGGTTGTCTAAATTGAGAGTTAAAAGGTGGATTAAAATTAAATTGTCTGGTAAACTGAGGGTTCGAAAAAGGTTGCATAAACGGGTTAAAACGTTGTTGGGGTGGTTTTGGTCTTATTTGATTAGTTTGGGGGTTGCGATTAAAATTTTGGTTTTGTCTAAAGTTATTGTTGGGTTTTAAAAATGAATTATTTCCTTTGTGCAAGTTCGAGTTATTACTTGTAAAATTGACTTGCGCTTCTACTATGTTATTACTCATGACGTCCTTGTAGGCTTCGTCTAAAGTTGCAGGAGTTTTAAGCATAAGAAGCGTTTTTAAAGAGTCTGGGGAGTTTGCGGTCAAAATTAAAACAGATACTTTTTCTACTTGAGATATAAGCAGTAACTTTTGTGCGTTATCTGCTACTTCACATTGAATTTTTCCAAAAATTCTTTGGCAAAAGGCCTTAAGTCTATCGATAAACTGCAAAATGTCTTCGTTTGCGTCAATTTTAATGTACTGAAGTTCTTGCATCAAAATTTCGTGATTAATTGGATCACCAAATTTTTGTCTTAAAGCTAACTTAATTTTTTCAAAAGTATTTAAATCTGGCCTTTCTAATAGAAAATTTTGAGCTTTGCCTACCAGTTTCGATTTTATGGCAGACAGGACCAATTTTTGTTGCTCAATAGAATTACCAAAATAAAGTTCATAAAATTCTTGTACAGAAATCAAAAAACTTTCTAAATGGGATTGACTGCCATCAAATGTGGGCAACAATGACGTGTAAAATTTAAGATTTTCCATTGTGTTAGAAAGTTCTTCGTTTTGTAAAGTGTTATCTAATTGGTTACTACTAACGCTACTTAAACTACTGTTAAAACTAGTGTTTAAATTTGCAAAATTTAAAGAATCAAAATTTTCTAAAAATCTATTTTCTAAATTATTTTCAGTATTTTCTTCTAAACTTTCTTCTATACTTTCTAATTGCTGTTGAGTGTCTAGTCTCGATGTCGACTGACCACTTAAATTTCTTAAACTACTTTGCAAACTACTTATTTGCTCAAAATTTAAATTTAAAGACGGTTTCTTCAAACTTGCTAGATAGTTTTCAATTTCAGTTTTAACGTTTTCTTTCTTATTTTCTGCTCCTAATCCTAGTTTTGTTTTGTTCTTTTCTAAAATATTCTTTAATCGCCTAGGCATCAAGAAAGTCAAAAAAACTTACATAACAATCGAGGATAAATCCATAAGGCTTGTTCTGTAGAGGTTACGCCACCAAAAGGAATCCTATAAATGGGGGTTGACTTTAGCTTTTCTGCCTATGACACCGGGCTCAGTAGGGATGTGTCGTTGGTTAGGCTTTTGGCTTCGGCGGGACTCATACAACACGGTAGACGTCACTAGCTTCAACTCCAGGCTTTATTCCACAACACTTCTTTACGTTCGACGTCGTAAAAGGTATTTTCTTTTAAGAAAAAGTTCACAATTCGTACGGGACGTAAAGTTCGGTTTGAATAGCGCACTAAGACTTAAAAGTCACTTTCGTACAACGGAAAACCGATAAAGGACGAAATCGCACTATCCTGTTCGCAGCGCCAATTAAATACGAAGTCCGGTGAAGTAGCTTTTAAAAAACTTTTTATTTGAAAAGACTACAAAAAATACTTATAACTAAAATGACCAATACAACTTGTAAAAGTATAATGATACCTAATTAGCCATTTGGGTGCATATATAAGCTTCAATGTACGGCGTCAGCAATATATTTGTTATTACAAACAAGATGAGATGTTATTATTCCAGGGATATTACTCGCGGAACCCAGTTTGAGAATCGCTGCTCTAAGGCTAAGGTATTTCGCCTAGCCTTTCAAAAGGCCAAGAAACAAACTTGAAATTGTTATCCTGCTATTTAAAAACGAAAAGGTCGAATCGAATGCAGATTACTGTCGATTTAGAACGGCATTAAATGAAATCGTGCGTGAAATTGGCAATATTCATAAACTTATCAATCAATTTCGGACTATTTGAATTTCAATGGTGTATTTACAAAAGGTTCACCGCCTATTTTATGTTTCGCTTATGCATGATGTGTCAAATTAGGTTTGGTTGGTAGTTATTGTATGATTGATCATATTGATCCAATGTTTTAATGCTTTGTTTTATTATTCTTATTATTTTTATTATTTAATACGAAATATTTGAAGTTTCAAGCTACTCTGATAATATTTTTTTTAATAAATGAGTCCAACAATTCTCTTGACTCCTTTATGGAAGCTAGCTTACAATATCGGTTATATTAATACCTTGGATATCATTGTATAAGTGCACCTTACGATAACATTTGGCATTTTCTGTTTCCACATTTTTTCTACTTGATTGAGCTAGTCTTGGTAAGTCTCTTCAGTGTTCTTAGAATGCATTCTCCATTTATTTCATAAGATGTTATTCTCTACGTTATACTTGCTTGTTTAGCGTCTTGATCTTTTATAAGGGGCAAAGGAACTTCGTGAAATCTTTCCAACGGGTTTGGTCCAGGGCCAGAGTCTGTCCCCGTTTCTTCCACTAGAGTCACAATAGTTGTGCTTGTCTTCTCCAGTTTTTAAGTTAAACTCCATGCCAGTTTCAATGTTTCGCATCAGCTTTTTAATGATCTTTTCATATTTTGTTTCTAATTTCGGTGTTTGCTTCTTTGCTATAGCTTATATCACACTAGTTAGATTTGTAAATTATTCAACGTCTTGAATATTTTGTTCCTCGATAGTAAAATAGTAGAAATTGTCGCTCTTAATACGCAATCACTTTGAATTGGAGTTTTTCCGATCCAGTCAATTTCTTCGTACTTACTTCTTTTCTACGGATTACATGTTTATAGAAATATAGTTTATTGAAGCTGCGTTTATAATGCAGAATAAAAAAGTTTTTAGTCAACCAAGCACGGACATACCAAACATATGGAAACCACTCCTTAAGGAAAACAGGCGTCTTAGAATAAAAAAGGGGGCGGGCCGTCACACCTGACTGCACACCAAGTAGTATAAGTAGTAGCCTAAAGACTAGAGTGTTTAGTTTACACTTGATAACGGTTAGAGATACTTACTAACCGAAACGTCGTGTTTTAAAATAAATAAAGACAATGGAAGTCCGAAATTTTATTTCTACACAATCATTGTCTACGAGTTTCAAACAAAGAATTACATGATTATGTTGTTTTAGTTGGGATCCATACTAATAACATTTTCTAAGGGCATTCATTATATCAACCCTAACTCATTCTAAATGGGTCCAAAAATTAGCTTGACTCCTCTACAGCAAGCTAGCTTACAATATCGGATTTATTGTCTAAGTGCACCTTGCGATAACATTTACCATTTTCTTTTCCCATATTTTTTCTACTTGATTGAGCAGTCCTGATAGGTCTCTTCAGTGTTCCTAGAAGGCAGTCTCCATTTATTTCAAGATGTTGTTCTCCACGTTATATGCATAGTGCATTTTCTGTATAAATAGAATGAGTTATACTTGCTTGTTTAGTGCCTTGACCTTCTATAAGGAGCAAAGGGACTTCGTGAAATATTTCCAACGGGTTTGGTTCAGATCCAGAGTCTCCGTCCAAGTTTTTCCAAGTTTCCAGATGATTTTCCGCGTCAGAGTTAAAATAATCGTGCTCTTTTTTTTTCAGTTTTTGAGTTAAACTCTATGTCAGTTTTAATGCTTCGCATCAGTTTTTTAATCATCTTTACGTATTCTGCTTCTAATTTCTGCGTTTGTTTCTTTGCCATAGCTTATATCACACTAGTAATGTCCTGAAAATGTTCCTCGATAGTAAAATAGTAGAAATGTTTGCTCTTAATACGCAATGATTTTGAGTTTTTTCGATCGAGTCAATTTGTTTGACCTCACTACCTGATTATGTTGTTTTAGTTGGGATCCATACTAATGACATTTTCGAAGGGCATTTATTACATCAATCCATCTCATTTTGCGAAATAAATTTCAAATTCTCCTTGGTCATTTATTCCACAGTTGAAATTTTGGATTTTATTTTACAAAATAGAATAGAAACCCCGACTCTGAGAACTTAACCTACACCCTCAGCCCTAACTGTTGAACCAATAGAACCTGAAGTAAGTTAGAGTGTCAAATTGAAAAAAGAGCTTGAAAAATGAATTCAAAATTCTTTACTGTCAAGTATTCCACTGACAGTAATGCGTTTGAACTTGATTTTACAAAATTAATAGATATTTTTACTTTGGAAAGCTTATCTTCTTCAACCCTAACTGTTTTTAAACAGAACCTATAGAAGTCACTCACCTTTACTGCTTATTGACCACAAGGGTGTCCAACTAAAAGAACATAACCTTGAATAAACACGACTTGTCCATTAGCCTTTTATAATAAATTTATAACGTTATTTACGTACCTAGAACTCAATAAGTCTTCCTTTTTCCTACCTTCCGATTTCGGAGGAAATCCAGGAGGGAAATATTTCTTTACCACCGTGATATAAATCGAATAAGGAGAAACAAACAGACCTAACATAACCCTCGATCCATCTATCCCCGTTTCCGATTTTACGGGAATAGGGTCTCCATTTTCTCCCCTCAAATCACTGATTACAAAAGGTATCAAAGAGCTATATATATATAAGCGAATATATGACACGAAAACTAATAGAAGAGTACAATAAGTGGGGACTAGAGGTTAATCTCAATAAGACAGACTATATGTGTATCGGTGGAACGAAACAGGATCTAATCTTACCGGGCAGCGAATTCAGTCCTGTGAGGAGTATAAATATTTAGGTCTAAAAATTACAGCTGACGGAACACTATACAAAGCGATAAAAGATAGAAACGTACAAAGAAGAAAAGCAATAACTTTATTAAATGGAATAATTTGGGACCAAAGTATATCAAAACATAACAAAAAGCTTATATATAACACCATTGTAAAAAGTATTATTACATACGGCTCAGAAGTATGGCCAATCAAGGATAGAACAGAAAAAATGCTTTCCGCTACGGAGATGGATTATTGGAGAAGAGCAGCAGGGAAATCAAAAAGAGAAAGAGTTACAAATCAAAGAATAAGAGAAATTATGACAGTGGGTGAATGTACTTTAGTGGATGATATAAGAACAAAACAACTGGTGTGGTACGGACATGTACAAAGAATGAATGATGAAAGACTACCTAAACAAATACTACAATGGAAACCAACTGGCCGAAGAAAACGAGGACGGCCAAGGAGAAGCTGGAGAGAAGAAATAGACAGTAAAATAAGAATAAGAGGCCTAGATGATGAATTATGGGCAAACAGAAACGAGTGGAGATTGGGTATCGGAAGACGTAGAACGTTGTGAAACCGATAAATATATATATATATATATATATATATATCAAAGAGCTAAAAATAAAACAAGATTCTGTTCATCTTCGTTATCTTCATTCACTTCTTTGTATAGGGTTTTTGCCTCTGCAATGAATGATTTATATATTCATTCTGACCTCTTTTTAACTTTTCTCCAAGTTTTATTTGTTGTTGTTTCCTCTTCCTTTTTCTCTTTTTGGCCTTATGTTCTTGAATACTAATTTTGAAAATTCCGTTTGTTATAATTTAATAACAGAAATTTATATTTTCAAGTTTCTCAAAGTCACAGTCTTTTTTTCCATTTCTCTTTGACGTTCTTTCTAGACAGATTTAGTCACTGTCTGGATCTGGCTGGAATATTTGATAAACCTCAAACACGTGTAATACTTACCGCGCCATCTATAGCAGGGTGATGGCGGTTTATTGCATCTTTGCCATTTCGGTATTTGGGATTCCACCATTTTGCACTTTATCTCTGTTCTTCATGTTACAATAAACATAAGAATTACTTTGGTGTTTATATCTTTATTGTTTAGAATTTATGTAGCTTTCTTGAGTGTTCAATAAACTTTACGATGAAATTTTTAAAGTACGTTTGTTTTTCCTAATTTTATTCTATACTTAAGTAATTCAGAAATTCTTCTAAATTGTTGTGTATGTTTTAGATTCTTATCCGGTATAATTATTTCTTTTAATTATTTTTTCATTTTCGTTTGTTGAAAGTGTTAATTTCTTTTGATTTTTGTTTGGTATTCTACAAGGTACCATGTGGGGACTGACGTATGATTGTAATTATTGTTATTATATTTTTGGTGGTTGCATATTGGTAAAAAAAAATCGCATGTGGTTGCTATAGTTTTTGGGGCGATTTTTTTTCAAATTGTAAAGCTTAACATTAAAAAATGCAGAACTAGTAATATTTTTTCAAAAACTAGTGAATTTTTAGAACTTGAGGAATATGATTTGTGTCACTCTGTATTTTCAGATATGTTTATCCTTGTTGTATCGTTTAGCGGTATACGGTTACATTCAAGTGCGGAATAAAGACAGAAGGAAACAGAGAGCAATTGAAAATCGAACCGCGACGCTTTTCACAATATACTTACTATACTTTGTGTTAAACGGTTAAAGTTTATATAGTTTTTTTTATAAAGCAAGAGTGCTTCTAGTTGTTATTTACTTTTTAATTTAGAAAAAACATTGTATTCCAACTAGCCGATCCGGTTATTTGATACCAATAAAGACATATTTCATATCTGCCCCGCCAAGTTCGCCTAAACTGCTGTACTATTTTTTCTTGAAACATTTCAGCCCATATTTGACCTATCTAAAGCTCTACTTCATAATGAGCTACAAACTCTGCACATTTATAGATCTTCATAGAGTTAACAACCCCTCCAAGTTTCATGGACTTCCATAAAGTAGTAAATAGTTATGAAATTTCAAAAAACGTCGAAATTGCCACTCACTTATGTATAGATCATCAAAATTCTACTGTACTTCCAGACATGCTACAAATCTGAAATTTGGCAGACTGATAGAGATTATGACCAAACCCTTGGAAAAAATTCTAATTTACTCCCCTCCCTTATACATATAAAGTTATGTAAAAGTAACATAGCCCATTTCCAGGAACGCTAGCGAGCTTTAGAACTGGCTGATAGGAACTATGACAAAACCATAGGAAAAAATTAAAAAGCCTTAAAATTTTTAATAAGGCATTGTAAAAGTTTTAAACAATATTTCGCATATTGGGGGCAATTCTTCAAAATTTGAAATAATTTGAACTAATCTGACAAAATTTGAAACAACAGAATTTAGGTGTCAATCTTGACAACACTGCAATTTCAGCTTTGTGTAAAACGTCTTACACCACACGGTAATGGGCCAACTTAGGAAATTCTGGAAACCCCAAAAATGTAAAATATGCGGGAAAATTTAATCTAAAACCTACCTTGAAACTCGGCTACTGATAATCCACAAGTTCTTGATAAATTGTATTTTTCCGAGCACCTCATCATACAACGGTTTTTCTTTCTGGCACATTTGACAACTGTCAGTCACAGATCACCAAGGGGACTGTCAGTTACGAAATACTGCCGCTGTTGCCAATTCATTGTTTCCAAGTGAAACCAATAAAGGGACCGTTCACAAGTTGGGTTTCACTTTTTAAATATGTTGTTAAAATATTATTACGAAAAACCCTTACAACGTAACGTGCAAGGTGGTACCTAAGGGGGGATCAATCTCCCCCCGATATTTTTAGGAATAAAAAGTAATCAAACATTTAGTAGTGATAATAGTAGTAGAGATATGGATAATTCGCTTTTTTTACGGCGGAATTGATTCTGATTTTTGAGATTTTTGCTTATAATAGCTGAAAACATGCTCAAACTAAAGTTTGGTTAAGTATTTTGTTTTCTAAAAAATTAAAATCTTAAAGGTTTTTTTTATACCTAAATGCATGGAGAGTGGAAAAAAATTTTGTTTTCTAAATCTCATAATTTTATTCATAAACATTTGTGTGTTTTTATACACTAAGCCAAACCAAATGGAACCACCTTTTTTCTTTGTTCAGCCTTTTAGGGGCTTTTTAAGAAAAAAGGCCTTTTTTTTGTCATAATTTTTTTTTAAATACTTTTATAAAATATCAAACTTTTTCTCCTGTATGTCCTCTTTTATACTGAATACATATGGTCACCCTACATTATTAAAATATTGTGATTAAATAGTAATTGTCTGATGTGAGAAATGTACAAGAAAATTGGGTATAATGAAAGTTGTGTGAATATGGTCCCTACTTTATGTGAATGAATAGTAATTGTCTAATAATTGTATGAAATGTGCAAGAAAGTTCAGTAAAATGAAAGTTGTCAGTACACCCCCTAAACATAAATACCCAGTAATAATATGATAAACTTACCTTGGTTTCATTCGATGCAGGTCTTGCTCCTGCGAGATCTGGCATAAACGGACCCAAAATTTCTAAGAGATAGTCCAACACGGGGACATTTATACGAAACAGTTTTAAGAATAAGTTGTCCGACAAAGTTCTGGGGTTTTCTTTGGGCCGTTTCCGCGTAGGCTCCCTTTCGTCGCCTACGAATTCCTGCAACAGGTTCAGGTACTGCGCAACCAACGCCCCAATTTCCTCTTCCATTTTCAAAGCACGAGACACAAAACCACAAAATAATACAAAACTGTGATACAGAACAGACCACAGGCGACTCGTGTCGGCGGGTAAATAAAAAAGTGAGGTTGGGTTGGTGCATAGAGAATTTGTCTCTGGGTTGGTGGCAGGGTCGAATTAAACGTTCGATAAATTGTGGTAAAATAGCCAGCAAGAGAAGGTTTGTTTGTACTACTTATTGAAAGGGATCCGTTCACAAATTAAGTGAAAGAGACAAGTTAGTTTCTTCTTGTATATAAATATAGGTACTTACCTAACCAGGCCAGGTTAGGTTTTAAAGTATATTACAAAAAAAAAGGCATCTGATCTGGTTGGTGGTTAGTTTCTATTATTATATCTTATAACCCAAGCTTTCGACATTCTGGACTTTCAACATTTTGTAATTCTTCTTCATTCGCACACACAGTTTCCCATAGAATCTACATTTATTTTTATTTTAATATTTATTTTTATCCTTATAAACCCAACAGTAACGTCTTTTAGACGAAAATTGTTCGTAGCACCCCTGTAATCTTCCGCCGGCGCGACTGTAGCAAGTATTTCTGATTACCCTATCCAAAACCTCATGGGCCGTCGCTGAATAACAGCAGTTTCTATATGGGAGGACCCCCCAGAATAAAAAACTATATACGTGCCTAGCTTTGATAACAAATGTAAAAAAATAATCACCACTTCAATAATTTGACCAGGATTCCCACTTAGTCAGATTTTTCTGGCAGATTTTAAAGAAATAATTTGACATTCCCTTAAAAATTCGTTCAAATATAACGGTGGCAACAGCGTAGAGCTAATTTTGTAGCGACCCTTCCACGACATGCAGTTAGTCCCTCTTTGTTAATTTTACCGTGAAAAACAAAGAAAGAAAGTAAACTTAGCTAACCTCATAAAGAAAACGAATAGGACTCATAAATTTGAAAGAAATGTGACGAAATCTGACATTTCAGTTTGTGTTGTTAATGGTTTTCTGCTTTGAATTTATTTACAATTTTTAAATTAAAAATTTTCAACAAATTACGGGTTTTTAATTAAAAACAAATATTATATCGTGAAGCTATATCTATCAAAAAGTGGGAAATGGCCTTTTAGGTAAGTTTTTAAGTTTAAAAATTGCCTTTTAAACGAGAAATCTTAAGCGCCAGATTATGTCACATTTTTTCAAATTTCGCCAGATTTTTTGAAATGTAAAGAATTGCCCCCATTTTACCAGATGACCAGTCAAGTACCTAACCTAAATTACATGTTTTTATATTATGGTGATTAATAATTTTCTTTTTTTTTTCAGGTAAGTTTCATCAACCCTAGAAAAATAGGGGTAAGTATAAACTTTTGTTGCGTATATTTTCTCCTAAAAATAACCAGTAACTCTTTTAGTTTTGTTGAAAGTGCTAAGAGTGTATTATATTCCTTACACCAGCTTAAAAACCTAGTCAGTGTCCCCTTTTTGAAGGCTGATCTTCCCAGGTCCACTCTCGGACAGTTTGTCGTTTACGTTCTACATCAGAGCTCCAGATATACTCTATTCGCTTAGAGGCCTTCATGCACTTCTCGTGTTAATAGAAAGTTGACTCCAGGGGTTGAAAGCCCTAACCTTTGGGAACACAATTCTACTTAGTGGACATCTGTCAAACTTATGCCAAATACAATATGGCTGCTCAAAAATGAAGAACAGATGAATCACTTTTATAAAAACTATTAATCACTTGCTTTTTGAATGTTTTTGTATCTCAAAAAAAAATTATATTCTCATATATCATGTTTTTTTTTTGTGTTTTTTGCGTTTTATAGAGAATCTGAAGACTTTACAAAAAAATCAGAGGATGCAAAAAAAATGTGTTTTGACAAGTTGTATTCATAATGGGTAAAAGTTTTCTTGGTACTTTGCAGGTAGGTTTTAATACGTTTGCGACATGAAAAGCTGCGCTCTACCGAAGTACTGGTTGATGGAATGGTCCCTATAAGTTTCCTTGAAGATGCTTCTATTCTCAAATAATATTTCCTTTAATCTTTAGGGTTCCATATTGTGATATTTTGATCGTCGCTATAAATTGAAAACGGGTTGTAATTTGCAGTGAAATGGTACTTTTTTTGTTTATAAATAAATCGCGTGTTTTGGCTCATTCTGGTAGACTATCCGAGGGGGTTGGGGGACTAGTACTAAATTGTAGCTTAAAGACTCCCTTTTTGATTTTATAAAATTTTTTGGTTAAACAAAATTGTCCTCCATATTTTGTGATTTTTTTGCAAAATAATTAAAATAAAAATCGAATCAGAACCGAATGTAAGCAATACGCCGGTAACCGGACATTATTTTAATAATGTACGCAGGTTCAACACCTGATTCTTTGCTGTGCGGAGGCATGCGACGGTGTCATGACAACAAACGGACGCCGCATATCGAGTGGACACAGGCGTGTGTTGTCTGTACGCTGGGCCCGCATTCTGTGCACTGTAGAATTCCATAGCGATTTGTTTTGTTGCCTGCTAATTGCAAAATATAGAAAGGGAGAACGACATGTCGCTATAGAATTCGATAGTACAGAATCCGTGGATGGGAACGCTCACGGTTTTTTCTCGGTTAATAGGCTACAGCAGCTAAAAATATTGGCTTAAGTATGAACTACACTAAAACTAATATCATAACAAACACAGATGAAGATATTACGGTCAGACTAAAACAAAACAAAATAGAATAAGTAGAGGAATTTAATATATACCTGGGACAAATTATTAAACTGAAAAAAGAAAACCACGGCTGAAATCAAGAGACGAGTAAAATTGGCCTGGGTAGCATTCGGTAAATTAAGCTACATATTAAGAAATAAAAAATATCCTCAGTACCTCAAAACAAAAGTGTATAACCAATGTATCCTTCCTGTACATGGTTAAGGTAACAAAAGCCCAAAGATCAATGGAAAGATAAATGTTACATGTAAAGCTGACAGGTAGAAAAAGGAAGGAATGAATGGATTATAAATAAAACAAATGTAAGGGATGTCAGAGGAGAAGTAGCAAAATTAAAATGGAAATTTGCCGGTCATAATATCAGACAGAAAGACGATAATATCAGACAGAAAGACGATCGATGGAACAAATGTATTGTAAACTGGAGACCTTGGGATAATAAAAGAAGTAGAGGAAGACCCCAAATGAGATGTGCGGACGATTTGAAGAAAACGCGGGAACTAGATGGATGAACACGGCGACAGACAGAGAAGAGTGGAAATTATTGGGGAAGGTCTATGTCAAAAGATGAATTTAAGAAGGCTAAATAGATGATAGATAGACTTCTCCCGGTGCGGCTCCAATTTTTAATCCTGTCTTAGATTGTTATATTTAGTCTGGAAAAAAGAGGTGAAGCAGCGCTCCAACTCCGTCATTCAGCGAGCCGCTTTCTGGTCTTATTCTTCAAAAAATCAAAATTTCAAACAAAACATTCAATAGTCTTTCAAAACAATCAACCGTCTTCCAAATCACTACGCGTTACATGGCGCAACACGGAATTGTCTGCGGGCTCGTTGTCTGGCCTATTAGCCAGGATTTTTCGCTTGCCAGCCTGCTAGACTCGCAGCTCAACTCAGTCGGCTCACGTTCGGCTAAGCATCAACTTCAACGAAGGCGCGATCGCGCGCGACTTTGCCCGACATACACGTCGCAGCTTTTGTTACGCTTTACGCCAAAATCCTCGCGCTCGCCAAGCCTACGTGATTTCCGACAATCTATATCGCGATCAACATCGTCTTCAATTGTTTCGGCATTAACACGGCCTTCTAGAATTTACGGATTAACTTCGATTGGAACCTCATTTGTTTCGGTTGGATTTGAACAATAATTAAGTGTGTCATTATTAAAAACAATTGCTTTGTTGACAGTTTCTAGTGGTGTGTGGATTAAGATTTTATCATCAAGTAAACTTGGATTCTTTAGATTTAGATTGTTTATCTTAACGACATCATCACTTAGTGTGCTGTGAATTAAGACAGTTTATTGTGTTTTTATTCCCTGGGTAATTATTATTTGATTAGGTTCCTTTAAATCTCTGAAATGCAAAATGAAATAATAAAAGGGAGGTGGAAACTCGCAGTCGAGTCGGGATAAAATGCGGGAGAGCTGGTCGCGGGATAATTTTTCATCGATTTTGTTTTCAGCTTTCGCGTTTTAAAATTGCGCGCCGGATTGAATACAGGGTGACTCATTCTAAACTTACTTTATTTATATAATGGTTGTTTTATTCGGAGGAAAGTTTTTTTCAAACTGTTCTTGCAGTATTGCTTGACATTTTGTTTTCAATAGGGACATTTTAAAACGCTTATTTGACAATTCGTTATTGTTAGGGTTAAAACATTCGTTGATCTTTATTAAAAAACGAAGTTCGTTGTTTAAGGAGACGTTTGTTTAGTGCTATCGTTAATTTGCTAATTCAGTTAACCTGTGAGTTTGTCTATGGCTTTGTCCACTTCTCTTGTGTGGTTTTGAATAAATTTTTAGATTAATTTTAGGATTAGTTCTTGGTTGGGCCCACCGAGCTTTTGACAATCAAGGAAATAACTTAATAATGTTCTCTACTATTTTATTTTATTTAAAAAATATACCTAATATAAAAATAAAATCAAGAGAGTTAACAGCGATGTAATTTACAAGTGACTTTTAGGACCTTTCAAAGACTTTTTCGACTGGCATGATTTTGTGGTGATCGGAATAAAACAGTAGATATTTTTTAAAGACTTTAATGTTTGTCGAAGTATTTGCCACGAAAATTAATGCACTTTTGCATGCGCTCAAACCAGTTCAAAGCTGTAATTCCATTCGTTTGTTGGGACTGTCAAAATTGCATTCACCACGCAGTCCATTCTTGATTATCGGAAAAGTATAAAAATCGTTGGGACTTAGGTCGGGACTGCAAGGATTATGGTCCAACCATTCGACGTTTTGTTGGATTAAACATTCAATGGTTTTTTGTGGTTTGTGCTTTATCATTCAGGGTTCGTTTTTCGAAGCTCAGCAATGACTTTCGGCAAACAAATGGTGATGTACGAATGGGCAGTAACAGTTCTTTGATCTTCCAGAGAATTGCTGCTATATGACCTGCTTTTGAGACAAATATCTCGACCATCTTTTTGAATACACTTCGACAACGAATGAATTTTGTTGGCTTTTCTTCATTTTGGAACACCCAAATAGACCACTGACGTTTATTTTCGGATTCATATGAGTAAATCCACGATTTATCACTACTGTCAATGCTGTACAAGTTTTTCGAGTTTCCTGCCTCAAAGCGGTCTAGAGTTGTCTGACATCAACTGACCCTAGTTTCTTTTTGTTCTTCCGTTAACAGATGCGGAATCCAGCGGGAAACTAATTTTCTTACCCTTAATTCTTCATGCAAATTTTTTTGAATTGAAGTCATAATATTCATCCTCTCGACAACTATCTTTCAAGTTAGCCCTTTTTATAATTCTGATTGTGCCCTTTTGAATTATGAAAACATTGTTTATGTCAGAATTTTGCTCTAGAGAATTACCTATGCCATATCTTATTTGCGATTTATTAGTATATTGTGATTCGTGTCTATTCTTCTTTCTCTCTCTTACTACTACTCTACTCAGCTTATTGCAAACTTTTTGAAAATGTAGTTCCTTTTGACGGTTTGATTTGTGTTCGAAAAAACACTGCATTTGTTTTATTTTTATACAAAATAAGTTTATTTTGTTCCAGCTAGTTATTTACTAATTTAAAAGCCTGGTTGTCTTTGTCTAACGTTGTGTCTAAGTCAAGTCCTGCTGTTAGTGTGTTTGTATCGTCTGCAAATTTTCCTAGTATTAAGTCTTCTGCCACGAGATCAAGATCGTTAATGAAGATTATAAAAAAACTTGGGCAAATTATCAATCCCTGTGGAATGCCTGTATGTCTGATTTTACTGTAGTTTGGTCTTGTTTCAGTAGTACTTTTTGTGGTCGGTTTTTTAAGATAAGAATGCCATATTTTAACAGTTTGTTTAACAAAATTTATTAAATTTTTAATCAAAAATCTTGTTTCATCCTGTTTAGTCATATTCAATTCAGTGGCTGCCAGTGTTCCGTATTTTTGCTCCCGGAATTATTCCCGGTACACTACTAGGAGTTTTGTCGGTTCGCGGGTGGGAATAAACCATTGACTGAATAATCTTCTAGATAGTAAGAAGGAATTAAAGGAATTAAAACACTTCCCACTTAGCCGGTCCACACCAAACAAACAAAACAGGAACTCAATGTTTTCCAATGCCGGGTCCACATCAAAACAATAAAACAAAAACATCAACAAAACAGCAACACAACAAAACTGCAAGTTTTCGAAAACACGAACAAATTGTCAACTGCTGTCCAGATATAGTTTATAACCAATCCACTTTGAAATAAAACTTTTGCCAGCTCCGGATTTTTTTAATAACTGATAATTTCTGTGTTCTCTTTGAAACTGGCTATTAATACTTTTTATTTTTCTGTCCATTTCCTCTGAAGAAGTCACACAATATTCCTATTTTCTTTAATGCCTTTTTATAACGATTTTTATAATCAGAGTGTCTGGCGTCCCATAGTAATCTAGCTTCTCAACACCCCATTAAATTTCTCCGGACATGGTAATTTTGCATACAGGAACTACACAAACTGAACCACGATGGTTGTTTCTGTTTTATTCGCGTACCGACTAGACCAATAAAGTTGCCCAAAAGGAAAAGAAAACACCAACACTTTGATCTTTACCGATAGGCGACGGGAAAATAAATAGTTGCTGAAAACGCTAACAAAAAAAAAAGTTGCCGAATTGTTCTCAAAAATATTGGGAAGCTAGATTGTTATGGGACGTCAAACACCCTGATTATAAAAATCGTTATAAAAAAAAAGGACATAGGAATATTGTGTGACACTTCTTTAGAGGAAGTGGACAGAATCAGTCCTCTTGTTAAGCCCAGAATTCCCAAATTCTATAAAATCAACATCTTTGTTAGCCTTACTAAAAGCAACAGATAGATGTTTATCTTCTTTTTTACGATTACTTTATAAAATGGCATCAATAGTGGGTTGCTGCGAAATGCTGACCTTAACACCATGAAGTTTTTCTTTTTCTGAGATTTTTCCATTTCGTGCCTTGAAATCTTCTCTCTTTTAAATATATATAATTTTTTCCAGTCTAAAATGGAGATAAATATATTCGTGATCTTTATTGTTTAATAGAGATGGACAAATTCAGTTAAATCTTTTTAGTAACTCCGTTTTTCTATCAGTTTGTAATCTTCGCCATTTCAGTCAATGATCTAAGGTGCATTTTATTGATTTCGGCGGGATTTTTATTTTGATGTTTTACTTGAACTCCCCGTTTTTAGCAGACCGGGAATAGCTGGGAACAATGGCAACGGGGGAGGGGTTAATTTAATGGCATCTTCAACGAGTGCCGCATGAGTTTTCACACAATTTATTCAATTTTCTTCTATCATTTTTTAAATAAAATTAATTTCTATCTTTTCTGACACAGATTTTTTTTCTTCACAAAGATAAACCTTTTGGTCTCTGTCCCCACGCTACTTAGTTCATTAATAATTTAAATCAAAAAAGGAGTTCAAATAAACATTTATCATTTATCATCGATAATTAATTAATAATTTGCTATACATATTCTGACTAGCAATGGATAATAAATTGTTATAATACGACTTTAAATTAGTCATTACCATCAATAAATGTTGGTTACCTAATTTACTATTAAAGGACTCATTTTCAGTTGCAAATGATCCAACGACACGCGACAATAATTTTTTACAGTTAGATAAACTTTTTTGCTTACCAATGTTCAACAATATTAAAACAGTACCTCACGAAACAACACAAACACCTGTCAGGGAACAAAAGATAATATTTTTCGTTAAACCAACGCAAATATCTTTTTCGTGACTTTTAAAAATGGCAGTAAGGTGCCAAGAGCGCCACAAATCTCATTCATGTCTGCTTCGTTATTTATTTTATGATCCAAATCATATAAATAGGCTTTTGTTCTAAAAAAAGATTGTATGTTTCCAGTTTAGTGGGATTTTTAAAGACTTGTGCACAGTAGACTATTTATTAATTTTGTATTAGTATAATTCAGCATGTTTCTTAGTACTTTGTTTGGAATCTTTAATAATGTCAGAGTTAGATTTTTTAGCACAGTCTCACCCGTTTTACTACTACTCTGTCGGTTTAGAACGTTTTTTTTACGTTGCCCGATACCTATTCTCCACCTCCTTTGATGCTGACACTCATCTTCTGTCAGGGTTCTTTGACTCATTGATCTTTGGATTGACTATTGTCATTCCAGTTTAGGACGCCCTCTTTTTCTGCGCCCTATTGGTTGGCATTCTAGGACCTACTTTGGTAATCTTTCGTCGTTCATCCATTGCACATCCCTACCATATCAGTTGTCTTTTAGTGTTCTCTAGTCTTATTTCAGTTCTTTACAGTCTATTCCTGTCATGAAATGTGACACCCAAGTATACCTACTCATTGTTTGTTCATCGTCTAGTTCCAACTTACTTGATTGTTTTCCAATGCATTAGTACTGTGTCTTGTTCACGTTCACTGTTAACCCCCACTTTTGATATTCTTCCGTTAACTTTCTCATCAAATACTCCAAGTTTTCTTTATCATTAGCTATAAATACTTGGTCGTCAGCAAGCTGTAGTGTGTATATGGTAAATCGTTCGTTAAATTTATTCCCATAGCCGTGTACTTTACTTTTCCAGTTTTTTAGAGCTACTGCGATTTATATTTTAAAAACAGTTGGAGAGATACAACATATTTGTTTTAAGCCTTTCGTTACCAGGAATTCTTCTGAAAGTCAATTTTCAATTTTAATTTTAGGTTTTGATCCTTTCTATAGTTATTTTATCCCTTTTATGTATGTATGATTGATATTAGTTTGCTCTAACACTGTCCATAATTTTTCTACTGGAACGGTATCATATACTTTTTGTAGGTCCACAAAGGTAACACGAGTTTCTATATTTCTGGCACTCCTTTTCTCATTTACATGTTTAAGAAAACAAATGGCATATTTTTAATGTTTAAATATTTTTTTTATCAACCAGTACATTTGTCTATATTTCAGCTTGAGTTCCTCTTTCTTTTTTTTTACGTGTGCCTTCAAGCGTAACTGATTATGGCCTAAAGTAAGGCATGGAATGGTTGTTTTTTATTAATGGAATATGATTAATAGACTTATTGGTTGAGTTAACATTAATTGATTTTGTCTAGGGTTCCTGTATGTTGACATATTTGGCCAAATATGTCAACATACAGGGACTCTACGTGTGGATTTGGGGGATGTGAATTTGTACTTTCTCGGTGGATTTCTTGACCATGACTGTATTTTTCGTAAAGGTGAGAATTTTTGATGTCGGAATATCGCAGGTATACAACGGATCTATTAGAAAGGCCCAGCACACTTCCCTGTGGTACTCCGTATTTAATTTCTCGCTTGACTCATTTTCTAAAAATCATTATCTGCATAGTTATCAATTTAAAAATCATCTTCCGCTTGAAAAAATACCAAGCGTGAATTTTGTTATTAAATTATAAACGTCGGACAGCGAATGACAAACTAAATACGTAGTAATAATTGTATATGCATGAAGGCAGTGTTTAGACTCGCCCAGGCCACCTCATGCATGTCAACGTTAAACATATTAATTAAAATGCATCGTTGAGCCTTTAAAAAGGCCGTATTTATGCGCAAGGGGCCGGCCCTAATTCGTTTAACAGCATACTAGATTAGAACTTTCACCTGGGGCTGAATCTTGATAACGTTCATACTGCAACACGTCACGCCAACTCCACATTTATTGGTGTACAAAGTGAACTAAGCCCCGTTGACGGCACTGATGTTAACAATGTACAGGAGGAAACAAATTAAACAAAAAACCTAATACCAGAAATTCTAATACTTTTAGTTGTTTAGTTAGATAATATTTTTACTGCTAGACGTAACGTCAACTCTACATTTATTGGTGTACAAAGTGAACTAAGCCACGTTGACGGCACTGATGTTAATAAAGTACAGGGTGAAACAAATTAAACGAACAATTAGTTGTTCAGTTAATGTTCATACTGCCACACGTCAGGCCAACTCTACATTTATTAGTGTACAAAGTGAACTAAGCCCAAACTAAACGAAAAATTTACTGAAATTCTAATACTTTTAATTGTTCAGTTAGATAAGGTTCATACTGCCACACGTCACGCCAGCTGGACATCAATTGGTCTATAAAATGAACTAAGCTGCGTTGACGGCACTGATGTTAACAATGTATAGGATGAAACAAATTAAACGAAAAACTTAATGCTAGAAATTCTAATACTTTTAGTTGTTTAGTTAGATAATGTTCATACTGCCACACGTCACGCCAACTCTATAATACATTTATTGGTGTACAAAGTGAACTAAGCCACGTTGACGGCACTGATGTTAACAATATACCGGATGAAACAAATTAAACAAAAAACTTAATACCAATAATTCTACTTTTAGTTGTTCAGTTAGGTAATGTTCGTACTGCCACACGTCACTCCAACACTACATTTATTGTTGTACAAAGAGAACTAAGCCGCGTTGACGGCACTAATGTTAACAATGTACAGGTGGAAACAAATTAAACTAAAAACTTAATACCAGAAATTCTAATATTTTTAGTTGTTTAGTTAGATAATGTTTATACTGCCACACGTCACGCCAACTCTACATTTATTGGTCTACAAAGTGAACTAAGCCACGTTGACGCCACTGATGTTAACAACATACTGGATTAAAGAAATGAAACGAAAAATTTAATACCAATAATTCTATTAGTTGTTCAGTTAGATAATGTTCATACTGCCACACGTCACGCCAACTATACATTTATTAATGTACAAAGTGAACTAAGCCACTTTGACGCCACTGATGTTAACAATATACTGGATGAAACAAATTAAACGAAAAATTTAATACCAATAGTTGCTCTATTAGTTGTTCAGTTAGATAATGTTCATACTGCCACACGTCACGCCAACTCTACATTTATTGGTGTACAAAGAGAACTAAGCCGTGTTAACGGCACTGATGTTAACAATGTACAGTATGAAACGAATTAAACGAAATTATTCTAATACTTTTAGTTGTTCAGTTAGATATGATTCATGCTGCAAGACGTCACTCCAACTCTACATTTATTGGTGTACAAAGTGAAGCAAGCTTTGATGGCACTGATGTCAGCAATATGCAGGATGAAACGAATCCTATTGAACTTCATAAACATTGACAAAATAAAACTATGTAAAAACTAGTTTGTCAACAATTTATTCATTCTCAGTTAGATTTCTTTTGATTTTGAAACCATTTTTAAACGATACAACTCATGTATTAGTTTATGTTAGAGAAGTTCTTAGTCGTTGTATATTCAAAAAGAGAAAAGTTTGCAAAGAAGTATACTCACCACTCACTTAAAACGTTTGTAAACAGCAACGATGGAGCATATTTGCTCATAGTACTACTTGCTAAGTTGCTAGTGCTTGTAGTGTAAATGACTGAAACAAAAACATTGTTTAAACACTCATTTTAGGCTGTTTTGAAATAATTGCAGCAACCAATAAATTGCAGAACCAATTCAAATGCAGAATGAGACATGCTTTAAGAGAATGGATGAGACAAGAAAAATAATAAACTGGAGACCTGCAGGAAGGAAATTAAGAGAGATAGCAAAAAGCTGAATGTTGTTACATTGAAAACAAACGGTGTTATAGCAATTTCAAATCAAGAAAATTAAAAACATTGTTTGATGGAATCCTCAAAGAACGATAAAGCACTTAAAATAAGACAGCCAACGAACGATTTTATCTCTGACAATTAATTCCAAGACAACAGGCGAACTAAAACACAACACCGCAAGCTAAAACACAACACCAAAAACGCAATATTCTGACCCGAACAGAAACGGCGAGATCTTATCGGGTCCCTTTTATAAACCCGTAAACCATGTTAAGAGCCGTCCGAATCGCTACCATTAGCCCGATAAGATGCCAGGAATTATTGCGGGGCAGCAAACGAGGCCTGAGCTGGGGGCAGAAGCGTGCCGAAATGGATTTCAGAAAATGACCAACAATCAAGGGGAATTCGATCCTTCCGATAAGTGCTTTGAAACATCAATTAAGTTCCTATCAGCAATTTGCTACGCTATATTAACTATCTGTCAATATAAAGCTGTTTTTTTGTTATTTTTGTAATTGCTTTACGTGGATTTTCTGGGTGTGATATTTCCTAAATGATGGATGCTGTTGCCATTCATTATTTTATTCATGAAAGACATGAGTAGTGTGCCGTGTACACTTGTTAAAATTCTATTTGTCTGTTGTGGATCGCTTTTACTTTGGTTTCGCTTCTGGAAATTATTTTTAACAGCTTTAAAGTTACAGTTTTTTCTTGAAACTTTCGTCGAAAGAATTGTACGTACTTTTACAATTACGTCATAAAAATAATCAGTGTGAATATATGCTGAAATGCTCAAATGTGGATCAGAGAAACTACTAGAAAATCTCACATATACAGTCGAACCTCTCAACTCAAACCTCTATAACTCGAACCTCTCTATAACTCGAACCTTTTAGGTTGTCCCTGCACTTTTTATATGTATTTTAACCTCTAACTCGAATTTCTCTAACTCGAAGTCTGCATAACTCGAACTGTTTTGGTTGTCCCTTTAAGTTTGAGTTATAGAGGTTCGACTGTATTATTAATCAGTGCATAAACGGACATCCAGTACCTGATGATTGGAAAATTGCATTCATTCATTCATATTCTCAACACATAAAAAAGGAAATAAGCTGGATTGCAAGAATTACAGAGGAATTTCAGTAGCCAGTACTTTAAGTAGATTGTACGGTAGGTTTCTTAGAGATCTAATAGAGAATGATTTTCATGAACAAGAAGAAGAGCAAAGTGGGTTTCGTGCAGGCAGATCTTGTAGTGATAATGTTTTTTGCCTTAAACAAGTAGTTGAGAAAAGGAGCGCCAGAAATATAGACCTACAAAAAGCATACGATACCGTTCCAGTAGAAAAAATATGGACAGTGTTAGAGAAAACTAATATCAATCATACATACATAAAAGCGATACAAGAACTATACAAAGGGTCAAAATCTAAAATTAAAATTGGAAATCGACTTTCAAAGAATTCCTGGTAACGAAGGGAAAAGACAGGGATGTTGTATCTCTCCAACTTTGTTTAAAATATATATCGCAGTACCTTTAAAAAACTGGAAAAGTCAAACAAACCTGACAGAAGATGATTGTCAGGGTCGAAGGAGGTGGAGAATAGGCGTAGGAACACGTAGAAAAACGTTCTAAACCGACATAGTAGTAGTGAACTATGATCGTTTTAAGCATTTCTTCCCTGCGACGAACCCATTGTCAATATGTTGTTTGTAAGGCAAGCAAATATCGTTTTAAATCCACTGTTTCTTTTTGATTATCCTACGAAGATTGATTCAGTGAATATTGAATTAGTTGTTCATTATCTGACAGGTAATCATACTGCGAGTGATACTTCAATGGATTTATGTACCAGATTTGTCATTGATGTAATTAACCTATGGCAAAACCGGGTGTTAATCTCCGATATTAAAGGTCATTAAAATTTGATTTAACCGCATTAAATACGGTGCCCAAACCCGAGTTTAATAGCTATAATAATCGAGTTTAATAAGCTGAAACTGTAACGCTATAAATAATAATAAGCTGTACGCGATTTCAAAATGGGCTATCAACGTCTGACCATAACCTCTTCATAAAAATGTTTAATGTCAGAAATAATAAAGAATGAAATCATTTCATAAAACAGGAATAATATCTAGTAAATATATTTAAAAATCAACTCGCAGCAATTGCTATTAGTAAAATCGCCCTAAAAAAAGATTTATAATGCTAAAAACGGAAATAAAGAAAGATAATTTGAAGAATCTACACAGAGATGTATTAGAAGCAGGAATTCATTAGAAAATAAGGGTAATTGTTATCATAGAGAAGATAAAAAATCAAAAGATGTTACAACCCAATTTACATAACAAGTAGATAAAAAAATCAAATTAGCCTTAATAACCGTGGAAGTCCAAACACACATATCCGTGAAATTTATTTGAAACGTGGCATGAAATAAATTTAAAAACCGTCCAAAGTAAACGCCAATAAAAATAATCGTTCGGCAATAAACGAAAACAAATTGCTCGGTGTAAATTGCTGAAAAATTTCGAATTTGTTGCCAACAAAAATATATTTTGTTTCACGGTATGTGTATAAGTGAACTGGTAAATAGTAACACCACTTCTTGATTTACCAAAGATTCGTGTATCCTTGATTAACCTTAAAAAGAATTAAGAGAGTTGGTTGTCAAAACAAAAAATTCCCAAGACTTTAAGAACTTATTTTCTTGGCTACACTGGGACATATAAATCACATATGAGTGATAAAAGTCCAGCGAAGAAAGCATGACATTTCGTAGAGCCAAGGAAAAGAAGCAGACAAAGAAAGATATCATCTTGAAGAGAATTTAAAAGCAGTGAATGAACGTTACAGAAGAAAAGTTCAAGAGGCATTAGAATGATAGAAAATCGTTACGAAGGCAGAAAGCCACCAGGAATTAAAAGCCGATAAAGAAAATAAAGTTTTTTGTTAAGTGATGCTACTAGTATGTTCCAAATTAACGAATTTCGTGTTGATGTCAGTAATGGTACATTAAATTTCGAGTATGATACGCGTGACGTTACGCGTTTTAGAGAAAACGCAACGTGATTAATTTCACCGGGCAACTAAACAAGCACGAGAAGAAAAATTGAGCTGTAACACGAACTCGACGATTTAACGACTCTTCACAACGTGTTTTAAGTTGTATTTTTTGATAGAAGCAGCTTGTAGTCGTCACGGAATCCCATTTAATTATAGCCATACTCAAAGCTTCTAAGTTTTTAATATTAATTAGGAAAAATTAGAAGAAGATCCTCTTTTTGATCCTAGAGAAGTTACCGCAGCAAAAACTCACTAGGAGTTATAAGCCAATGAAGAAATTAAAGTTATTTTGTTAAGTGGTACTACTAGTATGTTCGAAATTAAAGATTTTCGTGTTGATGTCGGTAATGGCACATTAAATTTCGATACGCGTGACGTTACGCGTTTTAGAGAAAACATGGTTATTAATTTAGTCGGGCAACTAAACAAGCACGAGAAGAAAAATTGAGCGGTCACACGAGCTCGGCGTTTTAACGACTCTTGGCAACGCGTTTTAAGTTGTAATTTTTTTTGGAAACAGCTGGTAGTCCTCACGGAATGTTATTATTAAAACACTCAAACAAAACTTCTAAGTATTTGATATTAATTAGAAACAGAAAGCCAAATTAATTAAGGAAAAACTGGAAGAAGATCCTGTTCCTGATCCTAGGAAAGTTATCGAAGCAAAAACTCACCAGGAGTGATAAGCCAATGAAGAAAAAGCTTTTTTGCTAAGTGATGCTACTAGTATATCCGAGATTAATGATTTTCGTGTTGATGTCGGTAATGGTACATTAAATTTCGAGTACGATACGCGTGACGTTACGCGTTTTAGAGAAAACACAACGTGATTAATTTCGCCGAGCAACTAAACAAGCACAAGAAGAAAAATTGAGCTGTAACACGAACTCGGCGATTTAACGACTCTTGACAACGTGTTTTAAGTTGTATTTTTTGATGGAAGCAGCTTGTAGTCGTCACGGAATCCCATTTAATTATAGACATACTCAAACAAAGCTTCTAAGTTTTTAATATTAATTAGGAAAAAGTAGAAGGAGATTCTCTTTTTGATCCTAGAGAAGTTACCGCAGCAAGAACTTACTAGGAGTTATAAGCCAATGAAGAAATTAAAGTTATTTTGTTAAGTGGTGCTACTAGTATGTTCGAAATTAACGATTTTCGTGTTGATGTTGGTAATGGTACATTAAATTTCGAGTACGATACGCGTGATGTTACACGTTTTAGAGAAAACACAAGGTTATTAATTTAGCCGGACAACTAAACAAGCACGAGAAGAAAAATTGAGCGGTCACACGAGCTCGGCGTTTTAACGACTCTTGGCAACGCGTTTTAAGTTGTAATTTTTTTTGGAAACAGCTTGTAGTCGTCACGGAATGTTATTATTAAAACACTCAAACAAAACTTCTAAGTATTTGATATTAATTAGAAACAGAAAGCCAAATTAATTAAGGAAAAACTGGAAGAAGATCCTGTTCCTGATCCTAGGAAAGTTATCGAAGCAAGAACTCACCAGGAGTGATAAGCCAATGAAGAAAAAGCTTTTTTGCTAAGTGATGCTACTAGTATATCCGAGATTAATGATTTTCGTGTTGATGTCGGTAATGGTACATTAAATTTCAAGTACGATACACGTGACGTTACGCGTTTTAGAGAAAACACAAGGTTATTAATTTAGCCGGGCAACTAAACAAGCACGAGAAGAAAAATTGAGCTGTCACACGAGCTCGGCGTTTTAACGACTCCTGGCAACGCGTTTTAAGTTGTATTTTTTTTTTGGAAACAGCTTGTAGTCGTCACAAAATGTTATTATTAAAACACTCAAACAAAACTTCCAAGTATTTGATATTAATTAGAAACAGAAAGCCAAATTAATTAAGGAAAAACTGGAAGAAGATCCTGTTCCTGATCCTAGGAAAGTTACCGAAGCAAAAACTCACCAGGAGTGATAAACCAATGAAGAAAAAGCTTTTTTGCTAAGTGATGCTACTAGTATATCCGAGATTTATTATTTTCGTGTTGATGTCGGTAATGGTACATTAAATTTCGAGTACGATACGCGTGACGTTACGCGTTTTAGAGAAAACATAAGGTTATTAATTTAGCCGGGCAACTAAACACGCACGAGAAGAAAAATTGAGCTGTCACACGAGCTCGGCGTTTCAACGACTCTTGGCAACGCGTTTTAAGTTGTATTTTTTGGTGGAAACAGCTTGTAGTCGTCACGGAATATTATTAATAACACTTAAACAAAGCTTCTAAGTATTTAATAATAATTAGGAACAAGAAACCAAATTACTTGGGAAAATTGGGAAAAGATACTGTTCCTGATCCTAGAACAGAAGCCACCCTAGGTTATAGGGTTGAAGATAATGATACTTCACTGAAAGAACCTTAAATGATTGGTGATTCATATGTTTTTAAACATAGGCATTTGCACGATTTAAACATAGAAGTCAACCGCGTAATCTAAATGAAAAATCAAAGTTAACAAATTGAAAATAAACAACTAGACGCTAATGATTATAATAAACATGTTCAGCCAGCGGAACAACGCAAAGAACGTGCGATTAAAAATAAAATAAAACCGCATGGTACACAGACAAAGAATGTAAATGGACAACCGTTAACAAAAAATTCCTTGAAATCCCCAACAGTGCTTCCTTGAATATTAAATTAAAATGATGATAATACTTGCTGATAGCAGATTAAAGATACGTGATGGTGTTTTTGTACATGACCATTTAAAATGAATAAATAAAAAAAGAAATACCACTCCAAAAATCAAATTTGTTTCTGCAAGAGCCATTGGAATTAATCAATGCAAACAAAAAATCAAAGAAAGGACACACCTCTAAAAGTTGTTGATGAAAAATAAGTTGAAATTTAACCAAAAAAATTAATTAAAGACAGGGTTGAACGTATTTACTAAGATGCAGTTATTATTAAGCAAATTTTCCAGGAAATTGAAAAAGAGATACAGATAGCCCAGTCCAAAATTAAAGGACAGTTGATGAAAAATCTTCGAAATTGAAAAGTCAATACGAAGAACAGGAAGCCACTACAATAACAAAGACTGGTTTAATGGTATTAATTTTATTATTAATGGAATAACAATGATTCAAAACCAGCAATCAGAAATTAAAAGAAAACCCCCTTTGCAAAAGCCTTCACGAATAGTGAAGCAATACATAAATTAGCAGAAAGGAAATTGTGTATATGTATATAATGTATCAAATAAATTAATTGCAGTTCTAAGAGCTGCATTCGTAATTATCTCAAGAATCTTTAGAAATCGATAGCTAAATACTCGGATGTAATAAAGTAAATAATTCTAATAAATTAGAAACAAACCAGAGAAAAAAAACTTACTAGTATGTACGTAATTTATATATTAAATGTTAACAAGACAATAAGAAAATGCTATCAAGCAAAAATGATGCAAATTAAATATAAGTATTTGTTAAAAATGCTGGTTGTACAATTACTTACAATAACAGCTTAAGTTATGATAAATTAGAATCAAACTCAGAAATATATTTAAATACTTTTGAAATCGAGATTTATTTGGGTCTGAGTGATATTGAAGAAGTTCAGGTTGCTTGGGTGGGCTATAAATTGGTAAAAGCAAGACCGAACTAACAAACAGATTATAATGAAGGATAATAAATTAATAAAAAAAGTGCTGACTGTTAAATAATTTACCGGACCATTGAGTAAGAAGATAAATCAACAACATGGTAATGAATGTATCCAATCATCGATTTAAGAGCCACTTCGGTTCGTTATTGTATTAAATAAAGTGATTGCGGTTATAAGAGCAGCTTTTGCAATTAACTTTCGATTGGTAATCGAAATTTACATATGTGTATAAAATGCAACAAGGTATTGTATAACACGGAAACATCACATCCATATTTTTCATAAGATAGTCCCATCATTAATAAAATAGTCAGTTTATTCTGTAAGTTCAAAGCTGACCCGGACTAGTTGTAGCTAAATAGATTTCTCAAAATCAACATGGCGGAATCTACTGAAATCCTTCTCCTAACCTCCCAAAACACCATGTTGCGATAAAATGTTATTTTTATCTGCCTCACTTAGATTGTATTCTTCTCCTTCAGGTGACATTACAAGCCCTCCATTCTGCTCTTTTAGGTACTATTGTTCGATATTGTATCACCGTTTTTCGTGGCCTCCTGCCTCACCAGTTTACTATTTTTCTTGGTGTTCTTGGCTCATCCATTCAAACAATAAAACCAATCATAGAAAGACAAGAAATCATTCCATCTTATCTAACACGCATTCAACGATAGACCTAGAAAAAGCACTGGAAGAGGGAAAAGTTTGTAAAATGTTTTCTGCCAAAACAATATTTTTATATTTTGGAATCATACATATCTGATAGACATTTGAGAGTAGAACAGGAAGATTCATAGTCAAATTGAAAAGAAATTCAAGCAGGCGTGCTCCAGGGTAGCGCACTAGGCCCTTATTTATACTTAGTTTTTACTTGCGATATCCCAAAGCCAGAAAATTGCCGATGATACTGGTTTATTGACGGTAGAAAAATGTATTGAAGAATGCTGCATAGAAAAATTTCAGGATGCAGCCACCGAAGTTCACAGTTGGACCAAAATGTGGCGAATAAAATTAAATGAAACCAAATCAATTCATGTTGATTTTACAAACAAAAATTAAAACATATACAACTAACATTGCCCAATTTGCGCTGGAAGCACGTCGTGTTAAGAAAAAAAGGAGAACTTGAGATAAGGTATAAGAAAATGCATTTAACAATTCATAAAAAGTTACTGCTTTATAGACAAATACTGGAACCAGTATGGACATATGGTATTCAACTATGGGGTTGTACTAAAGAGAGTAACATTCTAGTTTTACAGAGATTTGAAAATAATTTGAATGTACCTTGGTACGTTCGAAATAGTGACGTTCATCGGGACCCAAAAGTCGAAACTGTAGCAGAGACTATAAAAAAGTATGCAAAAAGCCATGAAGATAGACTTCATCGACATGTGAATGTGGAAGCAATTCAGCTTCTAGACAATACTATTCTAGTTCAAAGACTAAAAAGAGTGAAGCCGTTTGAGCTAGTGGACTAAATGAATTATATAAAACAAAATAATGCTATAAACACAACACAATTGAGGAGCAGAAGTAAAAAAGGGGCTAGGTGCCAAAACTGTTAAATGGAGATATTTAATAAATTGACGAAAATGACCGATCACTTACCGGAAGTGCCGTCTATTTGCCGGATTGCTTACGAAATTCGTAGTCCTGCGACTTTGCACGTTTGATAGGATATAGTCGATGGCCCATAGAATCTTTCTATGTAAAAATCTCGTTTTTAGAAAAAGTGGCACATAGCCCCTTTGTTACTTCTGCTCCTCAATTGTGAGTTAAAACAAAATTGCTAAATTAGTCTTACTGACTAGATTGTAGTACAATAAACACAGTATGTGACAAATAAAAAAAAATCTCTACTATGAACACCAATATCATCTTGATTTGATTTTGTGCCTGTTACATAATATATCAGGTTGTGTCGATTATTCTCCCAAAAGTAGCTTCAAGGATTAGATTAAACAGTGATGTTGATGATGATGATGATTCATATGTGAGTGGGCCTTGCAGCCCTTCCACTGCGACCACTAGTGGGTTTATTGTGGCTCACTTTTGAGTGGTTTCTCACCACTGTATGCCCAATCCTCCAAAAAGGTTAGCTATCAGTTTGGGTGAGATATTGTTCAGATCTTCTGAATCAATCTGCGGTTCACCGAAAGTGTTTTGACGTAAACGTGCAATAGCCGGACATTCACATAGTACATGTCTAACTGTTTCGTCATCCTCTATACAGAGTCAACATTCGGTCTCTTCCGTTATTCGCATTCTGTGCATGGGTACTCTTAGTCGACATTGACCTGTAAAGAGTCCAGTCACTATACGGATCTCCTGTCTGGTAAGTCCAATGATATTCCTGGCCCTCTTCTGACAAGGTCCTTTAATGAACTCTTTAGAGTGAGCCAGTTCTGGTATATTCATCCAGTATTGTTGGAAGCTGTTCTCCATCCATCTCAATATGGTTAATTTAGCAGCATTGTATGATATCCCCAGGGCTTGCTCGGGCCCGAAGAATTCGGCAGATGCCGCTTTCCTCGCTGCCTGGTCTGCGGCCTCATTTCCCAAAACAGTGATGTTATTTGATTGTATTAAAATACTTTATAAAACAAATCTGAATATCGTGAAACACCAAAATGTATTCTAGTAAATGGCGATTGCAATCTATGATATCTTTTCTAATAACTCCTAATTGCTAAGGTTCGTAACAAAACTCGTAACCATTAAGTTGGCTTAATTGAATGGCTTCTCGTAACGCGATTTATTACTTCTTTTGAAAAAAAGAAGCAATTTATAAATCTGGTTAAGTCGTAACAAAATCTCAATGATGCCTTATTACCTATTATTATAGTATAAAGCGATATTAATTTTTGAATACCATCGTAACTTTATACTACAGTGGAACCCCGATTATCCATGCTCCACGGAACCGGACGAGGCACGGATAAGTGAAAAGCACGGATAATCCGAACATTCATTTATTACATGTGACATACATATTATGTATATATACTTAAAGCATGACAGAAAAAAAAGATCCCATAAGTTCAAACTAAGTTTATATGTATGTATTGCATAAAAACATTACAGAACAAAAAATATAATTCTACGAAAGGTTTTGGTCGAGTGATTTCCGGTAACGCTATTTCGATAGAACTTCAATAACACAATTTCTATGATGGGAAATAGCACGGATAATCCGCAGCCCGGATAATCCGCGCACGGATAATCGGGGTTCTACTGTATTATATACTTGTCTTGGGGCTCTATCCTTGTTCTTAAACGATGTGATCCTCCACATCACACGTTTTGACCTATAGTAAACTCTGAGTGGTCGCGTGTTGTGTAAAATGACTTGTCTCGACCAATGGCATAGTCCGACGATTATTCTCAACCTCCTTCCATCCTGACCGTCATCTTCCGTCAGGTTTTTTTGACTCATTGATTTTTGGATTGACTGTTGCCATTCCAGTTTAGGACGCCCTCTTTTTCTGCGCCCTATTGGTTGCCATTCTAGGACCTGCTTTGGTAATCATTCGTCGCTCATCCATTGTACATGGCCGTACCATATCAGTTGCCTTTTAGTGATGTCATCCGTTATGCTTCCTTTAATTCCCATTCTTTCTTTTATGATCTCATTTCTTATATGATCTGTTCTAGATATTCTTATTTATCTCCTTATTGCATCCATTTCGACACTTTCCATTTTTGCTTTGTATTTTTCTGTTACGCGACAAGTCTCCAGTCCATACAACAGCGTGCTTTTCACCATTGTTTTATATATGTTAAATTTTACATTCTTTTTTATCTCTCTGCTCCATAAAATACTGTTAAGACAACCAATAACCTTTTTTGCTTTTACTATTCTTTTTTCCAGTACTTTACAGTCTGTTCCTGTCTTATCAAATTTGACACCTAATTATACATACTCATTACATGGAGATATTGTTTGTCCATTTCCTATTTAGGTTTCAAATTTTCAAATTTAACATGGAATGATAAAATAAAAATGAAATCCGAAAAAAAATAAAATTGTAATTAAATTTTTATTTTATCAGTCCATGTTAAATTTGAAAGTTTGAAGGCAATTATGTCAAAAACTAAAGGCCGCTTGATATGGTGCATGACAATAAAATTTGCAGGCAAATGCATGAAATTTTGCCCAGGTGCATGCGCAGTACAAATCAAGCTGATTGTTGCAGGCAATCCATTTTTATCGGTCCGGTGCCATTTTTTTGCATGCAAACTGTACTTGCATGCAAACTGGGGAATTTTTAAGGCCGCTTGAAATGGTGCATGACAATAAAATTTGCAGGCAAATGCAGGAAATTTTGCCCAGGTGCATGCGCAGTACAAATCAAGCTGATTGTTGCAGGCAATCCATTTTTATCGGGCCGGTGCCATTTTTTTGCATGCAAACTGTACTTGCATGCAAACTGGGGAATTTTTAAGGCCGCTTGACATGGTGCATGCCAATAAAATTTGCAGGCAAATGCATGAAATTTTGCCCAGGTGCATGCGCAGTACAAATCAAGCTGATTGTTGCAGGCAATCCATTTTTATCGGTCCGGTGCCATTTTTTTGCATGCAAACTGTACTTGCATGCAAACTGGGGAATTTTTAAGGCCGCTTGACATGGTGCATGACAATAAAATTTGCAGGCAAATGCATGAAATTTTGCCCAGGTGCATGCGCAGTACAAATCAAGCTGATTGTTGCAGGCAATCCATTTTTATCGGTCCGGTGCCATTTTTTTGCATGCAAACTGTACTTGCATGCAAACTGGGGAATTTTTAAGGCCGCTTGAAATGGTGCATGACAATAAAATTTGCAGGCAAATGCAGGAAATTTTGCCCAGGTGCATGCGCAGTACAAATCAAGCTGATTGTTGCAGGCAATCCATTTTTATCGGGCCGGTGCCATTTTTTTGCATGCAAACTGTACTTGCATGCAAACTGGGGAATTTTTAAGGCCGCTTGACATGGTGCATGCCAATAAAATTTGCAGGCAAATGCATGAAATTTTGCCCAGGTGCATGCGCAGTACAAATCAAGCTGATTGTTGCAGGCAATCCATTTTTATCGGTCCGGTGCCATTTTTTTGCATGCAAACTGTACTTGCATGCAAACTGGGGAATTTTTAAGGCCGCTTGACATGGTGCATGACAATAAAATTTGCAGGCAAATGCATGAAATTTTGCCCAGGTGCATGCGCAGTACAAATCAAGCTGATTGTTGCAGGCAATCCATTTTTATCGGTCCGGTGCCATTTTTTTGCATGCAAACTGTACTTGCATGCAAACTGGGGAATTTTTAAGGCCGCTTGAAATGGTGCATGACAATAAAATTTGCAGGCAAATGCAGGAAATTTTGCCCAGGTGCATGCGCAGTACAAATCAAGCTGATTGTTGCAGGCAATCCATTTTTATCGGGCCGGTGCCATTTTTTTGCATGCAAACTGTACTTGCATGCAAACTGGGGAATTTTTAAGGCCGCTTGACATGGTGCATGCCAATAAAATTTGCAGGCAAATGCATGAAATTTTGCCCAGGTGCATGCGCAGTACAAATCAAGCTGATTGTTGCAGGCAATCCATTTTTATCGGTCCGGTGCCATTTTTTTGCATGCAAACTGTACTTGCATGCAAACTGGGGAATTTTTAAGGCCGCTTGACATGGTGCATGACAATAAAATTTGCAGGCAAATGCATGAAATTTTGCCCAGGTGCATGCGCAGTACAAATCAAGCTGATTGTTGCAGGCAATCCATTTTTATCGGTCCGGTGCCATTTTTTTGCATGCAAACTGTACTTGCATGCAAACTGGGGAATTTTTAAGGCCGCTTGACATGGTGCATGCCAATAAAATTTGCAGACAAATGCATGAAATTTTGCCCAGGTGCATGCGCAGTACAAATCAAGCTGATTGTTGCAGGCAATCCATTTTTATCGGTCCGGTGCCATTTTTTTGCATGCAAACTGTACTTGCATGCAAACTGGGGAATTTTTACCTAGATTCTGGGGAATCAATGCATGGCCACGCACAATGTCAAACGAAAAGAAGATTTTTTGCAGGCAACAATTTGACCGAAATTTTTTGCTTGCAAATATTTGCAGCGCGTCATGCACCATGTCAAGCGGCCTTAATCGATAGATTTTTGAAATTTTTACACGGTTATAAGGACATTCAAAAAGCCTTCAAAACAAGGTATTAGTAGACCCAATTTCCCTATTCAAAATATAGGTGTAAAGTATACCCCTCAAAGAGGATACGTGCTACAAAAATTTCAAGATTGCCAAAACGTGTCCCCCTCGCAAACAAAATCGACGTGTCCGAGCGTTTCTCCAAATTCACACTCTAAATACCCAAAAAACCTCTCGGCTGCCCGACATTAAAACAAAGTAACTGCAGATTTTTCAAAACCGAGAAAAATCAATATAAAGTTTTTAAAAAGCATAGGAGTAAATGGAGTAACATGGACTAAATCATATACACCAGTATTTACTAAGATGGTTTAGGGTTTAAGTTTAAAGTTTAGGTTTAGGTTTAACTTTTAGTTTATCTTTTGTGAAACGTTTTAACTGAATTTCTTTCAAACTTAATAATAGTTAATGGAATTTTGGACTAATTATAACTACATAGGTTATACCACAATGGAAAAAAACCGGGTTAAATAAGGATTTTGTAAAAAAAATTGAAAAAACGGAAAAGAAATGGTTTAAACTATAGGTTTAAGTTTGTAGGGAACGAGGTTTAAGTGAAAATGCAGCGATATTTAAGTGAATTACTTACATTTTACAATTTACACTTACTTCCCAAACTTGACATTGTCGGAAAATGTGTTCTAATTTCGTAATTTTTATTATATAACTTGCACAAACAAGGCGAAACTGAAAAATAAATTTTTAAATTTATTAAAATGACGTAAAAGTGACTTGACTGACACTTGCTGGGCTAAGTACTGGGATTGTCATCTGCTGTCATCTCGGTGCACGTACATCTTAAATATATCTGTATGGCTACAGCGTATTAAAACCATTAATGGAAAATGACTGCTACAATAAATAAATAAATAAATAAAAACATTTTTTATTATATTAATTTAAAGATTATTTGCAAATAAACAAATCGCGTGTGAGTTTATTTGGATTTTAATCTGAAGATCGTTTTTTTTACTTTCCTCGTCAAGGCAAATATCGTTTAAAAGCTACATGCTAAAATATAAAAGAGATATGAGAATTTAGTACTAAACGGTTTATCCAGCCTTGTGTACATTGCCCTAAAAACTCGCTCTAATAGTTAATTGAAGCTAAAAATCGTATAAAATGTTGTCATATCGTTCCTAAATATGATCAAATTTTACATTTTTAACAAATTAATAAATTAACAAAAACGTGATTGTTTTCAAGTTACAATGAGATAAACCACCCCCCGGAGGTAGTTTAAAATTTAGGACGATTTTTTGTCGGAATCCCATGACCTAGGGGTTTAAAGTGACGTAGTAGCCTAAATTAGACAGTTGTAGAAAAATCAGTTTTCCATGTTTTCTTCTTTTTTCCGGTCTATATGGTCCATTTCAAGAACAAATCGTCTTAAATTTCAATTTTTAGGAAATTTTATCGTCCATACAGGTAAAAATACCAAATCAATTGCGGCCTGTTTCGTCAAAAAATCAATTTTTTCAAACCAATGCCCATTTAAATTTTAAACCTAAACCCTAAACTTAAACCAAAACCTAGACTAAAACTTACGCCTTAGTAAATACTGGTGATAATAACTTCGGTATTTCTTAACCGATTTAGAAAATTCTTATACTAAAATGTGTTTGATTACGGTTATCTAAAATATATAAAAAACTCGATTTTTCCAAAAATGTCAGTTACTTTGTTTTAATTTCGGGCAGCCGCTCTGCTTCGATGTTCGTGAAACACCGTGTATCTATTTCCCTCCCATATCTCTGCCCCCAACATAAGCTTATTAAAGCGTCTTGATAGTTTACGAGCGAGCCGTAAAAAGCTAACTGGTGGAAATGGTCGTAATTAGCGCGCGGAAAGATAAAACGTTGTAAGCAGTTAAGTTTATTGAAACTGCCGCGCGAAACGCACTAAAAATGGAATTAGGTCGGATTTACGCGGATTTTGATGACAGAAAAACTTTTATGCAAGTGTCAATAGATAGTTGTTGGAATTAAACCTGACCTAATTTTAAAATCGGCAGTATTGTGACAGATTTACATATAAAAAGCAGCTGCTTTTTGTCAAAATTCTGCTTTTGTGTATTTATATATTATATATTTATCGGTTTCACAACGTTCTACGTCTTCCGATAACCAATCTCCAATCGTTTCTGTTTGCCCATAATTCATCATCTAGGCCTCTTATTCTTATTTCACTGTCTATTCCTTCTCTCCAGCTTCTCCTCGGCCTTCCTCGTTTTCTTCGGCCAGTTGGTTTTCATTGTAATATTTGTTTAGGTATTCTTCCATCATCCATTCTTTGTACATGTCCGTACCACACCAGTTGTTTTGTTCTTATATCATTCACTAAAGTACGTTCACCCAGTCATAATTTCTCTTATTCTTTGATTTGTAACTCTTTCTCTTTTTGATTTCCCTGCTGCTCTTATCCAATAGTCCATCTCCGTAGCGGAAAGTTTTTTTTCTGTTCTATCTTTGATTGGCCATACTTCTGAGCCGTATGTAATAATACTTTTTACAGTGGTGTTATATATAAGTTTTTTGTAATGTTTTAATATACTTTGGTCCCAAATTATTCCATTTAATAAAGTTATTGCTTTTATTCCTTGTACGTTTCTATCTTTTATAGCTTTGTCTAGTGTTCCGTCAGCTGTAATTTTTAGACCTAAGTATTTATACTCATCACAGGACTGAATTCGCTGCCCCCAGTATTTAAGATTAGATCCTGTTTCGTTCCACCAATACACATATACTCTGTCTTATTGATATTAACCTCTAGTCCCCACTTATTGTACTCTTCTATTAGTTTTCGTGTCATATATTCGAGGTCGTCATAATCCTGAGTCACTACTATCTGATCATCGGCCAAACATAAAGTATACAAGGTGGTTTCGTCCAACGGAATTCCCATGTTTTGGCATTTTCTCTTCCATACTTTAAGGACTTGTTCCAAGTATATCTTGAAGAGCGTAGGCGAGATACAGCAACCTTGTTTAAGACTTTTATTTACTTGAAAGCCTTTGGTTAGTTTTGCTTTCATTTTAGCTTTTGCCTTACTATTGCGATATAACTCTTTGATGGCCTTAATTAGTTGTACGCTTATGTTAACGCTTTCCAAAATAGATTTTGGGGTATACTATCATATGCCTTCTGCAAATCGACGTAAAGCAGATGCAGCTCTTGACCGTATGCCATTTTCTTTTCAATAACTTGGGATATACAAAAGATATGATCTGAAGTCGATCTTATTTTTTTTGATTTCTCTAAATGATTAATTTTAACAGAAAGAAAATACAACGGCAATTTAAAAAGTGTACGACTGTAAAAGCAAAAGCTTTTATTAGGGAGTTTTAAGAAAGATTATATTTGACACTTCGTTGTGGTAGTGGTAATTTTTTATTGTTAATTTTATAAAAAAATTCGATCGGCACAATGAGAGTACCAATACCATTAGAAAAAAATATAAAGTTTTGACTCGTTTAGGGGTCGCACCTATAAGTAATAGGCAACTCATTCCACTAATTTTAATATTAATATCTTATACTAAGGTTGGTTTCAAAATTGAGTTTTTTGATTTGTTGAGAATGACTCTTTAATATTTTGACTTTTACAATTGACAGTCTGAAACGTGCTCCAAAAACTCCGAAAAGAGCCGAAGGTGGTAGTGGTTGTTTCATTGGGGCACCCGGAGGGAGGGGGGTGATACCGAAGATTTTTTTATATATTTTATACAAATTTCGTGAATAAAATTATAAAGTAGCATAAAATACGACAGCAAGAGGCTTCGGGCCCTCTCAATACATATTTCTGGGTGCGCCATTGGTTGTTTAACACTACCACAACAGCTGTCAAAGTTATCAAACTTTTAAGCATTTTTGAAACTCCTTATTAACTGTTATGGTAATTTGATATGGACATTGTTTTGCTCAAAATCATAATTTTTACATCATAATTTTTAAAATGTTCCATGATTTTAAATACCACTATTTTTAAAGTCGTATAAAAACCGTAAAATATTTAAATGAAGATATAAACATGCTAATAATACAACACAAACAACAAAATATTTAAATAAAATTATTATTACTCAAAATCCATAATTTTCCAATAAAACTGTGGATGCAAAAAGTCCTCATCATAGGTATAAATTAAGGTCACTCATACCAAAATAAATTTATAAAAATGTTTGGTTTTTGATTTGCTAAACTAATAACTAATAATCGAACACTATTTTACCTGAAAATTTTATGAAAATCAATTCAGCGGTTTAAGAGCTATCTTGTTACGGACAGAAATAATATACACAGACACACAGACAGACGTCACGATGATATTGCTAGGATAGGTCAAAATACATCCAAATAACAGATTTTTGGTTCAAAAAAAAATTTTCGTCGAAAATAATACCTTCTCTAGCCATTGCTACGCTACTGGTGTGGTACGGACATGTACAAAGAATGGATGATGGAAGACTACCTAAACAAATATTACAATGGAAACCAACTGGCCGAAGAAAACGAGGAAGGCCGAGGAGAAGCTGGAGAGAAGGAATAGACAGTGAAATAAGAATAAGAGGCCTAGATGATGAATTATGGGCAAACAGAAACGAGTGGAGATTGGGTATCGGAAGACGTAGAACGTTGTGAAACCGATATATATATATATATATATATATATATATATATATATATATATATATATATATGGGACACCCGGTATATATTTTTTTCAATTTTTTAAAATATTATTTTAGGATCAGTGACCTTAAAATAAATGCCATCTCACGTCATTAATATTTAACGAGTCTCATACATAAAACAAGTCAGAATTTATTAAGACTTAATACGCTAATACGGAGTTACGTGGCTAAGGCTACACGTCAACTGAAATCGATTAACGTGAACATAGCTGGAATTAGCTGGAATTTGTAAAAAGCTGGGGGTGCGTTCATATTTTAACATTCTGCAAAGACCCATTTTTACCTTCCTAGCCCGCGTAGCAATGGCTAGAGAAGGTATTATTTTCGACGAAATTTTTTTTTTAGATAATGCCAAAATGTGTTATTAGGATGTATTTTGACCTATCCTAGCAATATCGTTATGATGTCTATATGCCTGTGTGTATATTATTTCTGTCTGTAACACGATAACTCCTAAACCGCTGAACCGATTTTGTGTTACCTGCTAAAATTTGTGCAAGGTATAGCTACAACCAAGGCCAACACGAAAATAGAGGCCACGACCCTGAAAAAATCAGTTGTTCTCCCGGGGCTGAATTTTACATTGGGTCTTATGGGAGGTCAGAGGTTTTTTTATGATATTTTCAAAATGGCACTACAGATTTCCGCAAAATTTCAGTGAAATATTCTCAGACACCATCCCGATATTCCACCAAAGGTTTGTAAGGAAGCAACATGATTTTAAAAGGTTAAAATCTTCAAGATTTAGCATTCCTTATTTTGAATTCAAATTACCCGCCAAGTACCACATGCCAACTGTTATATTTGACATGTATTTGAATTTGTCATATGTGATTGTCACATTCGCTTCTGGTTTAAACTTAATTTTTGTGTGAGCTAATGAAGCGGCTATGAAAAATTAGGGCTTACTATACATTTTAAAAAAATTGTTCTGCCCGAATAAAGTAAAAACAATCTCAAAAACGGCTTTATTTAAAATAAAATCAAATATCCATGAACCGTCATTCCAACTTCAATATTTAAAAGACAATCAGCTGTGTCGTAACGTGACCATCAAAAAAAAATCAGCCCCGGATGTGACGTCAACAAAGTGGAGGATCGTGGCCCGTCCATTTTGATAGCCCTGGCTAATGAAGCGGCTATGAAAAATTAGGGCTTACTATACATTTAAAAAAAATTGTTCTGCCAGAATAAAGTAAAAACAATCTCAAAAACGGCTTTATTTAACAAAAAATCAAATATCCATGAACCGTCATTCCAACTTCAATATTTAAAAGACAATCAGCTGTGTCGTAACGTGACCATCAAAAAAAAATCAGCCCCGGATGTGACGTCAACAAAGTGGAGGATCGTGGCCCGTCCATTTTGATAGCCCTGCTACAACTATTACTAATAAGCAGGGTGGGGAGAAGAAAAGGGGTGGGAGAGGGAAGGGGAAACTAGAAAATAGACAGATGAACACTGCGACAGACAGACAAGAGTGGTGGAGGCCTATATCCAAAGATAGGATAGGATGGACTATATTCAACACGTTGATATTTTAAAGTAGACGCTTCCTTTTATAGCTAGAAGCCATCATTAGTAAATAATAACCAGAAATTAGTGCCACTCGGCCTTCCATTATTAATGGTAAAAAAACTACAAACTAGTCTATATATATCGAATCGACTTGGAGAAAATTATAGCCTCGTCCAAAATGGGGCGTAGACTTTAAGCCCGCAAGCGGCTCATTACATACGAGACCGACAACTTATTACAAAAATATTATGTGGGTAATGCGATAAAAAATATAATAAAAAATATTACAAAATAGCGGTAGTTAACCATGTAGCGTCTACAAAAGGTAATTCAATATAAATTATTTTTTATTTTTATTTTATTGGTTAATATAAAGATGGATTTGAACCAGAGACATCGGAGGGGAATATAATTAAGGTCACTATATCACGACGTTCCTTCTAACTTCGTGATATAGTGACCTTAAATATAATGCGTTTCGACTAGTGCCCAACATTTTATATACACTGTGTCCCATTTAAAACTTTCCACCCGGGATTTCTCGAGAACTGCTGAAAATTTTAAAAGACGTCGATTTTGTTTGCCAGGGGGACACTTTTTGGCTATCTTGAAATTTTTGTAGCACGCACAACCTTCGAGGGGTGTACTTTACCCCTATATTTTGAATAGGGAAAGTGGGTCTAGTGATACCTTGTTTTAAAGATCTCTTGAATATCTTTACAGCCGTGTTAAAATTTCAAAAATCTATCGATTACTTTTTAAGATATTTACTTTCAAACTTTTAACTTTAACATGGACTGATAAAATAAATTTTATCAGAGTTTTAGGATTTAATTTTTATTTTATCATTCCATGTTAAATTTGAACGCAAATGTCTCAAAAACTAATCGATGAATTTTCGAATTTTTTATACGGTTATAAAAATATTCAAGAGAACTTCAAAACAAGGTATTCCTAGACCCACTTTCCCTATTCAAAATATAGGGGTAAAGTATACCCCTCGAAGGTAATGCGCGCTACAAAAATTTCAAGTCATTTTTTAAAATTTTCAGCATTTCTCGAGAAATTTTTAAATGGGACACAATGTATATTAATAATCTGTGGTACCTACATGCATCATATTATAATCCTCAATGTAATTTATAAGCTTTTCACGAAAATATTAACAGATATGAACAACAAAATTTGATGAATATCAATCAAAAGAACAAGCAGGCTTCAGAAAAGGTTTCAGTACAGTTGACCACCTATTAACGATGAAAATCCTAGTAGAACGATCCAATGAATACAACATTCCACTATATACAACAAGTGAAATTAAAGAAAGAAAAATAAGAAAAAAGTTTTCTGTCTGGGCCGGGGATCGAACCCGGGATCTCTTCCTATCTAGGCAAACATTCTACCACTGAAACTACCGAAGCCATATATACATTTTTGGAAAACTTCCATCTATGCTGGCTGCGGTGTCTCAATACAAGAACGAGAAACCCTTAGGGTATTAACTTTCTCGACACCGCAGCCAGCATAGATGGAAGTTTTCCGAAAATTTATGTATGGCTTCGGTAGTTCAGTGGTAGAATGCTTGCCTACATAGCAAGAGATCCCGGGTTCTATCCCCGGCCAAAGCAAAAAACTTTTCTTATTTTTCTTTCTTTAATTTCACTTGTTGTTTATAGTTTTAGGTCCTTGCATTATTTGCAATTTGGTATTTGATAATTCCACTATATACTGCGTTTATAGACTTTGAAAAAGCTTTCGATAGCACTAAGCACCGGGCAGTAAAAGCATCTTTAATTAATAGCCGAATAGATCAAATATACACAGATTTAATAGCCAATATATTTATAGTGAAGCAACAATATCAATCAAAATCCACGAAAGAACCAAGCCAATCCGCATAAGAAGAGGTGTTAGCCAGGGTGACACAATATCCCCTAAACCCTAGAAGGCCCCAGGCCCTAGAAGATGTTTTCAAAAACTTGGGATTGAATAGGCATCAAAATAAACGGACAATACTTGAACCACCATATGCTGATGATATCGCGTTAATAACAGAGAAGAAAGAAGAACTGGATACAGCAGCTAAAAGTATAGGCTTGAGTATGAACTGCACTAAAACTAAAATAATAACAAACACAAATGAAGATATCACGATCAGAATAAACCAAGAGAAAATAAAACAAGTAGAGGAATCTATATACCTGGCACAAATTATTAAACTAAAAAAAACAACCAAACGTCTGAAATCAAGAGATGAGTAAGATTGACCAGGGCAGCAATCGGTAATTTAAGTACTTCAAAGCTTGTATAACCAATGTATTCTTCCTATACTTACCTATGGATCCCAGACCTGGACACTGACAAAAACAAACATGGATAAGGTAACAAAAGCCCAAAGATCAATGGACAGAAATGGATAAGAAATAAAACAAAAGTAAGGGATGTTAGAGGAGAGCAAAATTAACATCAAAAATTTGCCGGTCATAATATCAGACAGAAAGACGATTTGAAACATGCGGGAGCTAGATGGATGAACACGGCGACAAACACAGAAGAGTGGAAGATATTCGGGAAGGCCTATTTCCAAAGATGGATCGAAGAAGGCTTAATAGATAGATAGATAGAGATCCTTTTTTCTGAATTCTAAGTTTTTTCAACACAAAAGAGAACAAAATTTTTAAAAAAACTTTCAAAACGCACATTAGGAAAATGTCAAAAAATTAAATTAAATCAGATATATTTCTGTGGTATAAACCAAGATGTTTCAAATTTTATTTTGATTCTCTCTTAAGTTTTTTGTATATGATATTTTCTAAAATTTATGACTGTCGTAAAAATGTGAGGATATTTCCAGTCATAATATTTTTGATGTGCCTTAATTATCGTAAAATTTTTACTCGAAATATTATAAAATCTGTACTTTGTGGCCCGTAACACAGTTTGCCCCATTTTTACGAGCCTGGGTATCATCGTATGATGAAATCTCATTTTTATTGCCTTCTCATAATAATAAAATTTCACCTTAGAAACAATAGACATTTCTCAGTGGCGCAGAATATGTCCGGGGGGGGGGGGCCCGAGGCCTCTTGGGGGGCCCGAAGCTTCATGATGTCGAATATTAGGCTATTTTTTGAATTTTTTTCTGTAATATGACGAAAATATGTAAAAAAATCTAAGGTTTGGGGGGGGCCCGGGCCCCGGGCTCCCTGGGTGCGCCCATGCATTTCCAATGAAAAACGCTGTGTTGTTTTCAAAAGGCCTGGGTCCTGATTCCTGAATTTCGACAAGCGCGAATCTGGGTTAAAATCTAGGGGGTGGGAGAGTAATAGTTGTCGAAAAAACAATTTGTAATATAATTTTTTTTTCTAGGGGGTGGGTAATTCTCCTATCCTCTTAATTATTATCAAAAAGTGTATATTTCTCTCTTTCCCTAAAAAATCGCTAAATGACGTTTTTTGGAATGTCAACTCAATCAGTGATTTTTTCGTATTTGTATGACGCCACAATACTGCAACTCGGTGCTTTTTTTGATAAACTGTATAGTTTGTAAAATATGAATTTTCAAAGTTTTGCCATTTTGGTCTTATGGGTTTCCCTATACTAAAAATCGCTAAATGACGTTTTTTGGAATCTTAACTCACTCAGTGTTTTTTTCGTATCTCTATGCCGCCACAATACTGCATCTCGGTGCTTTTTTTGATAAACTATATAGTTTGTAAAATATGAATTTTCAAAGTTTTGCCATTTTGGTCTTATGGGTTTCCCTATACTATAAATCGCTAAATGACGTTTTTTGGAATCTCAACTCACTCAGTGGTTTTTTCGTATCTGTATGCCGCCACAATACTGCAACTCGGTGCTTTTTTTGATAAACTGTATAGTTTGTAAAATATGAATTTTCAAAGTTTTGCCATTTTGGTCTTATGGGTTTCCCTATACTAAAAATCGCTAAATGACGTTTTTTGGAATTTCAACTCACTCAGTGGTTTTTTCGTATCTGTATGACGCCATAATACTGCAACTCGGTGCTTTTTATGATAAACTGTATAGTTTGTAAAATATGAATTTTCAAAGTTTTGCCATTTTGGTCTTATGGGTTTTCCTATACCAAAAATCGCTAAATGACGTTTTCTAGAATCTTAACTCACTCAGTGGTTTTTTCGTATCTCTATGCCGCCACAATACTGCAACTCGGTGCTTTTTTTGATAAACTATATAGTTTGTAAAATATGAATTTTCAAAGTTTTGCCATTTTGGTCTTATGGGTTTCCCTATACTATAAATCGCTAAATGACGTTTTTTGGAATCTCAACTCACTCAGTGGTTTTTTCGTATCTGTATGCCGCCACAATACTGCAACTCGGTGCTTTTTTTGATAAACTGTATAGTTTGTAAAATATGAATTTTCAAAGTTTTGCCATTTTGGTCTTATGGGTTTCCCTATACTAAAAATCGCTAAATGACGTTTTTTGGAATTTCAACTCACTCAGTGGTTTTTTCGTATCTGTATGACGCCATAATACTGCAACTCGGTGCTTTTTATGATAAACTGTATAGTTTGTAAAATATGAATTTTCAAAGTTTTGCCATTTTGGTCTTATGGGTTTTCCTATACCAAAAATCGCTAAATGACGTTTTCTAGAATCTTAACTCACTCAGTGGTTTTTTCGTATCTCTATGCCGCCACAATACTGCAACTCGGTGCTTTTTTTGATAAACTATATAGTTTGTAAAATATGAATTTTCAAAGTTTTGCCATTTTGGTCTTATGGGTTTCCCTATACTATAAATCGCTAAATGACGTTTTTTGGAATCTCAACTCACTCAGTGGTTTTTTCGTATCTGTATGCCGCCACAATACTGCAACTCGGTGCTTTTTTTGATAAACTGTATAGTTTGTAAAATATGAATTTTCAAAGTTTTGCCATTTTGGTCTTATGGGTTTCCCTATACTAAAAATCGCTAAATGACGTTTTTTGGAATTTCAACTCACTCAGTGGTTTTTTCGTATCTGTATGACGCCATAATACTGCAACTCGGTGCTTTTTATGATAAACTGTATAGTTTGTAAAATATGAATTTTCAAAGTTTTGCCATTTTGGTCTTATGGGTTTTCCTATACCAAAAATCGCTAAATGACGTTTTCTAGAATCTTAACTCACTCAGTGGTTTTTTCGTATCTCTATGCCGCCACAATACTGCAACTCGGTGCTTTTTTTGATAAACTATATAGTTTGTAAAATATGAATTTTCAAAGTTTTGCCATTTTGGTCTTATGGGTTTCCCTATACTATAAATCGCTAAATGACGTTTTTTGGAATCTCAACTCACTCAGTGGTTTTTTCGTATCTGTATGGCGCCACAATACTGCAACTCGGTGCTTTTTTTGATAAACTGTATTGTTTGTAAAATATGAATTTTCAAAGTTTTGCCATTTTGGTCTTATGGGTTTCCCTATACTAAAAATCGCTAAATGACGTTTTTTGGAATCTCAACTCACTCAGTGGTTTTTTCGTATCTGTATGACGCCATAATACTGCAACTCGGTGCTTTTTATGATAAACTGTATAGTTTGTAAAATATGAATTTTCAAAGTTTTGCCATTTTGGTCTTATGGGTTTTCCTATACCAAAAATCGCTAAATGACGTTTTCTAGAATCTTAACTCACTCAGTGGTTTTTTCGTATCTCTATGCCGCCACAATACTGCAACTCGGTGCTTTTTTTGATAAACTATATAGTTTGTAAAATATGAATTTTCAAAGTTTTGCCATTTTGGTCTTATGGGTTTCCCTATACTATAAATCGCTAAATGACGTTTTTGGGAATCTCAACTCACTCAGTGGTTTTTTCGTATCTGTATGCCGCCACAATACTGCAACTCGGTGCTTTTTTTGATAAACTGTATAGTTTGTAAAATATGAATTTTCAAAGTTTTGCCATTTTGGTCTTATGGGTTTTCCTATACTAAAAATCGCTAAATGACGTTTTTTGGAATCTCAACTCACTCAGTGGTTTTTTTGTATCTGTATGACGCCACAATACTGCAACTCGGTGCTTTTTTTGATAAACTGTATAGTTTGTAAAATATGAATTTTCAAAATTTTGCCATTTTGGTCTTATGGTCTTATTATACATGGTTAAAAAGCTCTTTTAATGCTCTATTTATTGACGTATAAATTCAATATGGTGGTCATAAGAAATGACAAAGTTGGCTATGGTTTCAAAAAAACTAGAAGGCCTAGAAAAAATTTGTTAACGTCATTCGATTGGCCGTCGTTGCTTATACAAAACTACCAAATTTTATTAAATTTGTTTGCAAGATGGCGGCGATATTTCAATTTTTCAAAAAACACAATTTTTAGTTTTTGCTCATTATTTTAGTAACCCCTGTAGATATCTTTAATATTAATACAGCGGCTCCGGTTCAAAAGAGCGATATTTAAAACGGCGACATTCAAAACAGCGGTTTCATTTGAGCGGCATTTAAAAGAGCGACATATTAAAACAGCGACATTTAAAATAGCGACATGTTAAAACAGCGACATATCAAGAGGGCGACAGATTAAAAGAGCGACATATTAAAACAGCGATATTTAAAATAGCGACATTTAAAACAGCGACATATCAAAACAGCGATATTTAAAAGAGCGACATCTAATAAAAACAGCGACATTAAAAAAGCGTCTTAAAAAATAGCAACAGTTCGACTAGGAGATCTCTTTCCTAACATATTTTTTCTAACAAAAAAATTTCCTTACTTCTTTCCCGGGATCATAGAGGGTGTCGAACCGAACCAATCCGAACCGAACATATAGCCCTCGTGGTGGTAAAGAAATTTCCATTTTAACGTTGATTAAAAGTGACTGGCAGTGGCATAATTTGACGATTTTTGATGTTGTCTTAGTGTATCGTGGTTACCATAAGTTTTACTGAAATACCGGGTGTGGCAAGTCATAAGACGCTTTTTTTAAAGTGTTGCTTAATATTGACTTTTGAATTGTCGCTCTTTTAAATGTCGCTCTTTTGAATGTCGCTGTTTTGATATGTCGCTCTTTTGAATGTCGCTGTTTTTATTAGATGTCGCTCTTTTGAATGTCGCCGTTTTGATATGTCACTTTTTTGAATGTCGCTGTTTTAAATGTCGCCGTTTTAAATATCGCTCTTTTGAACCGGTGTCTGATACAGCACCTGATTGGGTTTAAAATAGCGCAACTTTTTTCTCATTTAAACAAACTCGTATCTCTTACCGTTTCCGAAATCACCATGTAGTTGCTTTTATCTGGGACACTCTGTATATATTCACACCCAATAATTTTTTTAATGATGTTCAAAATTTAATTTTACCTTCATAAAAAACAACTTAATTAACGCGTAAATATTTTAAATTAACAACCACGTTTTATAAATTATGGCTTGTTTTAATGACAGCCAAATGTTAGCGAATTAAAATTTTTAAATGATTTTTAAATATACATTTCATAATTTATTACCTGTCCGACAAATTACCTCTAAAAACTGTCAAATTAATTTTAATAATGGTATTTGAATTTTATTAAACTTTAGAATTCAACCAAAACATTCATTTAAAATTATTCTCGGTTGTTTTTTAATCTATTTTTGCGATTAAAAGTTAATTTTTTAATGTTGGTTTTTTTTATAAAACCCTTGTTAATTAAGTAAAATATTAAATGTAGTAAACCTGTCATTTACGACTTTACAAACACGTTAATTACGCAAAAAAGTGTAGGTAAAAAAATTAAATATGGTCAGTGGCGTATAAAGCTGTAAATGTTAAAAAGGAAGGTAGGTAAAGATTTTTATTCATGGCCATTGTAACCAGTAAATATATGGACCCATGTTGGATCTGATACCTTCCTAGCCCATTAGCACACTTCAAGTGAACTCCACGATATATCAGTCGTGAAAGGAGTTTTTGTAAATATCTAAGAAACAGAAGCTCCCACAAAGTTTTTTGTAATAACATAATCAATAACAAAATCTAATCAGCTCTTTACAGTATTGTACACTATTTTACCTGAAAATTTCATTAGAATCGGTTCAGCGGTTTAGGAGCTATCGTGTTACGGACAAACATACGAGGTATAACAGTTAAATTTTAAGACTGGCCCCCGTGCTAACAAGTTTTAAATCTCCACGCTTCAGGCGGTTGAAGTTATTGACCTACGTTCCACTACCGCGCGCAATCTTGTCGCCTTTCTTCTACTAGTTTGGCTTACGCAGTGGTTTGAAGTGGATCTAGCATAGCTCATTTGCCGGAATTATGACAAAAAACAATTGAACAACGTATTCATTTAAAGTTAAACTCAAAAAAACGGCTACTGAATACTTTCAAATGCTAAAAGATGTCTACGGAAAGAGTGTATGTCTCGTGCAATGATTTTTATGTGGCATAAAAGCTTTTTCGAGGGTTGTGAAGAAGTTAAAGATGATGAACGAGAAGGTCGCTCCAGCACATCCAAAACAGCGATGCTTATTTTTGTTTTCGATATTAGGGGTGTTATTATTCTTCTTGAATGGGCGCGTGAGGGTCAAACAGTGAACCAACATTTATATTTGGAAGTATTTATGTAGCTAAGGAAACGTGTAAGGAAAAAACGTCCAGATTTGTGGAAGAACAATGCGTGGCTGCTCTACCAGGACAATGCACCGTCCCTCAATGCCTTATCTATTAAGCAGTTTTTAGCTAATAGGAATATTCCCGTCGTTAACCACCCACCATATTCACCAGATTTGGCCCCTTACGACTTCTACCTGTTTCCGGAAGTGAAAAAATCGTTAAAAGGAGCTTGTTTTGAAATATTAAACCACGCCAAGGAAAAACGGCAAGACTTCTTAACAACCTCTCTTCTGATGATTTCCAACATTGGAAAAAAACGCATTCAACGCTGCATCGATGGAGAAGGGGACTACATTAACTTGTATTAGTATTTTAATAAAGTAGGTTTTTTATAACTTATAATTTTATTGTCATATCTCGTACAGTACACACGCGATGATATTGCTAAGATAGGTTAAAATAAACCTAATTAACACATTTTCGGCATTATCTCAAAATTTTGCAAAATTGCTGCGCTGGCCGGGAAGGTAAAAATGTTAGTACTTTTAGTTAGTATAGTTCGATTTTTGACTAATGCTTTTATAAATGTAAATATTGGCGTGTGCCAATTGGCCAAGATATGTTCACCTTTGTTTGCTGTTCGAAATAGCTTTAAATGAACTATACTTACATGGTGATTTTAATTTAGATAAAAAATAGATAAAAGTAGAAAATTATTCCTATTACGGGTACCCTACACATTACGCCTTTAAATTTAATATGAAAAACGTTTTTACAATTTTTTTATCTTTGGTAATTAGTGAAGATAGCTTAAATTATAATACAAAAATAAAACAAGGCATAATAAGAAATAAATTATGCATTGGAATTTATAAAAGAGAAGATATCAAAAAACTAGAAACAGATAATAATTAATAGACATAAGAAAAAAAGGGATGTGGAATTTTGTGAAACGTATAGGTGAATAAATAATAAATTATCTTCTAGGAAAAAAATTGACATGTTATGCCCAACTGCCAATTAGCTAAATAGGTATTTCAAACAAGTTATGAGAATTTTTGATATTAATGAAAAAAAAACTGGACCATATATCATTAGGACTATGACAGTTTTATATCATTTGTATTTTTTGTAAGCAAAAACACTGGTTATTGAAAAAATTTAATAATAATCAACCAAGCATAAAACAAGAAAACCTGAATTGGTTCGAATAAATTTTTCCTCACAAAAACATAAATTGAATTTCCAGCAATAATTAATATCTTTTTAATTAACTAGAGTTCCTTTAACCATGTTTTTAATTAAAAGGCTTGAAAAATAATTTCCTTTTTTTTCTTTTTTGTCTTCCTTATTATCTATATCAACTAAAGCTACATCTGTATGGTCATCTTTAAATTTAACTATAACCTTTTTATTTAAAAGAGGTTCATATTTTTGAGCAATGGGCTTGTAAAAACATTATAATTTTCTTTAACTTTACCTATGTGATAATCCATATCAATTTTATCATCTTGTTCTTATATCAATTAGATGTGCATCTGTGGGATCACTATTACTATTTTATTAAGTTTTATTAAGTAACCTGCTAGATTTATGAAAAGAAAGAAAACTTTTAAAAACATTTTTATTTTTCTTATTTTTTTTAGCTTCCGTATCACCTGAATGTGCATTTGTGAAATCATGCTTATTTGTATCTTTGTTTTTCTTTAGTGTTGCGAACGTAGTTCTACATCTGTATGGTCATCAATCAAGCAATGGGCTTGTGAAAACCTTATATGTTTGTTTATCTTTACCTTTGTGATCATCCATATCAATTTTATCAATTCGATTGACGTCTCTATAATGATGATCAATCATTGAGTTGTATAAAGCCCTCAATAGTTTTTATATTTAATTTAATTACTGCCACTTATACCGTATGGTAAACTCGCATTAAATGTCTACTATATTTCTTGTTTTCTGTGTATGGAACAAACAACCGACGATAATTATTCCAAGTTTTACTTGCGGTGCCATAGTCATATGTTCTTTATCTTATTCTGAATATCAACTAGATGTGCATCTGTGGGATCACTATTACTTGCAGTTTTATTAAGTAGCCTGCCAGATTTATGAAAAGAAAGAAAACATTTTCATTTTTCTTATCTTTTTTAGCTTCTATATCACCTGGATGTGCATTTTTCTTTAGTGTTATTAACGTAGTTTTAATTTTACTGTGGGTTACTTGATTCATTGATTTTTTCCTACAGCAAGTTTAGTTTATTATATCTCTTGCTTGTCTAATTAAGGGGGTTTAAAATATCTTGTGACGAGGTATTGGGTTTTTCTTAGAGTCTGCCTCCTCAGAGAGGTATTGGACACGCTGACACTATAACTGCTTAGCCCATTGTATCTCACAAGGTATCAGGTTTTTCTGATGGGCTGACTTCTAAGAAGGGTCGTCTTCTAGGAGGTTTCTAAAGATCTCACGAGGTGCCAAGTTTTTCTGATAGTCTGACTTCTCAGAAGGGTCGTCGTCCAGGAGGTTTCTGATAGAGGTCTTGGACACCTATAGCTGCTTAGCCCAGTGTATCTCTTGCTATGTGTTTTCCTAATTTAGGAGATTTGTAGATCTCACGAGGTACCAGGTTTTTCTGATAGACTGACTTCTTAGAAGGGTCGTCTTCCAGGAGGTTTCTGGATACTGCAGTTACATTAGGATGTAATATGAGCGACTTTATCACATAGTCTGCAAGCCCTGGACCTATAAATTGTTTCTCAGATCCTCTTCTTTCTAGAGAATTTGCATGTTTGTTGACTGAAACACCTGTGTGCCCGGGCACCCACCCAATGCTAACCTTGTTGTTTCGCTCAGAAGGATTAAAGGCAATTCCGACCAACTTTTGAGTTTCTTATAATACTGTGGGTACTCTAGCGTGTAGTAACAGATAGTATTAATTAGCACCGTTTTAATGCATATTTATAAGACATGAAATGCCTATTACATAAATTCCTCGACAGCCATTTATTATATTTTTATTAAAAGCGATCTCATTTTGAGATTAAATGATTAACTTAATTATTGATCACTTGTATTATAAAGAGAATTCTTTGCTTTAATGGCCCTAATAGCCTCACTTGTTTTACCAATTAGTTTGCTTTCAATTTGTGTCAGTTCTTGAATTTAAGTAGCATGTTATCTTTTTAATTTTGACACTTTAATTATGTAGTATGTACTAATCGATTTCGGGACTTGAATAGAAACCAAAGTTGTAATACCGGGCTTTGGGAACCGAATGATTTAGTTTAGACATGGCTATGTTTATAACAAATCAGAAGAACTTGATAACAGTTATTATTTTGGTTATTTTGACAACTTAGTTTTAAGATTTCTTAATTATACATGAGGAATTAGTAGTTTTTCCCAGTATTTTTTATTTACAGAAGGATTTAGTCATAAGGATTTATTTTGGTATGTGTTTTTTTGATTATAGGCTACTTTCCAACAGTCTTAGCTTCTTGCAATATAATACTTGTATATATATGATTAAAATGGTATCCAATAGCTGAAGTTTGGTCTGGAACATCAGAGCAAACGTTTCTTATTCCAATTTTCTCCAACAAATCAAACACGTCTTTTAAATTCTGTATGACTCTAATATCCTCATTTGTTTTACCAATTAGTTTGCTGTCAGTTTATGTCAGTTCTTGATTTTAAGTAGCATGTTATTTTCATAATTTTGACACTTTAATTATGTAGTATGTTCTAATCGATTTCGGGACTTGAATAGAAACCAAAGTTGTAATACCGGGCTTTGGGAACCGAATGATTTAGTTTAGACATGGCTATGTTTATAACAAATCAGAAGAACTTGATAACAGTTATTATTTTGGTTATTTTGACAACTTAGTTTTAAGATTTCTTAATTATACATGAGGAATTAGTAGTTTTTCCCAGTATTTTTTATTTACAGAAGGATTTAGTCATAAGGATTTATTTTGGTATGTGTTTTTTTGATTATAGGCTACTTTCCAACAGTCTTAGCTTCTTGCAATATAATACTTGTATATATATGATTAAAATGGTATCCAATAGCTGAAGTTTGGTCTGGAAGATCAGAGCAAACGTTTCTTATTCCAATTTTCTCCAACAAATCAAACACGTCTTTTAAATTCTGTATGACTCTAATATCCTCATTTGTTTTACCAATTAGTTTGCTGTCAGTTTATGTCAGTTCTTGATTTTAAGTAGCATGTTATTTTTATAATTTTGACACTTTAATTATGTAGTATGTACTAATCGATTTCGGGACTTGAATAGAAACCAAAGTTGTAATACCGGGCTTTGGGAACCGAATGATTTAGTTTAGACATGGCTATGTTTATAACAAATCAGAAGAACTTGATAACAGTTATTATTTTGGTTATTTTGACAACTTAGTTTTAAGATTTCTTAATTATACATGAGGAATTAGTAGTTTTTCCCAGTATTTTTTATTTACCGAAGGATTTAGTCATAAGGATTTATTTTGGTATGTGTTTTTTTGATTATAGGCTACTTTCCAACAGTCTTAGCTTCTTGCAATATAATACTTGTATATATATGATTAAAATGGTATCCAATAGCTGAAGTTTGGTCTGGAACATCAGAGCAAACGTTTCTTATTCCAATTTTCTCCAACAAATCAAACACGTCTTTTAAATTCTGTATGACTCTAATATCCTCATTTGTTTTACCAATTAGTTTGCTGTCAGTTTATATCAGTTCTTGATTTTAAGTAGCATGTTATTTTCATAATTTTGACACTTTAATTATGTAGTATGTTCTAATCGATTTCGGGACTTGAATAGAAACCAAAGTTGTAATACCGGGCTTTGGGAACAAATTGATTTAGTTTAGACATGGCTATGTTTATAACAAATCAGAAGAACTTGATAACAGTTATTATTTTGGTTATTTTGACAACTTAGTTTTAAGATTTCTTAATTATACATGAGGAATTAGTAGTTTTTCCCAGTATTTTTTATTTACAGAAGGATTTAGTCATAAGGATCTATTTTGGTATGTGTTTTTTTGATTATAGGCTACTTTCCAACAGTCTTAGCTTCTTGCAATATAATACTTGTATATATATGATTAAAATGGTATCCAATAGCTGAAGTTTGGTCTGGAAGATCAGAGCAAACGTTTCTTATTCCAATTTTCTCCAACAAATCAAACACGTCTTTTAAATTCTGTATGACTCTAATATCCTCATTTGTTTTACCAATTAGTTTGCTGTCAGTTTATGTCAGTTCTTGATTTTAAGTAGCATGTTATTTTTATAATTTTGACACTTTAATTATGTAGTATGTACTAATCGATTTCGGGACTTGAATAGAAACCAAAGTTGTAATACCGGGCTTTGGGAACCGAATGATTTAGTTTAGACATGGCTATGTTTATAACAAATCAGAAGAACTTGATAACAGTTATTATTTTGGTTATTTTGACAACTTAGTTTTAAGATTTCTTAATTATACATGAGGAATTAGTAGTTTTTCCCAGTATTTTTTATTTACAGAAGGATTTAGTCATAAGGATTTATTTTGGTATGTGTTTTTTTGATTATAGGCTACTTTCCAACAGTCTTAGCTTCTTGCAATATAATACTTGTATATATATATGATTAAAATGGTATCCAATAGCTGAAGTTTGGTCTGGAAGATCAGAGCAAACGTTTCTTATTCCAATTTTCTCCAACAAATCAAACACGTCTTTTAAATTCTGTATGACTCTAATATCCTCATTTGTTTTACCAATTAGTTTGCTGTCAGTTTATGTCAGTTCTTGATTTTAAGTAGCATGTTATTTTTATAATTTTGACACTTTAATTATGTAGTATGTACTAATCGATTTCGGGACTTGAATAGAAACCAAAGTTGTAATACCGGGCTTTGGGAACCGAATGATTTAGTTTAGACATGGCTATGTTTATAACAAATCAGAAGAACTTGATAACAGTTATTATTTTGGTTATTTTGACAACTTAGTTTTAAGATTTCTTAATTATACATGAGGAATTAGTAGTTTTTCCCAGTATTTTTTATTTACAGAAGGATTTAGTCATAAGGATTTATTTTGGTATGTGTTTTTTTGATTATAGGCTACTTTCCAACAGTCTTAGCTTCTTGCAATATAATACTTGTATATATATGATTAAAATGGTATCCAATAGCTGAAGTTTGGTCTGGAAGATCAGGGCAAACGTTTCTTATTCCAATTTTCTCCAACAAATCAAACACGTCTTTTAAATTCTGTATGACTCTAATATCCTCATTTGTTTTACCAATTAGTTTGCTGTCAGTTTATGTCAGTTCTTGATTTTAAGTAGCATGTTATTTTTATAATTTTGACACTTTAAATATGTAGTATGTACTAATCGATTTCGGGACTTGAATAGAAACCAAAGTTGTAATACAGGGCTTTGGGAACCGATTGATTTAGTTTAGACATGGCTATGTTTATAACAAATCAGAAGAACTTTATAACAGTTATTATTTTGGTTATTTTGCCAAATTAATTGTAAGATTCCTTAATTATGCATGGGGAATTAGTAGTATTTCCCAGTATTTTTTATTTACAGAAGGATTTAGTCATAAGGATTTATTTTGGTATGTGTTTTTTTGATTATAGGCTACTTTCCAACAGTCTTAGCTTCTTGCAATATAATACTTGTATATATATGATTAAAATTGTATCCAATAGCTGAATTTTGGTCTGAAAGATCAGAGCAAACGTTTCTTATTCCAATTTTCTCCAACAAATCGAACACGCCTTGTAAATTCCGTATGGCCTTAATATCTTCACTTGTTTTACCAATTAGTTTGATTTTAATTTATGTCGTTCTTGAATTTAAGTAGCATGTTATGTTCTTAATTCGGGAACTGACTGATTTGGTTTAGACATGGCTAGTTTTATAGAAATCACAAGAACTTGATCCTCAGTGATTATTCTGTCTATTTGGACAATTTAATTGTAGTTTTTCCAAGTATTTTGTTATTTACAGAAGGATTTAGTCATACAGATTTATTTTGGTAGATATGTGTCTTGATTATAGATTACGTTTCACCAGTCATAGCTTCTTGCAATATATACGGTTAAAATCTTACCCAATAGGTGAAGTTTGGTCTGGAAGATCAGAGTAAACGTTTCTTATTTCAATTTTCTACAACAAATCAAACACGTCTTTTAAATTCCGTATGACCCTAATATCCTCATTTGTTTTACCAATTAGTTTGCTGTCAGTTCTTGATTTTAAGTAGAATGTTATTTTTATAATTTTGACACTTTAATTATGTAGTATGTACCAATCGATTTCGGGACTTCTAATAGAAACAAAAGTCGTAATACCGGTCTTTGTGAACCGACTGATTTGGTTTAAACAGGCTATGTTTATAGCTGTTAGAAATCACAAGAACTTGATCATCAGTTATTATTGTATTTATATTTATTTGCTTGTTAATTTTGATAATTCAATTGCGGGCTTACTTAGTTATACTGCGGGAATGAGTAGTTTTTTCAAGTACTTTTTTATTTACAGAACGATGTCTATTAACATTTAGTGCAGTATGTGTTTTCTTGATTAGATGAGTTTTTAAAAGTATTAACTTCTAATATAATACTTACCCCAAAGCTGAAATTTTATCTGAACGATCAGAGCACACGTTTCTTATTTCAGTTTTCTTTACCAAATCGAATACGTCTTTTAAATGCCGTATTGCTTAAACACCATCTGGACTTATTAATTCAAAAATTTGCTTTACAAATTGCACAAAACCGAAATTCGTGTAATCCCACGAAATAGCCCATTATTCAACAAAAGCCCGTTTATCGTGACAAAATTCCGCTTCACCTACAAAATGAATATCTAAAGAAGTTATTCTTATACCAACACCTAATAACAAAGGTTCAACAAAATAATCTTCTCGGTGTGAAAGCGCTTTTGCATCATTATCTTCGCCTTACACAATTTTTATGGTCATATTAATCCTGTTTAAAAAACCTGCACACAAAAGGATTTAAGTAATGCCTCGGCTAATACCTCCTTTGATTCGTGAAAGCTTAAGATTTATGGTCGTTCTTTAGTTGGGATTTTCTTAACACTATACACACAAACACAGTGTAACAAACAAAAAATCAAGTACGTTTACTCTGTAGAGCTTAGGCTGTGATTGAAGTATATTTTAGCTCACACATATACTATACTATAGTAGTGTGAGCTATGGTGATCCTAATTTTTTTGAGAAAAAAAAAGTTGCTCCGATTTCAAAAAATTTTGTCTGTCTGTCTGTCTGTCTGTCTGTATGTCTGTCTGTATGTCTGTAACGACCAACGCGCATAACTCAAAAACCGCTTGGCCGATTTTAATGAAATTTGGTACCTAGGCTGGGTCTTGGGTCGAGATGGTCCCATTTAAAAATGAATAAAATCCACCGAACACAAGCCAAATAAAAGGGTGGGGAAAGATTTCAAAAATTAGAGTTTATGTGAAAATATGGCGTGTGTGATATCAAACGAAAGGTAATTGAGTATGGAGTTAAAAAAAATACATTTTAGTTTTTTTTTCTTCAAAAAGGGTGGGGGTAGATTTCAAAAATTAGAGTTTACGTAAAAATATGGCGTGTGTGATATCAAACGAAAGGTAATTGAGTCCGGAGTTAAACAAAATACATTTTAGTTTTTGTTTTTTTAAAGGTGGGGGTAGATTTCAAATTTGAGTTTAAGTCAATACATGGCTTGTGTGGTATCAAACAGAAGGTAATTTAGTCTGGAGTTGATTAAGATATATTTAACTTTTTAGTTTTATTAGCTCGCACGTACACTATAACTATAGTACCTAGTGTGAGCTTAGGGGCCCATATATTGGCAGAGTATTTAAATAGATAGAGGGACGAAGCGGTGGGTAACCCTAAACAGCCACCGTTAATAAGCATTAGGCAAAGAGTACAGTTTTTAACTGCATTACATACCGAGTGGAACAAAAAAAAACCGGTCAATTATTTTTTTCATTATAACTTTTAAACTATACAATCAATTTCAATGGGACGAACTGCACTTGGCAGAGAATTAATCAGAGCTTAGAGTAAATATATTTTCTGTCCGTTATCTTAAAATCCAAGATGGCGGACGAAATTAAAATGTACCCTTCAACGATGCTCGTTTATTCTGGTGTTGCGAACATGTTTTAATGATTTTTTTAAATTGTTAAAAAAACTGCATTCTTGCCACGCACAAGTATCAGCAAAATCGGTTCAGTAGTTATAAAAAAAAATATTTTTGTTTTATCCATTATCTTGCCAATCATGTCTGCATTTATTTCCTCATAAATTCATTACTACTGAACCGATCGTAATCAAATAAAAAACATTCTGGTTAAAATTGATTTCTTTTCTTTTTAAAGATCATGATCAAAGTTTGTCGCTATCTTAAAATTTAAGATGGTGGACAGAATCATCAGTTTATTCGTATTTTCCAAAAATGTTTTATTTTTCTAATTTATGGAAAAACTACTTTTCTTTCACAAAACGAGGTACAAGATAGTAAAATCGGTGTAATGGTTCTCAAAAAATCTGTTTTTGTTTCAACCATTGTTTTACAGATTATTCGATTGCATTGCCAATTCTGTCTGCATTAATTTCCTTGTAAATTCGTTATTACTAAACCGATTTTAGTGAAATAAAAATGAAATGGAAAATATGATTCTGTCCGCCATCTTAAATTTTAAGATGGCGATAAATTTTGATCATGATCTTTAAAAGGCAATCAATTCTCACCAGGATGTTTTTTATTTAAATAAAATCGGTTCAGTAGTAATGAATTTATAAGGAAATAAATGCAGACATGATTGGCAAGGCAATCGTATATAATTTTAAACAATGGTTGAAACAAAAATATAAATATAACACAAGAGTAAACAAGCATCATTGAAGGGTACAATTTATTGTCCTCCGCCATCTTGGATTTTGAGATGGCGGACAAAAATGTATTTAGTTGAAACTCTGGTTAATTCTCTGCCAAGTGCAGTTTGTCATATTAAAATCGATGATATAGTTTAAAAGTTGTAAATAAAAATAAAAAATCCGGGTTTTTTTGGCCCGCCCGGTATAGATGCAAATGCATCGTTTGTAAGTTTCTAACTCACTGTTTTAATTAAGTTACAAAGTAGCCTACGCATTTAAACAAACGCAATGAATGTTCAACGAATTGTAAAGCAGTAATGAACGAAATTAGTCGCTGACAAGACCCAGAAACACTTCAACCTCAGACTTCCGAAACAGCATCATTTTTTATTTTTCGGTGACTTCTGTAAGATTTCTTTGTTTACCTATATCTTCCCCAATTTGTTACACTAACAGCGAAAGTCAAATGTTTTTATATTGTTAGTTTGTTTGATTTATTTGATATTGTATTTGACCCACGTCTGCCAATTTTTTCTTTTTCTGAGTCAAATTAATTTCTCTGTTTCTTTTAAATTAATTAAAATAAACAAAATTTAGTATCTTCATTTACTCTTTCATTATTATAAAACAAATAGAAAATACTGAATATTGGTGTAGAAGTATTTTTTGCGAACACTCAAAATTCAAATTGCAAAATCATTACACGCGGTTTACGATAATAGTTGTAGTTACGGGCAAACATAATAAAGCATTGAAATTATTGTACGTTCATAGAAACACGAAATGCTATGAATTAACATGCCTTTTGAATATCGAGTCTTTACACGGTATAGTATCGGAAATATTAGAGAATTTGAGCAATTAACATGAGGCCGAAGCTCTTCCGATTTTCCTTCTCACAAAATAGACGGTTTTAAGATGACATTAAATTTGGGTTTCCCCTCCCTTTTATTTAAAAGTACAGTTTTTTAAAAGATACTTCTCTTTAGGTCATCCGAACCTTGTTGAGATGTAAAAAAATCTTGAACTTGTTTAAAATGTGAATAAACCCAAGTGAATTAAAATTAGTGATATAAAACCAAAACAAAACAAGCTCATGGTTCGAAAGATCAAAAGTTTGTAGAAATAAACCAGACATTCAAAAATTTAAAGTGAGTGTGATTTGAAAACTCCGACAAGATAGCTATCATCGTGCGATTGCAGGAAAACGAAAAAAATGAGGCTGTTACGCAGCAGAAAGAAAACAAAGAAAAAGAGGGTCATCAAGAGACCGTCAATACACCTTTAACATCACCATCGGACGATTTGCTAACGCAAACAACTAAAAATGATGAAAAAGATGCCAAGCAGGACAAAAAGGTAAGATTAAAATCTATCAAAGCAGAAAAAATTAGAAGTTTTTATTGATTTTTGGATTTTAAGATGTAAAATTTTCTTACAAAAAAAAAAGTTTAAACAAAAGTCCAGCGTCCAATGGTAGATTTTTTCAGTTTTAATTCAATCATATTGGTAAAATATCGCTTGAGGTATTGAGGTGACTTCAAGCTTACCATAGTATTGTACCGCAACTATGATTTATATCCTGTGCCCCGAATGTATGAATTCATAACTAAACACTTATGTTAAATGGTTTTTTGTGATTTTTATAGGTTTTTCCAAACCGCAAAACCACAGTTATAAAGTAATAAGTGTAAAAAATTCAATGCATACATATTTTAAACTTAATAACCACATTGGAAGTAAAACAGCTGTTTTGTGTAATCCTTTTCTCATAGCAATAAGATTTAATTATCATCAAGACAGCTTCGGCTTTCTCGTAGTTCGCACTGATTTTTTTGAGTTTCTTTTTCAAAAAGTGTTGGTCAGAAGTTTTTTATAAATTTTTTTATCGAATGAAGAAAGTTTAGGAAACAATTTTTTATACGGCAAAATTTCAATTGGGCGAGTAGGGAATGGAACAATTCGCCGCGAGATTTTTTTTTTATGATATCATTTTTTATTTAGCTTGACTTCATTTAATATATTTTTTATTTGTCTGATCATAACTTTTTCAAACTTTTCCAACTAGGTATTTGGTGGTTAGTATTCAATTAAATTTTTTTTTTGAAAAATAAATAAAATGGCGGATCAAAAATGGCGGACTTTCCCATTTATGAACCAATATGCATGAAATTCGGAACTTTAGGGTGTTTTAGGTCGCTGATTGTGACTTCTAACTTAAACTTTACAAAAAATCGAAAGAACAAGTCCGCCATTTTGTTTTTTTTTAATTTAAGTGAAAAATATTAATCAGCGCCCTAAGAGATCGCAGAGTTCCGAATTTGATGCATATTGGTTCATACATGGGAAAAACCACCATTTTGGATCCGCCATTTTGATTTTTTTTAAAATTTAAGTTAGAAGTCATAATCAGCTACCTAAAACACCTTAAAGTTTTGAATTTGATGCATATTGGTTCATAAATGAAAAAGTCCGCCATTTTGATTTTTTTTAGTTTAAGTTAAAACTCATAATCAGCGACCTGAAAGATCGCAAACTTCCGAGTTTGATGCATATTAGTTCATAAATGGGAAAATCCACCATTTTGGATCCGCCATTTTATTTATTTTTCAAAAAAAAGTAAAAATTTTAATTGAATACTAACCACCAAATACCTAGTTGGAAAAGTTTGAAAAAATTTATAATCAGACAAATAAAAAATATATTATATGAAGTCAAGCTAAATAAAAAATGATAATATCATAAAACAAAAAATCCCGCGGCGAATTGTCCCCGCGGCGAATCGACCCGCGGCGAATCGGCCGCGGCGAATCGGCCGCGGCGAATTGTCCCCTACCCGGGCGAATATACGTTTCTAGTACCAAGCAGTTGCAGAGTAAAAAAATCAATTATAAATAAAAAACTGAAAGGAAAAACTTGACTTAATGTAGCACTCCGAGTATCGAGGGCGTAAAAAGTCAAACCAAGTAAAAAACAAACAAAACAAAACAAGAACACAAAAACAGATAAAAGCCGACAGCGCACAACACACTCCCGGTCGCTTGCTGGCTGTTATATGCTCCAAGCTCCACTCTTTTATTCATGAGGATTTATATACCTACCTCCGTGAATACATATAGGATATATTTGGGACAGAAAACGATCTACTTTTGGACACCAAGTTCCATCTCAGTGTTTAACAATATGACAACAAAAGTGGTGCCTTACGGTTGTGTGGAGTAACGCAGGATCTAACAACATCCGGAATATTGTCAGTATATTATTTCTTTAACGTCCTTGTTGTTGTTGGATCTTTTGGTAGTAGTTTGTAATCTTCTTTATCTAGAACCTTTTAGATATTTTTATTGAATATCTCATAGTTGCATGACTGAATCAATTAAACCTTCAACAGGCTCTCCTCATTGCAAACGTTTAAAAGTATAAAGTTGGGCTTTAGAGGAACTATGACAAGCTTTTCCAAAAAAATATTAATGGCATGTTATCTCTGCGTACACCTTAATATACCAGAAGTCGTAATCCTTGACAGCAATAATAAATCAACAGGGACCACACTTTCGTTGGTCGTAGATATCTCATTTGAAGGGGATTACTATAAAGGAATCACCGCGGGTAAAGATTGCGTAAAATAAGGGGAACCGGTGAGAATAGACAAACTGCTTATCATATTTTAAGTAGAACTACATAATAATATATTGTTGTGGCAAAGAGTGCATAAACACGGACCTCACGATGAAGCACATCTTAATACTGTTGGTGTGTCAAAGCTAGAATACAAAGAGACCTTAAAACAAATTGCTAAAAACCACAAAGTTAAACTGATGTGGTTACCAAGACATCATCCTATTTCAGACCAAAAACCAATGTAATATAATGAAAATCTACTTTATGAAAATATTAAACGACTGAAAAACGGAGCAGTGGAAAAGAAATCAAAACCGTTCATAACTATATCAGCAAAGAAGTCCAATAAACTTCCAGAAATGAAGCAAAACGACCTACGACCAGTGAAATATGACCTAGAGGCAATAGATAAAACAAACGGCGACTGCTGCAGATATTGCAGAAATGCAACAGAGACAGCTAAGCATTTCCGCTGCAAAAGACCCACCCAACTACTCCTTAAACAACTTCAGTATCATAAAGGAGCTGAACTGTCACCGTAAGAAGTGAGACGACTCCTCGTGCAATCTTCTTGAGTTGAGGTCCAGTATTGATGATAGCAGATAGTCTCGTCGATGAAGGGGCTATAGAACTTCACTGTGAATAAGACTGTTCAACTTTAAGGAAAGTTTTGTTCGAAGACAATAGTATTAAACAAATTGTGAAAGGCTTTCGCGGCCATCGTCCAATGGTGGGTGTGCTTTCGGGCTGTTCGGCCGTCGTTGTTAGAAATTCGTTCTCGACGTTTCGCCATCTCGAGTGGATGGCATCTTCAGGAGATGTTGACTGTTTGTCGGCTTCTCGAAGACTTGTGGTTAGTCTGTCGCGGGCGCAGGTTATATACGCTATGGTGGGCGGGGCGTATATCAGAGCTGGTCGGTGATTGGTCACTTTCCCGAGATTCAGTTTTGTTATTGTAAGGGAGCCGTTTAGTATTTTTAAGAACCGGTACCCATGTTCTGTTAATTTTAAGAGTTTCTTCAGATCTGTTGAAGTTTTGCTGGTGTTTATGAATTTCGATTGCTTCTCTATAAAGTCTTGGATAGTAAGAAGAGGAGGCGCATAGAACTTGTCTGTCTTCGAATTTTATTCGGTGGTCTTCATTGTTTAGTGTGTGGTCTGCAACTGCGGATTTTTCCGTATGTCCGAGTCGACAGTTGGCTTTGTGTTCTTTGATTCTTGTGTTTATGGACCGTTTGGTTGTTCCGATGTAGACAATTCCACAGGTACAAGGAATGCGGTATACCCCTGAAGAACTTAGTGGGTCCCTTATATCCTTCGCAGATCTGAGGTGGTCCTCGATCTAGTATTAAACAAGATGTTATTAGTTCGGATGCCTTGTGACTTTGGGTTGCTTCTTGGTGTCCAAAAGTTTTTCGTAATCGAAATAGATATTCTGTATATTCTTCGGCCACACGAGCGTAAAGCACTAACTAAACCGTTTTCCATTGTGCTGCCGAGGAGAGAAAATATAGTCACGTTTTGCTGTTTTGTCTGTTTTTGCGGGGAAGATCCCAACTTGGTTATAATCCCCTGAGATGGGAGCTTGTCCTTATTGTCGACTAACACGAGACCTTGCTTTTGTTTCAGATTATTTTAATGAGCTTTAAAATATTTGAAACTGTTCTTTGACTCAACTAGCGAAACAATTTTGTTGTGAGAATAAATCACCGTCAATCATCGACTACAAAAAAATTACTGTGTTTGTTTAACTTTTAGAAAATTTTTATTTTAAGACAGTTGCATCAAACAAAGTGTCATTGAGTTGGATGCCATGTCACTTTGAGTGGCTTCTTGGTGTCCAAAAGTTCTTCGTCGCGGGTTATACCGAGGCGAAATAGATAGCGCTGTATATTCTTCGGCCACACGAGCGTAAAACACTAAATAAACCGTTTTCCATTGTGCTGCCGAGGGGAGAAAATATGGTCACGTTTTGCTGTTTTTGCTGTTTCTGCGGGGAAAACTCAACTTGTTTATAATCCCTTGGGATGGCGGCTTCTTCTCAGCGTTGACTGACACAAGACCCTGGTTTCTGTCGTTTCATATGATTTGATTAAGCTGTAAAAGATTTGAAACTTTCTTGAAATTGTTTTTTACAATACTAGCGAAATCTTGAAAATTTTGTTGTGGTGTGCACCACTTACACAACAGTCCGTGACCACCAATCAATCACTAACGTTCCCTCTTAAATATCACTTAACACAAAATTGCTAGGTAACCTCAAACAATAGACCGTCTCATATTCTAACCCACCTTAATTTAGTAACTTGATATATCATCACCTAAATTCCCTTGAGGAATATAAATGTCTGAACTTGGGAACTGAACAAATTAGGGTAACATTAAACCACTCGCTAGACATCGGGTTTTGTATAGGTATTTAATAGTAACCCTCGTTTTGCTTATGGAATTGAAGGGAATAACAATGGGGATTCTGTAAAGAGAACGTCAAATGAAAGGTGAGATTGCGAAATTGTTTTTGACAATGAATCCGAATCAAACTAGGAAATTATCGAATTAAGTTTAGATCGAGTGATTAATAATATATGTAATAATAAACTATGTGGCCTGCAATAAGCATATGATACCGTTCCAGTAGAAAAATTATGGACACTGTTAGAGCAAACTAATATCAATCATACATACATAAAAGCGATAAAAGAACTATACAAGGAGTCAAAATCTAAAATTAAAATTGGAAATCGACTTTCAAAAGAATTCCTGGTAACGAAAGGTTTGTACTATCTCTCGAACTCTTTTTAAAATATATATCGCTGTAGCTCTAAAAAACTGGAAACGTAAAGTACACACTACAGTTTGCTGACGATCAAGTAATTGTAGCTAATGATAAAAAAGATGATGAGAAAGTTAACGGAAGAATACCAAAAGTGGGGGTTAACAGGGAACATGGACAAGACACAGTACTTATGTATTGGAAACGAATTAAGTAAGTTAGAACTAGACGATGGACAAACAATATCTCCATGCAATAAGTCGTTATACTTGGGTGTCACATTTGATAAGACAGGAACAGACTGAAAAGAACTGAAAAAAGAAAAATAAAATCAAAAAAGGTTATTGAATGTTCCAACAGTGTTTACAGTAAAATTTAACATATATAAAACAATGGTACGCTGTTGTATGGAATAGAGACTTGTCGCATAACAGAAAAATACAAAACAAAAACAAGTGTCGAAATGGATGCAATAAGAAGACCAATGGGAAATTCTAGAACAGATTATATAAGAAATGAGACCATAGAAGAAAGAATGGGACTAAAAGACAACTAATCATGTACAACGGATGAACGACGAAAGATTACCAAAGCAAGTCCTAGAATGGCAACCAATAGGGCGCAGAAAAAGTGTCCTAAACTGTAATGGCAACAGTCACTCCAAAAATCAATGATTCAAAAAAACCTGACAGAAGATGGTTGTCAAGATCGAAGGAGGAGGACAATAGGCGTCGAACAACGTAGAAAAACGTTCTAAACGTACATAGTAGTAGTAGTTTATTTGGTAGGAGGCTCAAGCCCCAAGTTTTTAAAATTTCAAATATTAAATCCATAAAGCCGGGGCAAAGCTTTTTCTCTACTCTGTTTTTTTTTCCTTTTTCCTGTTAACATCGGTGCGCCGAGATTTAGAGTCAGTAGCAACGCAGCTTTTGAGCTTTAAATGTTTAATGGCACCCGGTTTTGACACGGCTAATAAAATTGAAGTGCGCTTCTATACATATACCTCGTGGGAATCGAAAACGCAAATCTCGTAAACTATTTCGAACCGTTTTATCCATATATTTTCGAACTAGAGTACAGGCACATTCCCTTTCAAAAAAGCTTGATAGGTAAACTAATTTAGTCAAATAAACCATTGGATGATCATCAACCAACCAAGCCAATCCTCATAAGAAGAGGTGTCAGAAGGGTGACACAATATCCTATAAACTATTTAACCAGGCTCTAAAGGGTGTTAAAAAACTTAGATTGGGAAGAGATAGGCATCAAAGTAAGCGGACAATACTTGAACTACCTACGATATGCTGACGATATCGCCTTAATAGGGACTTATTGCAATAAAGCCAGACAGTCATTGTGCCGGGCACTATTCTGACAGTTTCGCATTAAAAACTGACAGTTGATCTTTCAAAATTGACATACCAAAGTCGAATTTAATTATAATGCGAAACTGTCAGAATAGTGTCCGGCACAATTACTGCCTGGCTTTATTGCAATAAGTCCCAAATAACAGATAAGAAAAAAAACTAATGAAAATGATGGAAGAACTGGATACAGCAGCTAAAAATATATGCTTAAGTATGAATTACACTAAATTAATATCATAACAAACACAGATGAAAATATCACGATCAAAATAAACCAAGAAAAAATAGAACAAGTAGAGGAATATATATACCTGGGACAAATTATTAAACTACAATAAATTGGTAAAATTTTTTTTAAGTCACAAGCTTTTATAAAATGCACTAAATACTAAAAAATAATTTTCTAACATTCTAATATTATCATAATAATAAAAGCGATGGCCGACTGATGGAAATCTTGACGATGTTAGCACGATAAGATATCCGTATCAATTAAATATCACTATTTGCAAGAATCAATCTAGCAGGAAAATGCAGAGCTACCAAACCCACCCAACCCGACCTAAGATACCCCAGCATTTCTCTGACATAGGTATGGCAATGGCAGTGGCGCACCCAGGAATGTGTCTTGGGGGGGGGGGGGGGGCCCGACAGCTACAAAGCGCACCCTCAAAAAAGTGGCGGCCAAAAAAAAAATGCACCAACCAACACCCACTCAACCGAACCGAACCGCGCCGTAGAATTTTGAACCGCACCGTCTCCAAAAAAAAAAAAGGTCGTCATGTCTTTTCGCAACTACGCCACAGCTTGGGCTTGGGAGGGGCCCGAAGCCTCCTGATGTCAAATTTTAAGGTATTTTTCATGTTTTATCATCAAATATGTGGAAAATATATTAAAAATCTAAGGCTTGGGGGGGGCCCGGGGCCCTGGGTGCGCCCTTGGCAATGGCATAACATTGCGGCACATCAAACATATCTTTGATGACCTGCTATGTTGAATATTCTTTAAGTGTTTAGATCACAACTTTAGATTAACTTATGCTTTGATTTGCGGCCATCGCTTTTATTATTATGATAATATTAGAATGTTAGAAAATTATTTTTTAGTTTTTAGTACATTTTATAAAAGCTTGTGACTTAAAAAAAAAATTACCAATTTATTTTCTACTTTTTAGTCTCAGCTATCTACTCTATTAAATGAAAATATTTGTTCAATAACAGAACAGAAGAGTTTATTCTAGATTATAATGAAATCGCTGATCGTGACTTGTTTGGAAACTGATTTTTCTATTGGGGGAAGGAGAGGGTGGGGGTAAATTTTATAAAAGTCAGGGTGGGGGTAGGGGTGGGAGGACATTTTTTAATTATTGTTCTATTGTCATCGGACCACTATATTTATACCAAATTTCATCCAAATCGGATAATGGGAAGTGTGTCAAAAACGCATTTTTCTATAGATGGGGGTGGGGTAGGAGTGGTAGGATTTTTTTTTCAATGTTGTATTGTCATCGGACCACTATATGTATACCAAATTCTATCCAAATCGGATAATAGGAAGGGTGTCAAAAATGCATTTTCTATGGAAGGGGGTGGCGGTAGGGGTGGGAGGATATTTTTTTATTATTGTTGTATTGTCATCGGACCACTATGTGAATACCAAATTTCATCCAAATCGGATAATAGGAAGTGTGTCAAAAACTCATTTTTCTATGAAAGGGGGTGGGGGTAGGGGTGGGAGGATATTTTTTTCTTAATATTGTATTGTCATCGGATCACTATATGTATACCAAATTTCATCCAAGTCGGATAACGGGATGTGTGTCAAAAACAAATTTTTCTATGGAAGGGGGTAGGGGTGGGATGGATATTTTTTTCTTATTGTTGTATTATCATCGGACCACTATCTGTATACCAAATTTTATCCAAATCGGATAACAGGAAGTGTGTCAAAAACACATTTTTCTATAGAAGGGGTGGGAGGATATTTTTTTCTTAATGTTGTATTGTCGTGAAACCACTATGTGTGTACCAAATTTCATCCAAATCGGATAATGGAAAGTGTGTCAAAAACGCTTCACAAGATTTGATAGTTAGTTAGTTAGACAGAACATCTGAAGTTAAATAAAAGCTTGTAAAAAGAACACCAAACAGCTAAAATCAAGAAACGAGTAAGATTGGGCTGGGCAGCATTCGGTTAATTAAGATACATATTAAAAAATATCTTTAGTACCTCAAAACGAAAGTGTACAACCAATGTATCCTTCCTTTGCTTACCTATGGATCCCAGACCTGGACCCTTACAAAATCAAACATGGATAAGGTAACAAAAGCCCAAAGATCAATGGAAAGATAAATGTTACATGTAAAGCTAACAGATAGAAAAAGGAATACATGGATAAGAAATAAAACAAAAGTAAGGGATGTCAGAGGAGAGTTAGCAAAATTGAAATGGAAATTTGCCGGTCATAATATCAAACACAAAGACGATCCATGGAACAAATGTACTGTAAACTGGAGACCTTATTAAAATAAGAGAGGGCAGACCCCAAATGAGATGATCGGACCATTTGAAGAAACATGCGGGAACTAGATGGATGAACACGGCGACAGACACAGAAGGGTGGAAGATATCGGGAGTGGCCTATGTTCAAAGATGGATCGAAGAAGACTAAATAGATAGAAGTTCTTAAAGATAATTTCAACGGCAATCAGTTACAGATTTATCTCGGAAGTATATGGCTTTGTTCGTCAGAGAGCCAACTATAGCCACGTCGAAACCGGATAGTTTACTTTTCGAACTAACGATTCAATTAGATACAATTGATCAAGACCACAAACTAAATAGTAGTCAAGACACACAAAAGGCGACCAACAGTGATTCGAAAGTCTATAAAAGGCACACAATACGCAATGGGTTCCTAGATGTAGTAGTGTATTATAAATCTGAAGATTTATTAGATAAGAGTCCGCACGATGGTAAAACTAATGAAGCTTGTTAAACAAAAGATGAAGATAAAGCAAAATCAAAAGAAATCAAATTTTTTAAAGCAGTGATTAATTATAACAGTCTGAATAAGACTAAATTTTAGAACAAGACTAAATAATTTATTATTTATTTATAAATTGAAAAATGTATAATAGGAAAAATGTCAAAACAAACCTAACCTAACCATCCCAACCTCACCAATATTACATGATTGACATGTTGTGTCTAAACCTGCTTTATAACTTTCTTTTTGAAGTTCATAGAGTTCCATATTATTAACAGCCAAGATTAAGAACATAAAGTTTATGTTACGTTATATTTACGTCGTTTCTATTGACCATAAACGAACTTTATCTTTATTTTTTCGGTCCGAATGGCCCCATGACAACATTTTTATTTACCACTCGGTCACATTTTTGTATCGATCACAACATGCATAGAAGGGTCATTGAGCATGCAAGGTAAAAATAAAAACATAAATTAAATATATTTTTAAATAAAAATGTTTATTTTATAGTGTTCTTTTTACCTTCTAGTTTTTACTAACTTTCTCGATTCGGTTTGAAAATGAATTCAATCAGAAAGTTCTTTAGGATTTTCTGTAGACAAATCGTTAGGTTGCTAATATCCGACTCACTTCTTTTTTCTTTTTCTTCTTCCCTTTGTCATCGGACCTCAAATGACCTTGAACATTTAAGATTTTAATCATTCAGTGTTGTTTTTATATCAATATTATCAATTCTATGTACGTTTGCAAGTTCTGACATGCTACTACTACTTCTAAGTCGGTTTGGAACGTTTTTTACGTTGTACGACCCCTATCCTCCACCTCCCTTGATCCTGTCAATCACCTTCTGTCAGGTTTTTTTGACTCACTGATTTTTTAATTGACTGTTGCTAGAGTCCCTGTATGTTGACATATTTGGATATATTAATATATAATGTCATGCCATTCTAGAACATGCTTTGGTAATCTTTCGTCTTTGTTTTAACATCAGTTGTTTTTAAGTGGTGTCCGTTCTGCTTCCCTTAATTGCCATTCTTTCTTTTATGGTCTCATTTCTGATATGATCTATTCTAGATGTTCTCATTGATCTTTTTATTGCATCCATTTCGACACTTTTCATTTTTGTTTTGTTTTTTCTGTTAGGCGACAAATTTCTAGTCTATTCTCTACGTTAAATTTTAAATTCTTTTTTATCTCTCTGCTTCATAAAATACTGTTAAGACAACCAATAATTTTTTTTTGCTTTTACTATTCTTTTTTCCAATTCTTTACAGTCTTTTCCTGTCTTATCAAATGTGACACATTCATTGCGTGGAAATATTTTTTGTCCATTGTTTAGTTCTAACTCACTTGATTCTTTTCCAATACATACGTACTGTGTCTTGTCCACGTTCACTGTTTGGTATTCTTCCGATAACTTTCTCATCATATACTCCATGTCTTCTTTCTGACATACTACCTTGTGGTATATTATTCTATTCATTATTTAGAACAGTTGCTTAGTTTATTCTATGCCCGAGCTGAAAAAGTAATAACATTATTTTTAAACCCGTGGCGTCCTCTATAAAACCGAGACGTTTACGAGACAGTTGTAAAGTTCGATTTTATTACTGTTTTGCTCGTAAAATTATAGTTCAAAGTGTTTGGTTGTTTTTATGAGTCCTCAAAGCTCCAATTCAGTGTTTCAATAATGCCATGTACGTGATACTAAAAGTCAAGCTGTAAAACCGCGTAGCTATTGCGTTAAAATACGCTGTTTTGGTGCGTGAATGAAGTGCTATCGTATTTTACATGTTTCGCAGTAATTATTTCATCAAGACTAACAGTTTAACCAAAGAAACAGAAATTAGTAAGCTTCGAAATTTGGTAATTTTAAAAGTGCATAGGTCCATTTTTTGCTAAACACACTGTGTTTATTTTATTGAATCTAGTCAGTAAAACTAATTAGCAATTTTATTTTAACTTAATTTACTAGAATAATTACATTTAAACTAAGGTTTCACGTAACACTCTTAACAGTTCTCCCCGCTTTCCTTTAATTGTAAATCACAATTTTGTTGCGTGTTTATAGCATTATGTTGTTTATTTATTCTATTTAGTTTACTAGCTCAAACGGCGTCACTCTTTTTAGGTTTTAAACTAGCCTAGTATTGTCTAGAAGGTCAATTGCTTTTACGTGTCGTAGTCTATCTTCATGGTTTGTTGCGTACTTTTTTAAAATCTCTGTTACAGTTTCGATTTTTAGCTTCCGATGAAGGTCACTATTTCGTACGTATCCAATGTTTCCTAGTAGTTTATTTTGATATATCCGTGCAACTAGTATGTTACTCTCTTTAGTACAACTCAATAGTTGAATACCAAATACTCATATTGTTTTCAGGATTTGTCCATAAACCAGTAACTTATTATGAATGGTTAAATTGGATTTTCTTTCAGTTAGCCAATTCTTTTTTATATCTTATCTTAAGTTCTTCTCTATTTAACAGGTGCTTTTCAGCGCAATTTGGCATAATAAGAGTATTTTGTGCAAATTCACTTGCATGCATTCTTATATTATAGGCTTTAAGGAATCAGTCTCTCCACTTGTTCCTACACCAGGATTGTCGAATGAGTCGGATCTTACTATCTATATGATTACAGCAATTATTATAATATTATGCGAACTAAAATACATTTTTAAACATAGATCACTCTTATGCGGATGTGTATTCGAGTGTTCGTTGTAACGAAACTCTTGGAAGGAACTTTTCTTGTTATATAGATGATATAAATTCAGTAACGTAATCATACAATAGTCGATCATTACAGAACGAACTCCTAGGAGAAATTCCGGAAAATTCATGGCAACAATGAAACAAATTTAATAATCCAACTACACGGCTTGGGGAGCAAAGATGTGAGATAAGAGACCAAATTCGGTGAGGCGATTCATAAAAACTTTTTCGTTTATATCCGAGTTTCCTCCCTCGAGCAAGCCAGCGTTTTCTTTTTCGACATTTACGACATTTTCCTCGGTCCCTAAATTCACCCTAAACTGCCCTTTTAAAAGTAGTAAAAGAACCCCACATTAGGAACGTTACCACTTAAATAAGAAGGGTCAGGCTCATTCCTTGTCCGTTTCTTATGTTTCATTTAATGTATGTTCATGTTCTCCTCTGATATTAAAATCATATTTTTTAATTTTTTTGCTTGTTCTTTTGATTAATATCCGTCAAATTTTTTTCTTAGTCTATCTGTTAATATTTGGGTAAAAACCTACATTGAAGAGTGTTATAGGTCGATAGTTTTCTAGGTCTGCTTATCCCCTTTCTTGTGTAGAATAATGGTTATGGATTCTTCCCAGTTGTTTAGAATTATTTTTTATTTTAGTATTTTATTCAGGAGAATATGGAGGGTACCAACTGCAGCTTTACCACCGTACTTGAGCATTTCTGCCGTAACTCTGTCTTTTTCAGTTGATTTGATGTTTTTCATTTTCTTTAAAGCTATCTTTATTTTTGCTTTACTTATTTTACGTTGAAGCTCTGAGTTTATGTTCTTTATTTTTGTTTGGAGTTTCGTCATGGTTTCTCGCGATGGTTCGCTTTTTGTTTGGTATAATTCTGTATAGAATAGTTGTGGTATTTTTATAATATCCTTTTTAACGTTAGCTTCTATGCCGTTCATATCCTTTATTTTAATTATTTCATATCTATCTAGAGTCGGCCTTAGACCTTTCATATTTCTGTTATTTTTTATAACTCTCTCAACTTTTATTTCTTGGCCCTTTCTTTTATTTTCTTTTATTATTTTTCGTATAGGTTTTATTTATTTTTGTATATCCTATCGATGTTCTTTTCCCCTTTTTCTCCAGGTTCCTCCTTTTTTCCATCAGTTTCTTTATTTCTTTTGATATACAATTTTCTCTATTTTAATCTTTTTGTGCGATATCTTTTTCTACTTTGGTTATAGCTCTAGCTCTCTACTACCACTAATACTACTGGCCAATTTCTCTAGCTCTGACCTTATTGAAAAAATAAGTGGTAACGCTTTTAAGCTAAACTATCCCTCAGGAGGGATTCACATCTCCCATAGAGAGCATTAGACCGGATACAAACGGTTTCGCGTAACGAGACTCTTCTCCATTAACGACCCGTAGATGTCGCTACCGGGGGAAGTCCTTAAAGTCGTTTTGAAACATAACCATAAAGTCTCCCTCCCGAATAGAATAAAGAAAGTCCTTTCTTATTTTCATCCTTATTAGATTCTGTTTGATCATATACTTAAATTAATACTACTGGAATAAATCTGTGACTAATTTTAAATGACATTTTGTAAAGAATAATTTGAGGAATGTGACGCACAGGACGCACAGCTTTATTTAGTGTCTATCGATTTTCACGACCGTTTGAAGTCCTATAGTAAGTTGCACAAACTCAAGCTTAACAAAATTCCTTTTTTTCTTTTTCAAGATAAGTAATTTGATTTGTATTGTGGTTCTGCCAATCAAATGCTGGATTACGCTTATATCAGGTATACATGTCTTCTGCGCCATTATTGTATTATCCTCCGCGGGAGTTTTTCGTGTTTTTATCGCTCGCAGGGTTATCGCGATAGCCTTGGAGATTTTGGACCTTTATCCGACTTCGTTCCGGCTTCCTGGAGCTTTCAGAAACCATTATCCGCAAGATTAGAGACCGGGCGCTTTCATAAAATACTCTATTTGCACAAAGAATACCGAGTATGCAAAGTGTATTATCACTCAGAGAATAATCCTCCTCGGATCTAGTACATTTAGTTTTCAGACAGGCGTATATAGTGAGTCCACTCTATTTTCTGAACTCTGCAGACATAAACTAGTCTACGAAACATTTAAAACAAGAAATTTTACTGGTACGGCTGTTTAGAAAAGAGAATGAATCAACAAAGTGTCCGCACTTGATAACGTTGTTAATGAAAGTAACGGGTGCCAGACTACCTTTTGTCAAGCGTGATCAACTAGCTAGTTCAAGGAGTTCATCAAAACTTTTTGTAAGAAGAGAACAATTAAAATCCTAAGATACAGATGTATACTTACTAATTCAAAATCAGATTTTAATTGTCACAAATATAAATCATTTAATCCAAAGATAAATTGCAATTCTTAAAGGTCTGCTTCTGCAAACTCTCAATAGAAAAAAGGTTAAACCAATAACAACCAAAATTTTGAAATATCTTGAAATACCTAAGAGCTGAATGAACATTGGCATATTAAAGTACTGACTTTTGCTTCTGTATACTGTGTTTTGATTGAGACCCATATTTTTATCTCTAGATTTTAAAGTTTTAATATAGGAGGGTGGAGATTTTTGTCCTCGGGATTTTTCTGGAACGCTGAACACACCGCTCGTTTTAAAATCTCTTGTCGACTTGCTGCCAAATGACGCGGAAGAAAATTTTATAACCGAATATGCCACCAAGGAATAAAAGATTTTCAAATTATTATTTTATTCCTTTAACTTTTCCAATAACCAAATAAACTTTTATAGGGAAAACAAGTTTATTTTGCAAATGATCTTTCCAAAGAACTTACAACATTTTTCTGTTTTTGTATTTTCTTGAGTGATGAAAATTTAAAATCAATAACTGGGTGAGTTGCATGAACATATGGAAGTCCAGAGAGTGGATTAGGGGATAAGCATCGAGTATTGCAAAAATGGTCAATTTTGGCCTATATGCCGGACCTACAGGACACTGGTGTTGTTGTTGTTCATCCTTTAAATTCAGGAACAATAATTCAAGAACTAAAGGTTGAGTATTTTTTGATTCATCTATAAAACAAACTTTGTCTACTACATTACAATGTAGTCTAGTAAGAGTAACTAGCAATTTTGATTTAAATTAATTTACTAGAACAGTTAAACTGTTCCCTTGCTTTGCTTTAACTGTAAAGCATAATTTTGTTTTACTTATAGCATTTTCTATTGTGTTTCTTATATTTAGTCGACTAGCTCAAACGGCTTCCCCTTTTTTAGTGTTCGAACTATCACATGCCGATAGATTTTATTTTCATGGCTTTTTGCGTACTGCATCTTGAAGTTTTTCCGTTGATTCTTCAATAGATTCTTTTACTGTCAATGAAACAATTTTGTGCGTTTGAGATATATTCTGTTTTGTTGTGTTAATAATCGGTATAAATGAAATGGAAATAATAAATTGAGAAAAGCAATATGGTCAAAGCAGCACGACCAATTAATTATGGCGAACTAATGATTCTTTTTATCGATGCCACCAAAGAAGATCAATTCAAATCGGCACTTAAATGCCACTTAAACACGGCGACGTTAAAGGCAACTTAAATGGCTACCAGGAAGCGAGCAATTATCTCCTTTGCGGTATTTATGAAACTACTTGTCTTCTGTTTAAAGTGTGCGCATGTTGGGCATGTTTATTCGTCGTGCCTAAAACAGCAAACAATCGTGGCAATTTGACAGCACCGGCCCCCCGTAAAGTTAAACCGAGAAGATGCACGAACTGCTCCATCGCTTGGGAATAAGGATACGAATAAAGGTGCTCTTGAACACGAGGAATTTGGTTTCTATCCAACAGTAAAGGAAGAGACAAAAGAAGAAGTCAAACAACAAAAATACACTAATTGAATCTTTTCTTCAAAAGATTTTGTAGCCAACAACTCTGTGTAGATACAATTAGATATCCCTAATTTTATTCACGATGAAACCAATAAAACATAATGTTGTTTTATTGGTTTCCTCCAAAACTAAATTAGTTTATGCTGGACACTTACTATTTAAGTGGTCTCATTTACAGCAATTGTAGCATGCATGTTTTTAGTTTCTAGTATTATGTAAGAATTCCACGTTACAGCAATTTTCGATCTGCTTGTTCTTCATTCTAACTAATAACTGATTCATACGCACGCTCTCTAAAATCTACATAAATGCTAATAAACTTGTCTTCCTGCTCAGAATCCATAATATCCTTAATTAGTTTTGTTTTGACACTTATATCAAGTAAGACTGCCTTTAAATTACCGTACTAATTTATAGCATCGTTAATTAACCTTTTTAAATGTTTAACAACCACCGCGAGCGCAATAAAACGACAAGTTGCCTTTTAATGACACTTTTACACCCCACCCGACACACAGACAGTTTCTTCCCGAAATTTAACTGAATTTAATGTTTTAACTTTATGTCTTTTGTTCATTTGATAAAAATATAGAAGAAATTAATTTCAGTAAATTTAATTCTGTGTAATTTAATAATTATCTCTCTTATTATAAAATGTCTTTACAATTGAAAATTGGAATAAACATTTAATTAGTTTCTGCTGAGCAATTACTGTCTCGTTCACAGTAATTATAGCACCAATGTTTGTAGTTTGTAATATCTTGAAAGAATTCCAGATTTCAGCAATTTTCGATCTGCTAATAAACTTGTCTTCCAGCTCAGAATCCATAATAATATCCTTAATTAGTTTTGTTTTGACACTCATATCGTGTAAGACTGCCTTTAAATTGCCGTACTAATTTACAGCATCGTTAATTAAACCTTTTAAATGTTTAAAAACCACCGCGAGCGCAATAAAACGACAAGTTGCCTTTTAATGACCATTTTACACCCCACCCGACAGACAGACAGTTTCTTCCCGAAATTTAACTGAATTTAATGTTTTAACTGTGAGTCTTTTGTTCATTTAATAAAAAGATATAAGAAATTGATTTCAGTAAATTTAATTCTGTGTAATTTAATAATTATGTCACTCATTATAAAATGCCTTTACAATTGAAAATTGGAATTAATAATTAATTAGTTTCTGCTGAGCAATTACTGTTAAGTGGTCTCGTTTACAGTTATTGTAGCACCAATATTTGTAGTTTGTAATATCTTGTAAAGATTCCAGATTTCAGCAATTTTCGATCTGCTAATAACCTTGTCTTACAGCTCAGAATCCATAATAATATCGTTAATTAGTTTTGTTTTGACACTCATATCGTGTAAGACTGCCTTTAAATGCCGGACCTAAAGGAAACTGGTGTTGTATCTATTTCATCCTTTAAATTCAGGAACAATAATTCAAGAACTAAAGGTCGAGTATTTTTTTATTTATATATAAAACAAACTGTGTGTACTACATTACAATATAGTCGAGTAAGAATAACTAGCAATATTGATTTAAATTAATTTACTAGAACAGTTAAACTGTTTCCTTGCTTTGCTTTAACTGTATAGCATAATTTTTTTTGTACTTATAGCATTTTGTGTTTTGTTTTTTTTATTTACTCAACTAGCTAAGAATTCTTCCCCTTTTCTATTCTTTGAACTATCACATGCCGATAGATTTTATCTTCATGGCTTTTTGCGTACTACATCTTAAAGTTTTTCCCCTGATTTTTCAATAGATTCTTTTATTGCCAATAAAACAATTTTCTGCGTTTGAGATATATTTTGTTTTGTTGTGTTAATAATCGGTATAAATGAAATGGAAATAATAAATCGAGAAAAGCAATATGGTCAAAGCAGCACGACCAATTAATTATGGCGAACTAATGATTCTTTTTATCGATGCCACCAAAGAAGATCAATTCAAATCGGCACTTAAATGCCACTTAAACACGGCGACGTTAAAGGCAACTTAAATGGCTACCAGGAAGCGAGCAATTATCTCCTTTGCGGTATTTATGAAACTACTTGTCTTCTGTTTAAAGTGTGCGCATGTTGGGCATGTTTATTCGTCGTGCCTAAAACAGCAAACAATCGTGGCAATTTGACAGCACCGGCCCCCCGTAAAGTTAAACCGAGAAGATGCACGAACTGCTCCATCGCTTGGGAATAAGGATACGAATAAAGGTGCTCTTGAACACGAGGAATTTGGTTTCTATCCAACAGTAAAGGAAGAGACAAAAGAAGAAGTCAAACAACAAAAATACACTAATTGAATCTTTTCTTCAAAAGATTTTGTAGCCAACAACTCTGTGTAGATACAATTAGATATCCCTAATTTTATTCACGATGAAACCAATAAAACATAATGTTGTTTTATTGGTTTCCTCCAAAACTAAATTAGTTTATGCTGGACACTTACTATTTAAGTGGTCTCATTTACAGCAATTGTAGCATGCATGTTTTTAGTTTCTAGTATTATGTAAGAATTCCACGTTACAGCAATTTTCGATCTGCTTGTTCTTCATTCTAACTAATAACTGATTCATACGCACGCTCTCTAAAATCTACATAAATGCTAATAAACTTGTCTTCCTGCTCAGAATCCATAATATCCTTAATTAGTTTTGTTTTGACACTTATATCAAGTAAGACTGCCTTTAAATTACCGTACTAATTTATAGCATCGTTAATTAACCTTTTTAAATGTTTAACAACCACCGCGAGCGCAATAAAACGACAAGTTGCCTTTTAATGACACTTTTACACCCCACCCGACACACAGACAGTTTCTTCCCGAAATTTAACTGAATTTAATGTTTTAACTTTATGTCTTTTGTTCATTTGATAAAAATATAGAAGAAATTAATTTCAGTAAATTTAATTCTGTGTAATTTAATAATTATCTCTCTTATTATAAAATGTCTTTACAATTGAAAATTGGAATAAACATTTAATTAGTTTCTGCTGAGCAATTACTGTCTCGTTCACAGTAATTATAGCACCAATGTTTGTAGTTTGTAATATCTTGAAAGAATTCCAGATTTCAGCAATTTTCGATCTGCTAATAAACTTGTCTTCCAGCTCAGAATCCATAATAATATCCTTAATTAGTTTTGTTTTGACACTCATATCGTGTAAGACTGCCTTTAAATTGCCGTACTAATTTACAGCATCGTTAATTAAACCTTTTAAATGTTTAAAAACCACCGCGAGCGCAATAAAACGACAAGTTGCCTTTTAATGACCATTTTACACCCCACCCGACAGACAGACAGTTTCTTCCCGAAATTTAACTGAATTTAATGTTTTAACTGTGAGTCTTTTGTTCATTTAATAAAAAGATATAAGAAATTGATTTCAGTAAATTTAATTCTGTGTAATTTAATAATTATGTCACTCATTATAAAATGCCTTTACAATTGAAAATTGGAATTAATAATTAATTAGTTTCTGCTGAGCAATTACTGTTAAGTGGTCTCGTTTACAGTTATTGTAGCACCAATATTTGTAGTTTGTAATATCTTGTAAAGATTCCAGATTTCAGCAATTTTCGATCTGCTAATAACCTTGTCTTACAGCTCAGAATCCATAATAATATCGTTAATTAGTTTTGTTTTGACACTCATATCGTGTAAGACTGCCTTTAAATTGCCGTACTAATTTACAGTATCGTTAATTAAACCTTTTAAATGTTTAACAACCACCGCGGGCGCAATAAAACGACAAGTTGCCTTTTAATGACCCTTTTACACCAGACCCGACACACAGACAGTTTCTTCCCGAAATTTAACTGAATTTAATGTTTTAATGTCTTTTGTTCATTTGATAAAAAGAGAAGAAATTAATTTCAGTAAATTTAATTCGTGTGTAATTTAATAATTAACTCACTCATTATAAAATGTCTTTACAACTGAAAATTGGACTTAACTTTTAATTAATTTCCGCTGAACAATTACTGTTTGAGTGGTCTCGTTCACAGTAATTGTAGCACCAATATTCGTAGTTTGGAATATCTTGTAAAGATTCCAGATTTCAGCAATTTTCGATCTGCTAATAACCTTGTCTTACAGCTCAGAATCCATAATAATATCGTTAATTAGTTTTGTTTTGACACTCATATCGTGTAAGACTGCCTTTAAATTGCCGTACTAATTTACAGTATCGTTAATTAAACCTTTTAAATGTTTAACAACCACCGCGGGCGCAATAAAACGACAAGTTGCCTTTTAATGACCCTTTTACACCAGACCCGACACACAGACAGTTTCTTCCCGAAATTTAACTGAATTTAATGTTTTAATGTCTTTTGTTCATTTGATAAAAAGAGAAGAAATTAATTTCAGTAAATTTAATTCGTGTGTAATTTAATAATTAACTCACTCATTATAAAATGTCTTTACAACTGAAAATTGGACTTAACTTTTAATTAATTTCTGCTGAACAATTACTGTTTGAGTGGTCTCGTTCACAGTAATTGTAGCACCAATATTCGTAGTTTGTAATATCTTGTAAAGATTCCAGATTTCAGCAATTTTCGATCTGCTAATAACCTTGTCTTACAGCTCAGAATCCATAATAATATCGTTAATTAGTTTTGTTTTGACACTCATATCGTGTAAGACTGCCTTTAAATTGCCGTACTAATTTACAGTATCGTTAATTAAACCTTTTAAATGTTTAACAACCACCGCGGGCGCAATAAAACGACAAGTTGCCTTTTAATGACCCTTTTACACCAGACCCGACACACAGACAGTTTCTTCCCGAAATTTAACTGAATTTAATGTTTTAATGTCTTTTGTTCATTTGATAAAAAGAGAAGAAATTAATTTCAGTAAATTTAATTCGTGTGTAATTTAATAATTAACTCACTCATTATAAAATGTCTTTACAACTGACAATTGGAGTTAACTTTTAATTAATTTCTGCTGAACAATTAGTTTGAGTGGTCTCGTTCACAGTAATTGTAGCACCAATATTCGTAGTTTGTAATAGCTTGTAAAGATTCCAGATTTCAGCAATTTTCGATGTGCTAATAACCATGTCTTACAGCTCAGAATCCATAATAATATCCTTAATTAGTTTTGTTTTGGCACTCATATCGTGTAAGACTGCCTTTAAATTGCCGTACTAATTTACAGCATCGTTAATTAAACCTTTTAAATGTTTAACAACCACCGCGAGCGCAATAAAACGACAAGTTGCCTTTTAATGACCATTTTACACCCCACCCGAAACACAGACAGTTTCTTCCCGAAATTTAACTGAATTTAATGTTTTAACTTTGTGTCTTTTCTTAACTTGTTAAAATTATATCTTTATCAATAAATTTAATTTTTGTGTGATTTAGTTACTATATTATGACGTAATGATTAAAAATAATTTATATTTATTTTTTCGCTACAATTTGTTTCTCGTTCATTAGCATAGCAGCAAGAACGTTTGTTTAATGAAAAGCTCTGTAGACACTTAGATACTGAGAATGACGGGAATAATTTTAAATATTTTTTAATCGAAAAGAAAATACAGTAAGGGAATGAAATTAAAGTAGCATAATGAGAAAAGTATAATATATTTTTAACTTAGAACTTGTTAGTTGATTGAAGTCAACTTGTTATACGACATCGAGGGGAGGCTTAATTAAGACACCCCAACTCTATCGAAACGACCACAGTGAGCTGGGATAATTCATTGTGATATCATCAAGTAGATTTCTGACCATTAAATTCCCTGTTCTTTGGCAAGTTTGGGGAGTGTCACGGCTTCTCCATGTAAGCAGAGTTTCCTTTTTGCGGTGGAGTGTAAATGACGTGTTCTATGAAATTAATTGAGAGAATATATAGGGAGTGAGAAAAATGCGTAAACATCTTAACGTAAAGATGTCTTATATATTAAGATATGTATGTATGTCACACACAACACAAAAAACTTATAGGGAATCCTCTTGAGAAAGTTAGTGCGTCACTCGTGGTCCACTAACAGTGTTTTGGTGCTGTCAAAAAAATCAAATAAATGAAGAATTCATTCTGAGTCACTGACAAGAAAGAGGAATTATCGATTGTGTTTTTAAATTTAAATTAAAGTATCACTTAAGTAACAACTTCTAAAAACAATGAAACGTACCGACAAAGTAAACAAATCTCTCCATAAATCTCTCAATCACAAACCATAATAATAGCTTTGATGATAGTGCAGGTACTAAAGTATCAAACGAAGGCATTGTTGTCAAATGTTAAGAATTTTATGAACTGACAGAGTTACGAAACACAACATGATGCAGGTAATTCAAAATAAAGAAGAAATCATTCTCACTCTCTAACAAGAAAGAGAAATAATCGATTGTGTTTTTAAATTTAAATTAAAGTATCATCTAAATTAAAGGATTATTTAAATGACAGTTTTTAAAACAAAGGAACTTACCGATAAAGTAAACAAACCTCGCTCTGAGAGGCAAAAATAATAAATAAACTTGAAGCTTTTGAGAGTTATGATATCGTCAAATGCTTTTTTTGCAATTTTATGAGCTGACAGAGTAACAAATAGAAAATGACACAGGTAATTCAAAATAAAGAAGAAATCATTCTCACGGACAAGAAAAAGGAATAAACTAATTGTGTTTTTAAATTTAAATTAAAATATCACTTAAATAACAACTTTTAAAAACAATAGAACGTACCGACAAAGTAAACAAACCTCTCTATAAAACTCTCAATCACAAACCCATAATGATAGCTTTGATAATGATGCGGGTACTATAGTATCAAACGAAGGCATTGTAAGTACCGATTAAGTGCGCCGACCGTGGCACTCGATCTCCGATAAGGAGTTTATTGATTGAACAACTGTCAATTCGTCGATAGATCGATTGCTTCCGCATGCTTTGGATTTGTATATAGTAAACAAGCTATGTTTATGTTGGTTTTAGCGAAGACTTGACGTATCGGCTTAGATTCATAAGATTAAAATGTGACCACGTAGTTATATTGACGTATGGCCAACCAATTATTACTAGATTAACGAGAAATTTTATTAAAAAATTTTTTTTGAATTTCGAAATTTTGAAAATGATGTAAACTTGAAATTTTTTAATTTTCAAAAATTTTACATTTTGTCTTTTTTAATTTTTGAATATTTTGAGAATTCTTGTAAATTTTAAAATTTTTATTAGAATTTAAAAAAAGTTGGACATATTTTGAGTATTTTTAAAATTCGAAAATTTTGATAATTTTTGTAAATTTTAAAATGTTTAGAATTTACAAGAATTATCAAAATTATGTTTTAATTTTTTCAAATATTTTCGAATTTTAAGTTTTGTTAAATTTGAGAATTTTTGTAAATTCGAAAAATTTTAGAATTTACAAGATTCATATTTTTAAAATTTGAACATTTTGACAATTCAAATTGTGAAAGGCTTTCACGGCCATAGTCCAATGGTGGGTGTGCTTTCGGGCTGTTCGGCCGATGGCGAAACGTCGAGAACGAATTTTCAACGACGACGGCCGAACAGCCCGTAAGCACACCCACCATTTTGACAATTTTTTGAATTTTTTTTTTAAATAAATTTTTAAGTTTAAAAAATTAAATTTTTGTAAATTTTAAAATTTTTCGAATTTACAAAAAAAAAAGTTTACAAGACAACAAAAATTAAAATGTTGAAGATTTTAATATTACAAAATTAAAATTTTGAAAAATACAAAATTAAAATTTTGCAAAATACAAAATTAAACTTTTGAAAAATACAAAATTAAAATTTTGAAAATTTCAAAAGTACAAAATTTTAGAATTTTCAAAATTACAAAATTTTAATTTTTTTAAAAATGTTCAAAATTAAATTTTTGCTATTTTACTGAGAATTTTTGTAAATTCAAAAAATTTTTAAATTTACAAAAAATCTATTTTTCAATTTTAAAAATTTTGACAATTTTTAAAATTCTAAATTTTTTTTTGAATTTTGAAATTTTTTTATTAATTATTTTTTTTAATTTACAAAAATTTTCAAAACTCAAAAAAGTAATTTTAAGAATTTTGAAATTTAAGTTTTTTGAATTTCAACGTTTTTTTAAAAATTATTTTTTTTTAATTTACGAAAATTCTTAAAAATTCAAAATTCAAAAAAGTAATTTTGAAATTTTTGTAAATTTTAATTGTTTTAAATATTTCAAAGTTTAACTTTTTGTTATTTTAACTTTTATAAACTTTGAGAATTTTTGTAACTTCTAAAAATTTACAAGTAAAAATTTACAAAAATTTATTTTTAAATTTTCAGTTTTTTTTTAAATTTAATATTTTAAAATTTACAAAATTCTTAAATTTTTTTAAATTCAAAACTTAAAAGTCGAAAGGTACGGTCCATGTAGCTGTAACAACGTCGTTTGCCACGCGCTTGGTTCCAGGCCTTACCACTGGGTGTTACTAATTTACTTTGTCACCAACACGTTTGCATTGAGTTGTAGGAAAACCGAGCATTGATCGTAGCACAAAAAAGTGTTTTTTTGATTTCATATATGGAGAAAAATCTGTCGCATCGACAAAAACTTGTGCAATTTTATCCGAAATGGTCTCGCGTCGTTTCATAAATCAATTCTATCTCTAATGGGATTACAAAAACCCGCTGACTTTCGACAAAAGTCTTTGCGAACATTATTTCATCTTTAGGTCCCCTTTATCTGACAAACTTCGCAAAATTTAATACCCCGAGTATAAATGGGATCAAGGGACATCAAACTTCAGGCCACACACTGGCGTATCGATGGGAGAACAGAATAAATAGGCGCCAAATTACCAAAAAAAATTTACCTAAAAAAAACACTGAAACAAAAGTAACTCTTGTATAAAGCTACGTTTACATTTGGAGAGTTTACTGGCGGAAAGTACTGGCAGCCACTAAACTTGCCATGTAAACTACAAGAAAGTGCACTTGCTACTCTCTCCCAAGTACTTTCCAAAAGTTGACGGGCCGGCTAGTTTAGTGGCTGCCAGTACTTTCCGCCAGTACTCTCCAAATGTAAACACATGTCAGCAAGCGTTCTGTAAGAAAGTGTCCACGTTTTTTACAATGAATAAGTGGGATGGAAGTCAGATAATTTCCTCTTTAAACATATATCAAAAAAATTAAATTTTGTGGAATATCAAGTTCATCATCAACCTAAGTGGGATGCAAATCAGATAATTTCCTTATTAAACATATATCAAAAATATGAAATTTTGTGGAATATCAAAAGTTCATCATCAACCTCCGGTAAAAAAACTGAAATAGTACATTTCGGTAGTCTGTATAAATACTGCAAGGAAGCAAAACTATCACAAGTGGCCAGATAGCGTAATGTGACTTCCAATTTATTTTGGGAGAAATAGGACTGCTCATACACGTTTCCGATTTGGTCAGTTTATGTTAACCTAGTCTTAACAGTTCTTTAAGTTTTTGGTATGATAATCTCACGAAATTCCTATAAAAATCGGGATCTTCAGTTGATATCTCCTTTAAGAGTCGTTCTGATGCAAGTCTTCTGCGTCTGATCCAATCTCTAACCCAAACTCGTTTTTTCCTAGTTTTCTTGCGTTCTAACTTATTTATTAAATTATTGGCAATTTCACACATAACAAATTTAACAGCAGTACGGACTACCGCCATTTTGTTTTTAACTGCTTGGCAAGTAAACCAGTGCCATTGGTCGAGACAAGTCATTTCGAACAACACGCGACCGCTCAGAGTTTGCTATTGGTTAAAGCGTGTGGTGTGGATGGTCACATGCATCGTTCAAGACCCAGATGCGCCACTGGGGCTACGGGCAGCAAGCAGCCCTATTCACTCGACTCCCCCTGCTTTTCTTTTATGTTCTGTTATATGTATACTTTACGAGAGGGAAAATAGCCACAATAACAAAGTAACGACGGTTCATTTAGGGGAAAGTTGATCATGAACAACCTCATCTTTATTTAGCTTAATATTATAGTAAAACATAAATTAAGTCAAATGCCGTAATAGCATGTTATGATGCTCATTACACGCGAAGATGATTTTTGAGAGCCGAATTTCAAAAACTATTAAAAATACTCTGCCAATTTATGGGCACCTAAGCTCACACTAGGTACTATAGTTCTAGTGTACGTGTAAGCTAATATAACTAAAGTGTGAAATATGTTTTATTCAACTCCAGACTCAATTACCTTTTGTTTGATACCACACAAGCCATGTTTTGACTTAAACTCTAATTTTCGAAATCTACCCTCACCCTTTAAAAAAAAACTAAAATGTATTTTGTTTAACTCCAGACTCAATTACCTATCGTTTGATATCACACACGCCATCAACATCAACAAACTTACACTTTGTATTATTTATTTTTTGTGCAAAAGACACATTTTAAAATTCTAAAAATTTTTCAAAAATTGACATAAAGTTTTCAAAACGTATCAAACAATTTTTTTTTTAATTTGGAATTTTAAACATTTTTGTAAAGTTAAATTAAATTTTTGTTATTTTAGGTTTTATGAATTTTAAAATGTACAAAAAGTCTATTTTTAAATTTTGTTTTTTTTTAAATTTAATAAAAATAAAAATTATTAAAAATATCAAAACACTCATAAGTTAAACATCAACAAACCTACACTTTGTATTATTATTTTTTGTGCAAAAGACAAATTTGCAGCATTTCTAATAAAATTTCGTCAAATTTATAAATTATAATTTTTTGAAAATTTTTATATATTAATTCTTCTCTTAAATTAAAAAAAAATACTTTTTAAAAAACTTTTTGGAATGTAAATTTTACAATAATTACTTTTTTTAATTTTAAAAAATTTAAAAAAAATTAAATTTGGTGCATGATGATTTAATAAATTTTTTTTAATTTATATTAAGATATTAATAATTTCCTTTTTTTTAGGTGAGTTTCCTCAATCGTTTTCAAAGAGGGGTGAGTAAAAACTTTTTCAAAAGCATATTTTATACAACTTACCATTTGTAGAAATAAAATTTCGGACTTCATTTGTCTTTATTTATTTTAAACACTAAAAACATGTGTTTAAAATAAATAGAGACAATGGAAGTCCGAAATTTTATTTCTACTTAAACATTGTCTACGAGTTTCAAACAAAAACCCATTTTCAATAAAAACGGAGAAATCTGGAATGAGGCAGGTCTTTCCTGTTTCTATGCCAACTCGAAACTTGAGACGCTTCGCGATAAAAACTGAAAATAACAAACAAGCAAAAACAAAACGGATTGGATTTTTTTCCAACCATTCCATGTAAATGTATTAATTCTAAAATTTCAGAATTTTTAATATAATAACAAGGAAATTCAGAGTTAGGAAGTGACACTTGTACTCATCAAACTTTTATTCTTAAAACGAAGAATGAAAAGTGCACTGGTTTCCCTTAAAATACAAAAAAGAAGCAATATTACACATTATTTTTCGCATAAAAGTGTCACTTTTTATTCTCAAGAAGAAAAGGAATAGGGATTAAAGGTGAAAATCAAGTATGAAGAATGACTGATCTTACTCTTAATTCTGTATATTTGAATTTGCTTATAAGAAATCTAAAAAGCAAAACTGCGTTGTCCTGGAATGGCTTTTTATCATAAAATTGGGCTTTGCCATAAACAAGCGAAAAAAGCTTGGGCTCAAACAATCCATAAAAATATATTCGCTTTGTAGGAATAAATAAACGAACAAAAAATAGACATTCGAGGAGATCTCTACAAATAAAAGGACAATAAAAAAGTTAAAGAGGGATTACTGAAACAGAACGGCGGAGTAAAACAGACAAGAGACGTAGAGTCCTTGACAGGCCGAAAAAAAATTCGAAAAGCTCAGTTGACAAATTAAATTTAGACGAAAACATACAGAAAAAAGGACAAAAGGTTGCCAGGGGTTTTATATAAAAGAGTGTTTTTTAGTCACGGCGCTGCTCCCAATAAAATGGAGATGGCTTTTTAAAAGTTTAATTTCGAAAGTACGGAAGGGAGAAAAGTTTTTTTTACTCTTAAGGCCAACGCAATTAAATCAGTTAAAAGGGACTTTTTCGACTAGTAAAATCTTCTCTTAATAACGAATTCTGTGGTTATTTTGCTTCAGATTGTGCGCACTAGTTAATAAATAAGAAAGAAAGTTACAGTTCTGTGGTTATTTCTTATAAATCTTTTTGCCTTTTCTCTACCTCATCAAAGTTTGATTTCTTATATTCGGTTTTATCAGAATGAAACATTCCTTTAATTGCCTCGTTAACTGTAATATATTCCGCTGATAATTTATTGATTTTTAAATAATTAGAAGCCTTCTCCTCTTCGACTCTTAAAATATGTGGTTCTTTCCATACAAAATCTGGTTTGTAATATTTAAGCAGTTTTTCACCATAATTGCTTTGTTACTTCAGTTATGTTGTTTGAATCTTTGTATCGGTTAAATTTTTTAGAGAGGTATTTGACTTTATCATAGAATTTGTAAAGCCTATTATTGTTTGCATTCTCTGCATGTTCTTACAATGTCTTCATCGTTTCTTGTTTATGCTGTATTACCACTGTCTGCACACCTATTTCCAACACCAAATTGCCCTATTATTAAATACTTGAATATTTCAATTCAGTTCAAAGTGTTATTAATCCCTCAAGGCCAGTATTAGGGAGAGGCGGTAACTCAAAATGGGAAATAATAGATTCCTCTTGTGTAATGCATTTCCCAGCGGCACTAAATAGAGAGAGAGAGAGATTTATATCAGCTCGAAACTCACAATAGAATAAGAATTAGCCATTGTCATTATTTTCCTGGCCCCAGGGTCTGTGTGGCCTCAACGTACACTTGTAAACAAAGCATAACAAACTTTTGGATTTGGAATTGTCAGTGATGCTGTTCGGTTCGGTTCGCACGCTTCCTTATATTAAACTTGGACATCAGTATTTGAATAGTAACATACATTTTATCATAGAATTTGTAAGGCCTATTATTGTTTGCATATTTTTACAATATTCTTGTCTTCATTGTTTCTTGTTTATGTTGTCCTAATATTACCACTATCTGCACACGTATTACCAACACCAAATCGCCCTATTATTAAATACTTTAATATTTCAAATAATATTGATACAACCTCAAATGCGTATGTTATTAATCCCTCAAGGCCAGTATTAGGGAGAGGCGGTAACTCAAAATGAGAAATAATAGATCCTTCTTGTGTAATGCATTTCCCAGCGGCATTAATACAGAGAGAGGGGGATTTAAATCAGCTCGAAACTCACAATAGAATGACAATTAGCCACTGTCATTATTTTCCTGGCCCTAGGGTCCGTGTGGTCTCAACGTACACTTGTAAAGAAACCATAACAAACTTTTGGATTTGGATTTGTCTGTGATGCTGTTTGCGACACGCTTCCTTATATCAAACTTGGACATTAGTATTTGAATAGTAAGCAAAGCATAACAAACTTTTAGGTTTGGCATTGTCAGTGATGCTGTTTGCGACACGCTTCCTTATATCAAACCCGGATATTGATATTTGAGTAGTAACATAAATTTTATCATAGAATTTGTAAGGCCCATTATTGTTTGCATTCTTTGCATATTTTTACAATATCTTGTCTTCATTATTATTTCTCGTTTATGTTGTTCAAATATTACCACTGTCTACACACGAATTACCAACAACAAATTGCCTTATTATTAAATACTTGAATATTCCAAATAATATTGTTACAACATCAAATGCGTGTGTTATTAATCCATCAAAGCCAGTATTAGGGAGAGGCGGTAACTCAAAATGGGAAATAATAGATCCCTCTTGTGTAATGCATTTCCCAGCGGCACTAAATAGAGAGAGAGGGATTTAAATCAGCTCGAAACTCACAATAGAATTAGAATTAGCCACTGTCATTATTTTCCTGGCCCCAGGGTCCGTGTGGCCTCAACGTACGCTTGTAAACAAAGCATAACAAACTTTCAGGTTTGGCATTGTCAGTGATGCTGTTTGCGACACGCTCCCTTTTATATAAAACTCCGACATTGATATTGGAGTAGTAACAAAGGAGTCAATTTTGTATTGTGCCAGCGAGAAGACCCAGCGTCCAACCCCTTGTAACACACACTGTTTCTAAATATCAAAAGGCTGTGATAGAAATGACTCCCAAATCAGCACATCATATTTCCTTTAGAATCTTTTATTTTTGAAAATTCAAGACCGAAAAAATCCTACAAAACCAGATATATTTGCTTAGATGGTCAAGGTATTGCCAAAATGAAAATATCTCAGATATAATATGATCTGAATCAAAGTAACGTGGATTTTGTAACAATGCTGCAAGTCATTAAAATACGAGTACCTATATCAACCCTTTGGTGAAGTCAGCTATAATATGATTTAACAAATGTGACGAAATAAAAAATATCGTTCATAAAACTCCATTTCTTATGGGTTGAGATACATCTTTGTGGCAGTTTTTCTTGCCCTCCGTGCATTAGTCAAGTTCCCATGACACTTCAGACCCAAGGGGGCACTTCTTTTTGAGATACAAGATCAAACAAATCGATATGGTCCTTCTTTTGGGGCCAGTCGCAATAGATTAGCCAGAGCAGGTGTAAAGGTAGCAGAGAGAAGATGGGTAGGGTTAGACCCCTGCAGCATCTCAAGGCAGCTGTAGCCAAAGAAAACAGGAATATTTAGGAGATATCATTGTTTACATAATCAATGGGGATCTAAAAGAGATCCGTATTTGCATTGAATCGACGTTCAATGGGACTTACTTTCTTTGTTTCACCTAATTTGACCTAAAGAACATTAATAACACGGGCACCTGCTTCGACCGTTTTATTCTTACCTGCAAATCGGACATGCAGACAGCCCATTAACGCCGATCTGCCAACAGGATATTCATTTGTTACCCCTATAATAAAATTATTTGCCGACGATATCATAAATTATACGGTCTCGAAAACATCGTGAAGATAGGTATAAAAGTTATAATCATTTGTTATGGGAGGAGGACTGTGCTGTTGTGGCCAAAATGAAATTGTTGGGTGGTCATGGTCCCTTTTGAATTAACAGGAATTATTTCGATTTTTTTTTGGAACGAGCCAACGAATACCACATTCCACTATATATATTGCATTTATGGACGTTGAAAAAGTTTTCGATAGCATAGCAGTAAAAGCATCTTTAATTAGTAGCCGAATAGATCACAGATTTACTGACCTAATACTCAATATATATAGCAAAGTAACAACATCAATCAAAATCCACGAAAGAACCAAGCCAATCCTCACAAGAAGACAGGGTGACACAATATCCCTTAAAGTATTTAACCAGGCCCTAGAAGATGTTTTTAAAAACTTAGATTGGGAAGAAATAGGCATCAAAGTAAGCGGACAATACTTGAACCACCTAAAATATGCTCGCCTTAATAACAGATAAGAAAGAAGAACTAGCAAAAATGCTGGAAGAACTGGATACAGCAGCTAAAAATATAGGCTTGAGTATGAACTACACTAAAATTAAAATCATAACAAACACAGATGAAGATATCACGATCAGAATTAACCCAGAAAAAATTGAACAAGTAGACGATATATATACCTGGCAGAAATTATTAAACTAACAAAAGAAAACCAAACAGCTGAAATCAAGAGACTAGTAAGAATGGCCTGGGCAGCATTCGGTAAATTAAGCTACCTATTAAAAAATAAAAAATATCCTCAGTACCTCAAAACGAAAGTGTATAATAACCAATGTTCTTTTTGTAGTCACCTATGGATCCCAGAGCTGGACACACAAAATCAAACATGGATAAGGTAACAAAAGCCCAAAAGTCAATGGAAAGACAAATGTTACATGTCAAGCTAACAGATAGAAAATTAAAATGGAAATTTGCCGCCCATATCTGACAGAAAGATGATCGATGAAACAAATGTATTGTAAACTGGAGACCTTGGGAAAAGTAAAGAAGTAGGGAAAGACCTCAAAAAAGATGGACGGACAAAAGAGAAGAGTAGAAGATATTGGGGAGACTAATGCGAGGGGTGGCTCGGTATTTCCTTTTGGTGTACAGACAGGTAGAAATACAGAAAATACGTGGAAGTACTTGAGAAATACTGGGAAATACAAAAATCAAAACAAGTTTCGTGGCTAATCGGGAAAAAAGGAGTTTTGGTTTCTCTCATATTTTTCCGTGGGTAGCTTGAAAGCTTAACCTTACAAGGGTCCAAGATCTAGTGGACACCTAATAAGTGTTGACAGTTAACTGTTTCGTCCTTATGACGATTTTGCAAGAAGCGCCATCTATCGAGAAACTAGAACAAAAGCAGGCAAAAATAACCTGCTTACATATCGATGAATAAAAAGATCGATTGCAAATAAAAAGACAAACCATCCGTGACCTACGACAGCTCTTCTGTCTGTCAGGCCAGATCAACGCTGATTACCGTTTTTACCCGCCATCAGACACGCGAGCGTCAATCAGCGGAATGATTTTTAAATTCACGTGTGCAAAATTTCACGTTTACTAGGAAATACCTTGGAAATTTGGGCAAATACTAGGAAATATACCGGGAATTGCCGTAGGTATTTCCTTTTGGTTAGGTTATATAATCATTATTATTTTAAGCATTAAGAAACAATCAAAGATTGCTTTTTTAAAACAAAATTTTCTAAATACATTTTGTTTCAAAGAATTCTTATGACCCTTCATAACAAATATGCACTGCCTAGTCTTGCATCTGCACTGTTCAGTCCTACATTTAGCCTGCATGTGCACTGCCTAATCCTGCATTTAGATGTATTCCCTAGTCCTGCCTAATAACTGTCTGGTACCGCCTAAAAATTTGTACACCCTTCTGCCTATTATAGTTGTTTACCCCTCGTAATAAACATAACCTCAAAAATTTCATCGTCATTTACGAAATAGTTATATATATTATAGACAACGTGAGATAAATTAATAGAAACAATTTAATTATACTCACATCAAAGTGATCTTCACAAATGTAAAGTGAAGATGTATTAGATAAGGCCCTTGGGTCTCTTCGAGCAAGTTCTGGCCACTTTTTCCGTTCGTTTACTGCTGTAGGTACATGAATAAATAGTTTTTCAGGGGTTTTTATGCTAGTATTCGAACACTGAGGCACTACACACCACTTATAGGAGATTTTTTTATATAAAAAACAGTAAAAAAACAGATCAAAAACAAATAAACACTTGAATGCCGTGTATCTGTCCGCGAGTTTACTGCGCTGTGACGTCATTGCAACGCCATGCTAGAAATGAGCGTTTTAGCGGCAAATTCAAATCGGAAATTAGAAAACTTGATTTTAATTGTAGGTATGATAAAATATACTATTTTAATAATTTTGCGTAGCAAATTAGGGATCTATATATCATTTTAAACTCTTTTCTAAAATTTGTCAAATACCCTATTATTAGAGAATTATTGAAATACAGCAAGGCTATAATTGTGCCAGGCACTATTTTGACACATTCACATTGAAAACTAACAGTTAATCCTTCAAAATTGACATACCAAAGTCGAATTTAAAACTTTCGTCGTTTATTTTCAATTAATAAAAGAAGACACTATTTATTCCAGTTCATATAGTAAACAAAGGCCGTTTGTTGAAAGATCACAGCTGATATTACAATGTGAAGGTGTCAAAATTGTGCCTGGCACTATTATAGCCTGGCTTTATTTCAATAATTCTCTATTATCATAATGGAATAATCGAAAAACCAATTTTAAAATCATTAATCAGCAAACCGGTATCAATTACGTTGTATTTTGCAACCCACCATATTGGATCAGCGATCCCTGTGAGATTTTAATCAGCTACTGCGGCGGCTATTGCATATAATATGTGTAAAACCGGTAAATCAGATACATTTAATATTGACAGCGAAACATGTGCAGAGTGTCAAAGTGATTTGTGAACGAACAACCAGATAAAGCCTCGTACAAAAATAATACACTTGCCAATAAAGATAACATAAATTCCGTTTTATTTATTTATTTAACGACTTGGTGCTAAAATTCATCAAACAGATGTAACACATGCAATATCTATGTTTTATGTATTATAAAACAATAACTTACGTTCAAAAATTCTCTAATTTTTTTATTAAAATGTTTAAGACCTTTATTTTTACCCAACTGCAGCACGGCGAAAGGAGGCTAATGTTTTTCGATTGTTGTATAGTCTAAATTATACGCATTTGTAATGGCGTCACCAAGTGAGAAAAAAACGTATGGCGTGGATATTTTTGGCAATCAATGTTTTTTGATTGACAGTGACGGATACTTTACATAACCAAGTACCTACCTATTTAAATCATAGACACTACTTTTTTTTTAAAGTTTATTGTCACCGCTGTTTATAATATACTAAACAAAGATAAACAATAATGACGTCATTACAAATGGGTATAAGTTGGACTATACATATATAGAGATCATTGCCGGTTATATATATTTTAAATTATATAATATATATATATATATATATATATATATATATATATATATATTATATATATTATATGTAAATTAATATATTTTAGTTATATTAGCTCACACGTACAATATAACTATAGTACCTAGTGTGAGCTTAGGTGCCTATAGATTGGCAGAGTATTTTTTTTTATTTTAATGTTTTATTTTAGATACCTACGTAATTGCTGATATTAAGCTTGGAAATTAGTTCTTCAAGAAAAAAAATCCAGCAGAGATTCTTCTTCTTTCATTTATCTTTGTAACACTAATTTTCTTTTTATTTTTTTTTAATTTTAAAACATTCCGGCCGTGTTTCTTTTCTTACGTCTTCTACAATTTTGTTTACCTTCTTAATTCTGTTTGAATGTTTTTATTTTTAACTCTTTGTGGTCTGTTTACAAGTCTATTAAGACTTCTAAAAAGAGATATGCCATATCTAGCAAAAAAAAATGATCTATTTATTTATTTACATTACAACACTAATTTATAGAACAGCTGCAACATATTTTTTATCGACTCGTCTAATTGTCCCCTTGATAGTGTAATTTGTATTGACATAAGGCCATTTCTAGTAGGTATTATTATCTATTATCGTTCATCTGTTATGGCAACCCATAGAATTTTAAAGAGTTGCTTTGTCGGCATCTTGTCACCTTGATCCAATGGCATGATTGGATTCTTGTTTGTAACTACTATTCCGAGATACATTTCTATAGGTACTTCCTTTTTTGATGAAGAATTTACAACGTTTAAATAGATACTTTGTCTTGGTAAATAAATTTGCCATGTAGAATTATCTATGCGCCTGGAATGGTAATCGCCCAGAATGACAGACAGGCAGGATATTAAAGTCGTATTCATATGTCATTTTGATTTAAATGGTTCTAAGCAGAACGTATTTAAATTGAATTGCATTACGACGATGAAAAGAAATTACATGTTTTAACAAATCCAGAAACGTTAAATCTTGATTCCATAAAATGTTTATCAGTAAATTTTTAAAAGAACATCAACATATTATTGTAGACAAAAATACTAAAGTAAATTTACAACCTTAAGATGACCATTTAATACGATATTTTCACAAAAACAAAATAATAACACGAAGAACAAACACTATTACTGCAAGAAATGTTTAACATAATTTTAATGTAGGATTGTAAGTAGCAATTGTTTGTCCAGCTTCTCATCCTGAAAATACATCCTATTACATCATTAAAACAGAGAGAGAGAGAGTGAGAGAGAGAGAGGGGGGTGGATTTTGATTTATATGGAAAAAAATACTGGAAATTGGTAACCCGAAGATGTATGAGCAGAGAAGAGCCACGCTCTTCTGTGAGTTTGAATCCTAATAAATCTTTGAATAATTCTAGTAATCAAACAAAAACAGTTGGTATGAGAGTTTAACACCCTTCTCAGTGATTCAGAAAAGGTGTGAAGAACGCATACATACGAAACAACACACCTGCTTGTTTGAAGCGGCAAAACTATCAATAAAAACAGGCCTTTTGTAACGCTTGAAAAGCTCTAAACGACACACGTGCAGGGCGTGCGCTATTACGATATCCCTCGATTAATGGGTTTGATAGTGAAGAAGCTTTCGCTTACTTTGACTTTGATTGATATCTTGATGAAGAATTGTCTGCCTCTGAACTGTGTAAAGAAATTGATGTTCGAAATCTGTAATTGTTATCTCTTTATTGTTTAGAATTAATTAGTCGTGGCTTTAAGAGTAAAGAAACTCTCGCTTACTTTGATTATCTTGTTAAATACTTGTCTGATTTTGCTTTGTATTAAGAAATGGATGTAGAAAATCTTCAATAATCCTAATTTTAATCGGGGTAATTTTTCAAGTGTACTGCATCTTCAAGTTTTACCATTTTGCATTCTTTTAATTTGATTTTGATGGATATATTGATGAAGAATTGTCTGCCTCTGCTTTGTGTAAAGAAATGGATGTTTAATAATTATAATTTTTAATCGGATAATTTATCAAGGGTACTGCGTCTTCAAGTTTTACCATTTTGCATTCTTTTTTATTTAGAATTAGTCAAGATTTTGATAAAAAAAAGCTCTCGTTTAATTTGATTTTGATGGATATGTTGATGAAGAATTGTCTGACTGCTTTGTGTAAAGAAGCTGTCGCTTGATGAAGAATTGGGAATGGATGTTGGAAATCTTCAATAATCCAAATTTTTAATCAAATAATTTATCAACTGTACTGTATCTTCAAGTGTTACCAAATTGCATCTCTTTTTTATTTATAATTAGCCATACTTTTGCTAATAAAAAAGCTATCCTTTACTTTGATTTTGATGGATATATTGATAAAGAAGTGTCTTTCTCTGCTCCTGATGAAGAAACGAATGTTGAAAATATTTAGTAATGAGATAATTTGTCACTGCATCTTTAAATTTTACTAACTTGCATCTCTTTTTCATCTACAATTAGCCGTGGTTTTGATAGCTAAGTAACTCTCGCTTACTTTGATTTTGATGAATATCTTGTTAATAAGTAATTGTCTGACTTTGTCTTGTGTCAATAATCCTAATTTTTAATCATATAATTTATCAACTGTATTTTATCTTCAAATTTAACTAATTTGCATCTCTTTTTTTACAAATGTCTTTGATAGTGAAGAAGTTCTCGCTCACTATGATTGTGTTAAAAAATGGATGTTGGAAACTTTCGAACGATTTCAATTTATTCTTCAGATTTTAAGCTCACACGTATTTTTCTACTTACTAGCGTGTAGAAAGAAGCGTTTTACTTTGCTTTTTTAAATTGAAATTGTGCGCAAAAACCATATTTCGTTCCCCTCCCAGAGTGAACGGTGTTTTACCAAAATTAGATTTTCCACCCCGGTTCGGTTCATCCGATATTCATGTTCTTTTGTTTCGTTTTCGTTAGGTATTCACAAAAAAGAATAATGCCTGCGGGAGCATTTTTAGCCCTTTATACATGTCAACAAAACACTTTTTTCGATGATTTCATGGGGTATTCATTCCGTCTTTATTAGAATCTGATGATTTATTGCTTGCACTTAAACTCTTAAAATTAGTGGTTTGTTATCTGCGTCATTAAAGCCTGGTTTGATATTTTTCGCATTATCAGTATCGTTGTTGACATTGAGTTGTCGTTGACTTCTGGCAAAACTGTCCAACTACTATGTCGGTTTAGAACGTTTTTCTACGTTGTCCGACGCCTATTCTCCACCTCCTTCGATCCTAACAATCATCTTCTGTCAAGTTTTTTTGACTCATTGATCTTTGGATTGACTGTTACCATTTCAGTTTAACAGACGCCCTCCTTTTCTGTGCTCTATTGGTTGTCATTCTAGGACCTGCTTTAGTGATGTCATCCGTTATGCTTCCCTCGATTCCGATTCTTTCTTTAATGGTCACATTTGGACACTTTTCATTTTTGTTTCTGTTCAGCGACAAGTCTCTATTCCATACAACAGCGTGTTTTTCACCATTGTTTCATATAAGTTAAATTTTACATTATTTTATATCTCTCTGCTCCATAAAATAATGTTAAGACATCCAATAACCTTTTTTGCTTTTACTATTCTTTTTTCTAGTTCTTTAAAGTCTGTTCTTATCTTATTAAATGTGACACGCAAGTATACATACTCATTGCATGTAGATATTTGACCATTGTCTAGTTCTAATTCACTTGATTCGTTTCCAATACATAAGTACCTACTGTAAACATTATCACTACAAGATCTGCTTACACGAAACCCACTTTGCTCTTCTTCTTGTTCATAAAAATCATTCTCTATTAGATCTCTAAGAATCCTACCGTACAATCTACTTAGAGTACTGGTTACTGAAATTCCTCTGTTATTTTTAGAATCAAGCTTGTTTCCTTTTTTATGTATAACTGTAACCTTTACTTAAAATTGGATGGAGGGCTAGACAAGATTCATCCCCCTCGGCAATACTGTTTTACGCTCGACTTTTTGCCTTGTACTTTGTTTACTCCTCACCGCCCCGCGGGCGGCGCATTTGCGCCGTGCTGCAAAATGAGGTATGAACTTTTAATAATTAGATTTTCCGCAAAAGCCTTGAGGATAAAAGCTCGTGGATAAGCTTTGGATGGTTTTATTGTTAATATACGACGCGCTTTGTGATCTTTTATTTATGGGGGCTAGGTTATAGCGGGAGCGTTATATGTATATGCGTATTTTTATGCCGCATTAAGTATACTTACTTTATAAACCGCTCTCTGACGGAATTATTAATAGATGTTTTTCAGCTTTTGTGGTAGAGGGAACTTCACTATTGAAAACAAAGTAGGTTGTTAGGTTTGATTATGAGTGGTGCGAATGTCGCCCCTTTACTGTGTGGTAGTGGTCTATTGTGGCTCATCCCAACTTAAATATCACCAATACTTTCTCCTTTAGGAAGCAAATCAGTTTGTTTGGTGATATTTCCTCAAGATCTTGAGGCTCTACCTATCCAGGTCCGAATAGTTTCGCCCTAGTTCTCTGTCGTGCTACGCAGTAGCAGATTAAATGAAGTGGCGTTTCCTCCTCAACACCACAGAACCTATAGCCTGATGTTTTACTTACTCCCAGTCTGTTCAGGTGTTGTTGAGTCGGCATTGGCCTGTGTATAGCCCTGTAATTATTCTTAGGCTATTTCTGTTTAATTCCTGGAGTTGGTTTGTTCTGTGTTTGTCTGGCTAGTTTAGAAAGGCTTTGGAGTGTTCTTGTCCAGGAATTGCTTGCCAGTTTTGAGTCCCCTTTCTAACAACCCACTCTTTTATTTCTTTCGCGACTGTGGCCTTAGGTAAGCCGAAGTAAGTCCAACCAGCGCGGATTCTGCTCCCGCCCTGACACCCAGACATGATCATGTTGGTTCTGCTGGCCTGTCTTAGGGTTTGAAGGCAATTCCAGACTAGTCAGGATTGAACTTTGTATGAGCTTAATGCTTTTTTGCTGCGGGTAATCTCTCTACCGCATACTTCTATTGCATGTAGTTCTGCTTGGAATATATGGTTGCTAAGTTTCCGATCCCCACAGATATTTCAGTCTGTGGTCCCGTCACACCCGCACCCACCCCATTTTTTGTTGTAGATATAATACCATTAACGTATTAATATGTTAATGTATAATACCAATCTTTGCCATTTAATTTGGAAATACCTTGAGCCCTTTAACTAGGCTAAATCTCTATTTATTCAAGCGACACCTCTGTGTGACTCTGCATTGCATATAAATGTATTCCATCCAATTCCATACAATACGCCTAAAGTTCGCTTTTGCATATCTCTCCTGACTCGAAATTATTCTAATTTGGCGTAATTCGATTAACCTCAATGAAATTCCATTAACCCCAATTAAATTTCATTAGACAATCAACTGCGACACGTTACGACTTAGTCTCGTTTTTAAGCAGCTTAACTTATGTGAACTTCACTCCTTTAGGGGTTTTAGCTGTGTTGCAATCTGCGACAGGATATATTTCTAGATTTAAGTCAAAATCGGCGTATGTTCTATTCAAGTCAAAAGGAATGAAACCTTTGGAAATGTTGGATCAAAGAGAAAAACAGATCTTACATTATCACGTTTAAATTTTGAAATAGTAATAACTCCCGCTCTCTCTCCTTCTCTAGTGTCACTTTTAAGAATTCTATTAATCTTGTTCTTTCTATGCGTACTTTTATTATTTTTAGTTTATTTATTATTACAAGTCACTGCATCTTCAAGACGGTTACATGTTTGATGAGTTTACTTATCTGTTCTTTGCCAGTTTGCAACATTTTTAATGTGTTCAGAAACTTTGTTTTCTTCATGTTGAATATAATCACTTTACTCAATTTTTTCCTGATAAGTTATTGCCAACTAAAAGACCCCCATCATAAAACCGAGGCAACCTAATCACATTCGTGCATCAAGGGGAGACTGTATGATGTGCGTATGTTTGTGTGTGTATTATTGCGTCACGAACGCGTGTGCGTAGAAAATAAACCCGATCAAAGAAGTTGAATGATATTAGAATCACTAAGAGACTAAGAGAAAATGAACACTAACTTATTTATTTGATTTTAATAGACATAGAAGTTCATGGAGAGGAAGTAATAATCAAAAAAGAAATGATAAAGAATAGTATTAGAAAGCTTAAATTCGGAAAAGCTAGCGGACCTGGGGGAATATACGCTGAAATGCTCAAATGGATCAAAGAAACTACTACAACATCTCACATATATTATCAATGCATAAACGGACATCCAGTACCTGATGATTGGAAAATAGCATTCATATCCTCAATACATAAAAAGGGAAACAAGCTGGATTGCAAAGAAAAAGAAAAGGTAAAAGAAGTAATGGGAATCAAGGAAGCATAACGGATGACATCACTAAAATACAACAGATATGGTACGGCCATGTACAACGGATAAACGATGAAAGATTACCAAAGCAGGTTCTAGAATGGCAATCAAAAGGGCGCAGCAAAAGAGGAGTCCTAAACTGAAATGGCAACAGTCAATCCAAAGATCAATAAGTCAAAAAAACTTGACAGAATATGATTGTCAGGATCGAAGGAGGTAGAAAATAGGCGTCCGACAACGTAAAAAAACGTTCTAAACCGACATAGTATTATGTAACACTTTGACACTGCTTGTGAAGTTTTCTACTCACACTGCAAGTTCCCAATTTTAATAAGAAGTCAAGTAAGTATCCCTCTGTCCATTTAGCATTTAATCTCAATATTTTCAAAGTCTTGCAGCTGGTTCTAGTACCCTTAAACTTCTTTGTCATGGCTAATTTATATGCATGGTTATCACTGTGGATATGAATATTACAATTGGCGTTCATTACGATTCTGGGCCACTGGGGATTTTAGGCGATTTCCAACATGCGATATACGTAGAGAGACATGCAGTTGACGACAAAATATAAAAGTTTGATGAGAATATGGGACAGAATTCGAAATATTGTGAGAAAAAACCTGTTGTGAAAAAAATTCTTGCGAATCTACGGCATCAATACCTCCACAACATGATTATGGTCTTAAAAACAATAATACTGATCTATAAATGATACCTTCAAGCATTTAATGTTAGAGGAATGATGACACATATAAAGAACCAAAGTTTGATAAGGAAAAGATTCCCTAAGTTATTAGGACCTGACGACAAGATGGAAAAGTTTGATGAGAATATTAAACAAATATTATATATTGTCAGAAAAAAACCTGTTGTGGAAAAAAGTGTTTAAGGTTCTAGGGCTACATTGAATTCAGAACATAATTATGGTCTTAAAAATAATGCGACTGATCTATGAGTGGTACTTTCAAGCATTCAATGTTAGAAGAATGATGACTCGTTGACTCCTGGAAAAGATTCCCTAATTAATTTCCAACATTCGATATGAGATATGCGGCTGACATACAGGTGACGACAAAATACAGAAGTTTGATGAGAACATTATACCAAAATCAAAATATTGTGACAAAATATCTGTTGTGGAAAAAAGTGTTTAAGGTTCTAGGACACCCATGGATACAGAGCATGATAATGGTCTTAAAAATAATAAGACAGCTCTATAAATGACACTTTGAGCTTTTCATGCTAAAAAATGATTAGGATAAAATTAAAGAACCAATGTATAATATTGCCTGTCAAATCATATTAAAACCCCCTTTAAGCTAACAATTGGCCACGATAATTTTCTCCTTAACTCGACTATACTCTGTTATTGCCTATTGAATTTATAACCCGGTTATATCTTTTAATCTTAATCCCCCCAGACGTTCCTAATAAGATTTGAATTCACGAATCTCTAAATTGAAGTTGAGTTAGAGGGGGATCGAAAGCGTATGAAATCGCTATTTACAGCACTCGTCTTCGTCTCGCGGAAGCGGAAACGACGACACACGACGATGGGGACTCAGAAGCTGCTTTTATTGATTCCGCTTTTACTCTTTCTGACTTGGAACTAGGAGAAATGTGTGAACATGGAATTTTAACACAAATCGTTCCCCAAGAATATCTAGTACAAAAAGCTAAAGTCCATATCATTATTTTTGGTATCTTTTTACAATTTTTTGTCGCTGGCCTATGCTATTTGTTATGGTAACAGCTGATTACTATCAAAAAGTTATCTCAAAAATTATGGAATGAACTATAATTATTCCAGGTTTGCAGGGAGTAAGCATAAAATAACTAACTTTCTCTTGCTTATTAGAATTGTGGAGAAAATCAGAATTTTTTAGTTGATTGAACCCTTTCACTACACTTTTCTTTGACTGCAAAATTATTTAAACATCAGAATTGTCAAACTGACAGTAAATGTCTCAAATTTTCTTAAATAAAGTTTATAATGATGGTTACTAAAACAATGTTTCATTGGATCACCAGTATTGTAGTTACAACCACCATCTGAAATTCTTTAGCGAGAATATTGTGGTTTTTGTCTTTAGTTTAATCATCGCTTCCATCAATGACTCTTCTATTTTATGTTCTATGAGTAAACTTGCAGGCATTATTTATAGATTGTTCCGAGTCCGTTTCCCCTCTAGCTTTTATATTGTCATAGAGAGAATCGGACTCGACGAGATTTCAAGTAGGATATACAAACCACTCGAGGCACACTTGACAATCAAATAATGAAAAGAATATCAGCTCAGTCGAGAGATTTCTTTGTCGGTTGTTTGTTGGATTTGAAATTGACTTTTATTTAGCCATTAGCACTAATTTTAAATATTGATTTTACCTAAAATTTAATGGAATTAGAATATGATGTAACCTAAAAAATACACAGGAATAATTACTTCTATTTCTATAAGCAGGTAAGAATGACACAGCAAAAGCAGGTGCTCGTAATGCACTTTGGGTTAAATTAGAAATATTGAACGTTGTTTTAATGCAAATCACCATGAAGATGTAGGTCATTTTTAAAATAATGCTTTTACTTAAAATTTAAAAGAATATGTATTAATCGATCACAATGTCACTCTAGAAATAGATAGTCAGAAATTAAGAGAATCCAATTCTTTTTAGATAGCTAAGGTTAAAGAAATACAATACTTGATCCACCTAAGATATGCTGACGATATCGCCTTATTAACAGATAAGAAAGAAGAAGTGATAAAAATGCTGGAAGTACTGGATACAGAAGCTAAAAATATAGTCTTGATTATTAACTACACTAAAACTAAAACCATAACAAACACAAATACAGATATCACGATCAGCACAAACCAAGAAAAAATAGAACAAGTAGAGGAATGTATATATCTGGGAAAAATTATTAAATCAAAAAAAGAAAACTAAACAGCTGAAATCAAGGAACGGGTAAGATTGGCCTGAGCAGCATGCGGTAAATTGAGCTACATATTAAAAGATAAAAAATATCTTCAGTACTCACTTATGGATCCCAAACCAGGACACTTACAAAATCAAGCATGGATAGGATAACAAAAACCCAAAGATCAATGAAAAGACAAATGTTACATGTAAAGCTAACAGATTAAAAAAGGAATGAATGGATAACAAATAAAACAACAGTAAGGGATGTCAGAGGAGAGGTAGCAAAATAAAAATGGAAATTTGCCTGTCAAAATATCAGAAAAAAAGACGATCGATAAAAGAAATGTATTGTAAAGTGGAGGCCTTGGGAAAATAAAAGAAGTAGGGGAAGATCCCAAATAAGATGTGTCGACGAATTGAAGAAATATGCGGCAGCTAGATGGATGAACACGAAGACAGACAGAGAAGAGTGGAAGATATTGGGAGAGGCCTATGGCCAAAGATGGATCAAAGAAGGCTAAATAGACAGATACATGAAAGGTTGAAGAAAAAAATATTGGTTAAATAATGTACAAGAGTGTTAGAGCATTTAACCATTCTTTGATCAATAAAATGTTTCCTCATTATAACACATCAATAAGAACTGACACTAATTGGCTTATTTACGGCTATTGGAATAACTCTAGAAATTCACCGAAACTTCTTTTAAGATAGGTGAGGTTAAAGAGAAGAATATAGGAAGAGAAATAATGTACAAGAGTTTTAGTAGATTTAACCATTCTTTCATCAATAAAATGTTTTCTCATTATAACACATCAACAAGAGCTGACAGTAATTGGCTTATTTACGGCTATTGGAATAATGGAACACAAATTAATCAAATTACATTGCAGCTCTAGAAATTTACCGAAACTTCTTTTGAGATAGGTGAGGTTGAAGAGAAAAATATTGGAAGAGAAATAATGTACAAGAGTTTTAGTAGATTTAACCATTCTTTCATCAATAAAATGTTTTCTCATTATAACCCATCAACAAGAACTGACACTAATTGGCTTATTTACGGCTATTGGAATAATGGAACACAAATTAATCAAATCACATTGTAACTCTGGAAATATACAGAAACTTTTTTTAAGATAGGTGAGGTTGAAGAGAAAAATATTGGAAGAGAAATAATGTACAAGAGTTTTAGTAGATTTAACCATTCTTTGATCAATAAAATCTTTCCTCATTATAACACATCAATAAGAACTGACACTAATTGGCTTATTTACGGCTATTGGAATAATGGAACGTAAATTAATCAAATCACATTGTAAGTCTAGAAATATACAGAAACTTCTTTTAAGACAGGTGAGGTTGAAGAGAAAAATATTGGAAGAGAAATAGTGTACAAGAGTTTTAGTAGATTTAACCATTCTTTCATCAATAAAATCTTTCCTCATTATAACACATCAATAAGAACTGACACTAATTGGCTTATTTACGGCTATTGGAATAATGGAACGTAAATTAATCAAATCACATTGTAACTCTAGAAATATACAGAAACTTTTTTTAAGACAGGTGAGGTTGAAGAGAAAAATATTGGAAGAGAAATAGTGTACAAGAGTTTTAGTAGATTTAACCATTCTTTGATCAATAAAATGTTTCCTCATTATAACACATCAACAAGAACTGACACTAATTGGCTTATTTACGGCTATTGGAATAATGGAACACAAATTAATCAAATCACATTGTAACTCTAGAAATATACAGAAACTTTTTTTTAAGATAGGTGAGGTTGAAGAGAAAAATATTGGAAGAGAAATAATGTACAAGAGTTTTAGTAGATTTAACCATTCTTTGATCAATAAAATCTTTCCTCATTATAACACATCAATAAGAACTGACACTAATTGGCTTATTTACGGCTATTGGAATAATGGAACGTAAATTAATCAAATCACATTGTAACTCTAGAAATATACAGAAACTTTTTTTAAGACAGGTGAGGTTGAAGAGAAAAATATTGGAAGAGAAATAGTGTACAAGAGTTTTAGTAGATTTAACCATTCTTTGATCAATAAAATCTTTCCTCATTATAACACATCAATAAGAACTGACACTAATTGGCTTATTTACGGCTATTGGAATAATGGAACGTAAATTAATCAAATCACATTGTAACTCTAGAAATATACAGAAACTTCTTTTAAGATAGGTGAGGTTGAAGAGAAAAATATTGAAAGAGAAATATTGTACAAGAATTTTAGTAGCTTTAACCACTCTTTCATCAATAAAATGTTTTCTCATTATAACACATTAAGAAGAGCTGACACTAATTGTCTTATTTACGTCTATTGGATGAATGGAACATAACTTAGTCAAATCACATTGTAACTCTAGAAATATACAGAAACTTTTTTTAAGATAGGTTCGGTTGAAGACAAGAATATTGGAAGATAAATAATGTACAAGAGTGTTAGTGGATTTAACAATTCTTTCATCAACAAAATGTTTTCTTATTATAACACATCAACAAGAGCTGACACTAATTGGCTAATTTACGGCTATAGGAAATTTTTAAGCGTTAGTCAAGATTTAAGTGAATAAACCGCAAATCGTAAAACACAAAATTCAAGTTAATAAATCGTTAAAGTCATAAGCTCGTAGAAAAACACTAAACCAACATGACTTGCTGATATAAACCATCAAAAGAAAACATTAACTTTATTATGGTTGTTTTGAAATTGTTATTTTAAATCTATTATGCTGAAAAAAAGCTTTTACAAATAATAAATGATTTTTGAGGTATTGTGTTTGCCATAAAAAGCAATTTAATAAGTGTTCGATTTGTTTGTTTTTTTCTGATCATGATATTGAAATTGCATTTCAATTTTGTTTGTTCTTCAATCGATAAGAATTATAATCATCTATAATTATTCGTTTGTGTTTGAATAAACTATTATATTAATGGTCTTTTATTTATTGACGTAATGACATTTTTGTTAAAGTAATTGAGTTAATTAAATATTCAATAGGTACTTACGATAAAATTATTGAGAGGCATAAAGCAGTTGATAGCCGTTATGCGACCAACTACTGCTTTTGGACAAATTATCCCGAGTTTGTTAAGTAAATCAAATATTTAAAAATATGGTAGAATTTTTATGGATGCAGTGACGTAAAATTTTCATCAAGGAAATCACAGCCCCCCCAATTATTTTAGTGAAACGCCAATGAACTTAGCAAGAAAATAACAACCCAAAAATGTTAATTTTAAAGACTTTGATGGGCTTGTCGCGTCTCTCTTTTGTAAAAATATGTCATACATTCAGGGTATCTAACTAATGTCAGTGATTGGGAAGAAATAGGCATCAAAGTAAGCGGACAATACTTAAAGAGATATGAAAAATGAACTAATAAAAATAATGGAAGAACTGAATACAGCAGCTAAAAATATAGGCTTGAGTATGAACTACACTAAAACTTAAATCATAACTAACACAGATTAGGATATTACGATCAGAATAAACCAAGAAAAAATAGAACAAGTAGAGAAATATATATCTGGGATAAATTATTAAACTAACAAAAGGAAATAAAACAGTTGAAATCAAGAGACGAGCAAGATTGGTGGGCAGCGTTTGGTAAATTAAGTTACATGTTAAAAAATAAAAAATATTATGTTCCTCAAGAGTTTAAGAATCGTTTTGTCAATGATTTTTTAAAAAATTCGACATTAAAGCATTATTGAATTGAAGTGGATTGAAATCATTGTTAGCAGCAATCTTAGCTGCTAACAATGATTCCCTACTCTAAAGAAAAAGCCTTTAGAAAAAAGCTCCTGCTAATTATGAAAACATGGACAAAAATAATGAGAAAATAAATGACAAAACCGAGTTATTTTAAAGACGTTTAGACACCTTTGTCAATTATGAAAACATAAACAAAAATAGGAAGTAAAAAAGTGACAAAATTAGATTTTAAAGACCGTAGAACCTGCTGCTAACAATGATCTCCTGCGCGAAACAAAAACCCTTTAGGTCAAACAGGAGGTAATCACTCACAATAAAAGACAGTAATTACATAATAAACCACTGAGGTATATGATCGTACAAGGCTATGCAGTAATTTTCAGGATTCCTCAGGCGCTTTTTCTGATGTTGTTTCTCCGGAACGCTACTTATGGTTAATTGTTAATTGTCAAATGACAAAAAATAAACGAGGACCCATGTAGTGGCCACAAAAACAAGCCCCTGTTGGCTGCGGTATTCCTCAGGGCACCATAATGAGGCCACCTATATGGAGCACCGTATGGTGTGTTTATTTTTTTTTTTAAATTCTTGTTTTGGCAAATTATTTTTTATGTAGGTTATTGTGAGGGTTGAAAATATAAATAAATAAAAAATATAGCAAACAAAGGTTGGTTAGTTGTATAAGGGCAGTTTATAACCGGTTGGGATAGTTAAATATTTGAGGGTCAAGTCGGTCAACTTTGTTTCATAGTATTGTAATTTAACCAGTGTTTGTTTGGAGGTTTGAAGATAGTAGAGATTTTGAGAGATTTGCTGACGATAGCGCCGTAATAACAAAAAAAGCAAAAAGCTCCTGCTAATTATGAAAACATAGACAAAAATAATGAGAAAATAAGTGACAAAACCGAGTTATTTTAAAGACCTTTAGAAACTTCTACCAATAATTATTCAAACATAAACAAAAATAATAAAAAAAGTGACAAAATGAGTAATTTTAAAGACGTTTAGACACTTTTGTCAATTATGAAAACAAAAACAAAAATAGTAAGTAAAAAAGTGACAAAATTAGATTTTAAAGACCCGTAGAACCTGTTGCTAACAATGATCTCCTGCGCGAAACAAAAACCCTTCAGGTCAAACAGGAGGTAATCACTCACAATAAAAGACAGTAATTACATAATAAACCACTGAGGTATATGATCGTACAAGGCTATGCAGTAATTTTCAGGATTCCTCAGGCGCTTTTTCTGATGTTGTTTCTCCGGAACGCTACTTATGGTTAATTGTTAATTGTCAAATGACAAAAAATAAACGAGGACCCATGTAGTGGCAACAAAAACAAGCCCCTGTTGGCTGCGGTATTCCTCAGGGCACCATAATGAGGCCACCTATATGGAGCACCGTATGGTGTGTTTAATTTTTTTTTAAATTCTTGTTTTGGCAAATTATTTTAAGTTTTATTTAGGATATTGTAAGGGTTGAAAATATAGCAAGCAGTGGTTGATTAGTTGTTAAGGGCAGTTTGTAATCGGTTGGGATGGTTAAATATTTGAGGGTCGAGCAACTCTGTTTCACGGTATAGTAATTTAACCAGTGTTTGTTTGGAGGTTTGGAGATAGTAGAGATTTTGAGAGATTTGCTGACGATAGCGCCGTAATAACAGATAAGAAAGAACAACTGATAACAATGCTGGAAGAACTGGATAATAAGAATTATAGGCTTGAGTATGAATTACACTAAAACTAAAATCATAACAAACACAGATGACGATATTATAGTCAGAATAAACCAAGAAAAATAGAAATGGTAGAGGAGTATATATCTGGGACAAATTATTAAACTAAAACAAGGAAACCAAAAAGCTGAAATCGGTAAATTAAGCTACATATTAAAAAAAAATATATCCAAAGTAACTCAAAACAAAATCAAACATGAATAAGGTAACAAAAGCCCAAAGATCAATGGAAAGACAAATGTTATATGTAAAGCTTACAGATAAAAAAAGGAATGAATAGATAAGAAATAAAACAAAAGAAAGAGATGGCAGAGGAGAGTTCAGAAAATTAAAATGGAAATTACCTGGTCATCATATCAGACAGAAAGACGATCGATGGAACAAATATATTGTAGACAAAGTTTGATGTGCGTGCCAAGTTTCATTACTGTAGCTTACGTCGTTCAGAATTAAAAAAATATTTTGACACTAAGCTTACTTTTTGATTGAGACAATTTTGGGTCTCTTAACAGGTCAGGCAGTGTTGGTGGGATCAACGGTAACCGATTAACACAGATGTTGTAAAATCTTCATCAAAAATGTATAATAAGCCTATCTTTAAATGACGGAAAATGTGAATTTATTTAAAAAACTGTTTTTCACTTGGTTGGCTGTGAAACAAAGGCCGTAGTTGCGTTTGTTGTCATACCTACGTAACTATCTATCAAAAACACATATAAATCCAATATGGCGGTCATAAAAAATCACAAAGTTGGCTATGGTTTCAAAAAAACTAGAAGGTCTAGAAAAAAATTGTTTACGTCATTCAATTGGCCGTAGTTGCTTATACAAAACTACCACATTTCATTAAATTTGTTTGCAAGATGGCGGCGATATTTAAAATTTAAAAAACACAATTTTTAGTTTTTGCTCGATATTTTAAAAACCCCTGTAGATATTTTTAACTTTGATATGGCATCTGACTGGGCTTAGAATAGCGCAACTTTTTCTCATTTAAACAAACTCGTATCTCTTACCGTTTCTGAAATCCCCATGTAGTTGCTTTTATTTGGAACACCCTGTATAGCTATGTACTAAAATTCAACCTGTTCCTCTTCACTTAAAAATAGACCGGTGTACTGTGGACTAAAAGGCCTGAGCTATTGTAAAATAATCCCATTTGAAACACCTTGTATTCAGTGACGATCAAAATCAACCGCAGTAATTATCTCTATACGATGCTTCAAATTCGCCATCCTTGCTGTGAGTCTCTATTTGTCTCCATTGGAGCGTGATAAACAAACAGAGCCTCTGGAAACGAGTTAATTGGTTACCTGGCCTGGAAATTATTTAATGGCATTTGCGCCAAGAGCGACGTTATGATTGAAATTTATTGGCAATGCGCGACAACTTTGTGGCATTTCATGCCGCGCGGTCATAGTCCAATCAAGAGTTTATTCAACAGTTACAAATCAGGACAACAAAAATCTTCTCCGACAGTCAAGCAAGCCCTTGATTCCTATCAAAGACATGGAAAGTTTATACAGTGTTTCAATTTTAAAAGATGAAAAAAACAATAAAATATTTTCATATCAAAGGGTTATCGCCGACGGAAATAAAAGCTGAACTAGATTCTGCACTAGGGGAATCTGCTCCTTCCTATACCACAGTTAAAACCTGGGTATCGGACTTTAAACGTGGTCGTACTAGCACTGATGATGCTCCGCGTTCTGGCAGGCCAGAAACGGCAACTTCTGAAGAACCATTCACAAACAAATTCTAAAAGATCGCAGATTAAGACTGAAAGAGGTAGCTGAGGCTGTGGGCATATCAAAAGAGGGAGTTCACCATATTTTATGTAAAGTTTTAGGTATGAGAAAGCTATCCGCACGACGGGTGCCGCGTTTGCTCACGTCAGATCAAAAGCTCGTGCGTCTAACCATTTCAGAGGAGAATTTGGCACTGTTTAGACGTGATTCAGGGGACCTTTTGCGTAGATTTATTACGGTTGATAAAACATGGGTTTATCATTATACCCCTGAAACTAAGCAACAGTCTAAACAATGGACGGCAAAGGACGAACCAGTTCCAAAGAAGGCAAAGGCAGTACCGTCTGCTGGAAAGGTTATGGCAACGGTCTTTTGGGACGCTAAAGGGATACTCCTCATAGATTATCTCGAAAAAGGAAGAAAAATAACTTCAGAGTACTACAGCGACTTACTGGACCAGCTCAAGCAGAATATAAGCAAAAAACGCCCTGGTTTGGCAAAAAATAAAATTTTGTTTCATCAGGACAATGCACCTTCCACAAGTCCGCTCTTGTAGTGGCAAAAATCCATCAGCTAGGCTTTGAACTGTTAAACCAGCCCCGTCAGACTTTTATTTGTTTCCAAACCTAAAAAAAATTTTTGCTGGAGAAATTTTTTTCTCAGATTTAGAAGTCTTTGCAGCTACAAACGCCTATTATGACGAGTTGGATAAATCAGACTTCAGTGATGGCATCAAATCAGTTGAACATCGTTGGGCCAAATGTATTATCTTACAAGGGGACTATGTAGAAAAATAAATGATTAGTTAGTCACTATGGTGTTGCGTTCTATGTTAGGCCGGAAACTTTTCATCCCATCTTTCTCTTCCATCACAATACTGGATAAATCTACCAGAAGTAGCTCACTCTGAATCAAAGGACCTTGTAGAAATGGATTATTAGACTTACCAGACAGGAGATCCGTATAGTGACTGGACTTTTTACGGGTCACTGCCGACTAACAGTAACCATGCACATAATGAGACCAACAGAAGAAACTGAATATTGACTCTGTATGGTGGATGACGAAATAGTCAGACATGTACTGTGCGAATGTCCGGCTATTGCACATTTACGTCAGAACACTTTCGGTAAATCTCAGATTGATTCAGATCTGGACAGTTCCTTACCCAAACTGCCAGCCAGCTTTTTGGAGGCCTAGGCATTGAGTGATGATAAACCACTCAAAAGTTTGGCATAACAGGCCCACTAGTGATTGCAGTGGAAAACATACAAGGCCCACTCTGATATGACTGATCAATCAATCATCATCATCATCCCAGATAAAAAAGCATGGCAAAGTGAAAAACAATGTTTGAGGAAAGTGGTTTAGTTTGCTACACTGATGAATCCAAACTATCAGCGAGGAAAATCACAGAAGCAGGTGAAAAACTAGAAGTTTAGAAGAACTACCCGCTTGAAAAGAGTCGAGAACAACCTACCTGCGGCACTTTGTGGCAGAATGTAAGACCTACGCAAGTATGAAACAAAAGACATTAGGGACAGCAACCCTGGACGAGGAAGACCTGCACTTGTTTAAATAGGTTGACATACTGGACTTTCTTAAGAGAACAGGAATCGCCAATGAGCTATCTGGACATAGAGTAGAAGAGTAGAGAGAGAAAAAATATAAACTCTATACACTGTTATTATTTTTCTATCGACTGTGACACAGTTATGGCAACAAAATATAATAATGCCGTTTTTACGTCTTTGGTGTCGCAGGAAATAATGGCCATTAGATTCTTATGGCTTTCTTAAATAAAACTTTAATGTTTATGGTCGCTGGTGAAATTAATAATCATCCTAATAATGTTTTATTGAGTTTGTAATAGTAGCTCTTTCAAAATGTTTTTACGAGGTCGTAAATCAGAATTTCATTGTTGTTTTTTTTATGTGTGGGATTGTAAGTATCTAATTTAAAATCATGTTTATCATGATTCATCTCATTTTGAATAGGTAAACTCTCATTTCTTAATTTAATCAAGAATCAGATCAAATTGAACTTCACTGTGTTTAAGACTAATTATATCTTCTAGAGAGTTTAAACTAAAACAGAAGGATTCTGTCAACAATTTTCCCCCCTTTGCTTCAACTGTATATCATAATTTCGATGTGTTTAGACCATTAATTTGTTTTGTTTATTTTGTTTATTTGTCTAGCTCAACGCTCAAACGGCTTCATTGTTTTTAGTCTTAGAACTACTAAAGCATTGTCAAAAATCTCAGTCTCTTCCACATGTCGATGGAGTCTCTCCTTCATGACTTTTTGTGTATACTTTTTTATTGTCTCTGCTACAGTTTCGACTTTTATGTCTAGTGATGTCACTAAATGTTTCTTAGTACTTAATTTTTAACTTTCGGTACAACGGTATGTTACTTTGTTCAGTACAGCTCCAAAGTTCAATATGATATGTCACTGGATTCGTTTAACGCAGGTTTAGATAAGGTTTTAAAATATTCTAAAATTGGAGATGCTATAAATATTTTATTATGGCGGAATCTTAATATGTGTCGGGGAAAATATCAAAAGTCAACATCAAAGAAAATACGAACCGCGTGATTTAATATTTGGCAACGACGACATTTTAAACATGATCGTATAACACGCCCAAGATAAAGTGAATTTTGTCTCGCAACGTATTCTGCTCTTTTCGCTTACAAGGTGTACAATTTCAAACAATTTAGTATCACTTTATCATTATCGTTAGATAAAAGTTCTATTTTAACATTACTATTATTTACATTTGTTCAAGAAGGCATAATTTAATCGTAAGCATGTTTTAATATGTTAAATTCATCAATCCCCCTAAATGTTTTTATGTTTCTTAGTTAAAACTTCTTTTCCTTTATAAGCCTTAAAACTAGTTTATTTTTGTAATGGAAAAATTTGGTATGTAACATCTCAAGTAATTTGTTTATGATCTTCTTTAGCTTCTTCATGATCTATGGATATAGATTATTGTTTATCTTCTCATGTCTTTAAACTAGGTAATTTTACAGTTTATTTTGCAACATCTTTAGAATTACCTGCCTTATTTTCTTTATGATTTTTGGATGGTTGGATGTTCCTGATCCCCTTCATTAACTTTATGTAACTGATCAATTTCTTTTATAAGCCAAATCTTTCTCCAGGTCACTGATTCAATCTAAAAGATGTCTTCTTTATGTAACTGGTTTATTTCGTTTTAAAGGTCCTCACTTTTTTACATAATCACATTCATTTAGTTCTCTAACTTTATGCATGAAATCTGAATTAATTTTATTACCAGCTTCTTTATTTGCGTTAATATGCTTATTATCTTTTTTATTTTTCTTTACAAGTCTTAACATTAATAATGTGATAATTTTATTTGTAAAATCTTACGACATCTCGTAATCTTACTTTCTTTTAAATTTTTGGATAAAGATCTTCAGAATAACTTTTTGTTTTGAATTAAAATCTCTTGCTTCTCAAGCTTTTAATAACACAATTATTATTTGTGCAACAAATTATGATGTTTTTTATCACATTTTATTTATGTAACTGATAATTTTCTTTTTTTCAGTCAAACCTTCATCCAAATTACTGATTCAAATCAAAAGATGTCTTCTTTATATTTTACTGTTTAACAAATTATGTTAATTCCGTTTTGAATATAGTTTATTTACATAATCATGTTCATTTAATTCTCTATCTTTATAAACGGAGTCTATATTTATTTTTTTATCGGCTTTTTTATTTTTGTTAACATGCTTATTATTTTATTTTAAGCTTCCTTAATGTACAATAAGTTATTCCTTACGACCCCTTTCTTGTTCCAGTTCTGATAAATTGTGGTTTAATAAATTATGTTTGATTGAAATTAAATTTTTACGGGTTAGTCTTTTTTAGCGGTGAAAAGATCCAAGATGCATCTTGGACTCTCATTTTGTAAACAGTCAAATTCTTTAGCGGCATGTGGACCTTTCTTTATATGTTTTGCGATAAGACGGCGACATAACATATCGCTATGGAATTCTTAGTGCACAGAATGTGGCTCTGGGTTGTAGAGCCTTTCCCGGTGCTAAACATTGGTTTAAATCTACTTATTAATGCTCTAATGAATCTACTTAACAGTTATATTGATAAGTATGACATTTAAATAATTATCAATTTCTCAGTAGATGTGAAAGAAGTTAATTATATGGAGTTAAAAGATTGAAATAAACATAGGTTGTGTGTGACATCCTGTAGAAGAAGTGACATGAAAGCCAGAAATCCGTGAGTAATTTGTCATCGGCACGAACCGGGCCCTGAAAAGCCGACAACTTCTTCTTGGGCTCTCTCGATTCCATCTTGTCGGCCTCGTCCAAAGCCTATGTGAAACCAAAACCCTAAATCCTGCGGTGTTGATATCTTTAACATATACTGAGAAAATAATAGAGACTTATTGGAATAAAACCTGACTTTATTTTAGAGTCGGCTTTATTCTGACAGATTTACAAAGAAAACTGACAGGTGACCTTACGAAATAGACATTCCAAAGTCAAATTTAAAAGTAAAGTCGCTACAACAAACACAAAATCCGGTTTTTAAATACACAAGGGCCGAATTGTGAAAGGAAGCAGCTGCTTTTTATATGTAAATCTGTCACAATACTGCCGATTTTAAAATAACTTTTATTCCAATAAGTCCCCAATAACTTTACCAAAGTTTACACTTTGACTATACATATTTAAATATCATACTTCTCAGTATAAGTGTGAAAACTGACCAAAATATCATTCAAATCCGACAAACCTTATTTAAAAAAATACAAATTACCACAACTGGAACAAGAAAGTTACGAAGACGAATAAGTAATCTTAAATAAGCTGGTAATAAAATAAATTTAGATTCTGTGCATATAGTTAGTAAATAAAGTTGAGGTTTAAATCAGTAATCTGGCTAAAAATTTTATTTAAAGATATTATCAGTTATATAAATATCATAAAGGTTCAAAAGTATGCAAAATAAATTGTTTCACAAATAATTGTGTCATTAAAAGCCTGGGAATCCAAAAATATAAAAAAGATAAGGAGAATCATGTTTAAACACAGATTCGTTCTGTTTTCGTGTTTTCATGTTGCGCGCGCACCGCTTGCAAGCCGTATGCCGAAAACCAGCTTTCTTCGGCTCCTCTTTGTGTATTCGTAGATTTTTTTGGGACGGTATCGGCAGTTTGTTGTCGAGTTTTCAATCACGAATTATGTTAAGGCGTGTTTGCTGTTTTTTCTGTGGATCGTATAAAGTTCGCGGCGCGTTTCTGGAGCAGTTTGGCGTATAATAAGGCGGGTTCACACAGGCCCCGGTCTCGAGACTTGCTCCATTAACTGCTCCGACATAATAAACATGCCACTTAAATAGAATTACACGAAGCCGGTATTTCGGGGACATTTCACGGGGACTTGCTTGATGCTTGCTGGCTTGCTTGTTATTGACGCCTTTATTTAATGTCCATTTTGCGTGGCGAGAAAACTGACGCGACAGCCACATTATGTCGAGTAATTGCTATATTGAAAGCGATAAAGAAATATGGACAAGTAATAAAGTGTTCTTATTTTCCATTATGATATTCAATGTCATCCTCGGTTCACTGCCTTTTTGAAATTTATGTACTTTACAACTTAACGACCGATTTACCATATACACACTACAGTTTGCTGACGACCAAGTAATTGTGGCTAATGATAAAGAAGACATGGAGTATACGATGAGAAAGTTAACAGAAGAATACCAAAAGTAGGGATTAACAGTGAACGTGGACAAGACACAGTACTTATGAATTGGAAACGAATCCAGTGAGTTAGTACTAGAAAATGGACAAACAATATCTCCATGCAATGAGTATGTACACTTAGGTGACACATTTGATAAGACAGGAACAGACTGTAGAAAATTGGAAAAAAGAATAGTAAAAGCAAAAAAAGTTATTGGATTAACAGTATTTTATGGAGCAGAGAGATAAAAAAGAATGTAAAATTTAACATATATGAAACAATGGTCAAAAGTACGCTGTTGTATGGAATAGAGACTTGTCGCGTAACAGACAAATACAAAACAAAAATGGAAAGTGTCGAAATGGATGCAATAAGAATATCAATGAGAATATCTAGAATAGATCACATAAGGAATGAGATCATAAAAGATAGAATGGGAATCGAGGGAAGCATAACGGATGACATCACTAAAAGGCAACTGATATGGTACGGCCATGTTCAACGGATAAACGACGAAATATTACCAAAGCAGGTCCTAGAATGGCAACCAATAGGGCGCAGAAAAAGAGGGCGTCCTAAACTAGAATGGTAACAGTTAATTCAAAGATCAATGAGTCAAAAAAAATCTGACAGAGGATGATTGTCAGGATCGAAGGAGGGGGAGAATAGGCGTCGGACAACGTAGAAAAACGTTCTAAACCGACATAGTAGTAGTAGTATTTACTAAAGGATCTACAGTGCTAAGTGCTACAATCCTAGGTCTACCAGTCTTGATTTTGGTTGAAGGTTTAACTTATTTTTGCCGTGAATGCAACTATTTTTAATATTTATATAAATTGTTTATAAATACCTTGCGATATGGGTAATTTTTTTTCGTTGTAACAAAGACATTATTTACATACAATGGTTAGAAATAAATATAAATAATATAATATTTTGGTTTAACTAGGAAATGTCGAATAAAAACGGTGTAAGTCAGTTACATGTTAATTTTTAAGACAAGTTAGCGATGATTAATCCGATGTTCGATTGTTTTGGTGGATGTGTAATTGAAAACGGATTCTAATATATCTTGTGCTTTTTACAGTATTTAAATATTGATACGTAATTAATACGGTAATGCATTTACAGATATAGTTTTAAGGGTTCTTGTCGACTTTAGAGACACAAAAACTAAACATTTTTCTATCGCGATTTCACTTGCAAACACTAATTTAAATATTTTTAATAAGCATATTTAGATACGGATAATATCAAAAAACACAATTTTTTTATTAGATTTTGGAAAAATCTAAACTATACGGAAAATCGCGTCCAAAAACTTGTATTTAATTTTGTTTACATTACAGGTGACATTACCCTGGAATAAATTTTTGGTTAAAAAGAAGAAAAACAAAAATTGTGCGCCGTTGCCAAATTTGCGTTTTCGGTTCAGTTGGGTTTGGAATTGTTGGATTAAATTATGTTTGATCCGGTTAGGTTAGGTTTCATTACAATAAATTATGTTTAATCCGGTTAGGTCAGGTTAGGTTAGGTTTCATTACAATAAATTATGTTTGATCCGGTTAGGTTAGGTTAGGTTAGGTTTCATTACAATAAATTATGTTTGATCCGGTTAGGTTAGAGGTTTCATTACAATAAATTATGTTTGATCCGGTTAGGTTAGGTTAGGTTATGTTTCATTACAATAAATTATGTTTGATCCGGTTAGGTTAGGTTTCATTACAATAAATTATGTTTGATTAGGTTAGGTTAAGTTTGAGTAAGGTTAGGTTTGATTTATTCAAGTCCCAGTTCAAATATGCTTTTTTGCTTAGGTTAGGTTTAGTTAAAAAGTGTTAAGTTTTTATGCATTTTTGATGTTTGAATAATGTTTTTAAAGTAAGTTTTTTAAATAAATCTTATCCACACAGTAAAAGTCTATTTTTTCCCGAATTTTGACGTCTTTTGTGGCGATCTGGCAACAGTGCCTTTTTGAAACATATTTCAGGTGCATTTTGGTTGGCAGCCATGCTTTCTGAAGTTAGTTGTTATTGAATGTTATTGAAAAAAGTGAGGTTAAACAGCTCATTTTATAGGACTTTTTTCCATTTTTTTTCAAAAAATATCACATAATCCGCAAAATTTTTTTTTCTTAATGTTCTTAAAAAGGCCCTTTTTAAGCCTAAACAAATTTTCCCCATTTCTACTGTTTTTTGAACTTTAAACCACCCCTCAGAGGTGGTACTACAATTTGAGAGTATTTTTAACGGAAATCCTACGATTGCACGGACTAAATTTCCAAAAAATTACATTTCGTTACAAATTTTTTATGTGGTTTTTCTTTATTTCTAAAGTTAATTTAAATTTATATGAAATGAAACTCACTGAGGAATGCTTACTATCATATTGCACATTAGGGTGAACCAAATCTTCGCAGCTATTTGACCTGTGAGTATTAAAAAAATAAACTTAAACCGGTCGGTATCAAGTCTATAGACTTGATACTTAAACCCGGTCTAAAATGCTAAGTTTTAAGGTCTTAGTAAATACTGGTATTAGTGTCTGCACACTCTGTTATGAATTAGTTTCAAGAATTTTTTTCAAATTCAATTCAAAAGTAGCTTTATTGTCAAAAATATATCAAGTACACATAGACAAAACCTTGCTTAAACTAAATAAATAGGTAATACATACAGCACTACAAATTAAGCTTATCGTTATCACCAAACACACCTTTGTTAAAAAACTACTTTTCATTTTTCATAATCGTTTATGTATGAACATCACATTTCCAATTCATAGGAATGTTAATTTTTATTTTTTGCAATGGTATTGAAGAATATTTGACCACATGTAAAAAAAGTGGGAACAAATATCCAAGCAATGTCAGCCATCATTAGGTAGATTTGTTATTAAGATAAAATAGATTAAAACAATCACTTAGGTAAAAGATCGCCGCATCGTAAATACAGAGTGCGAACTTTGTCCTTTGCCGCATGTTTTTTTAGGTGTAAGTTTTAAATAGCTTCACAGAGGAAAACGTTTGGCGGCTGGTCTACTGTGGCTGTTAATTGAGACATTGAGAAAATAAAATAAAATCCAAGTCACATCACATTTTTCTTTTACCTTTTTAGACCCCCTCATCCTTTTGAAAAATTGTAAATGAAGCGTGCACACACCTTTTTTTTCTATAGGACACCGTATGTCATTTTGTCACAACAAAATTCTAAAGGGGATAAATTCTTTTGAATGTATAGTGGCTGGGTAATGTGCAAATATACAGTGTGATTTTTTTTTAAAACTTTTTTACACCTTGTACAGGGTGTCCTATTTTTGGGATGACGTTCACAATGTCGAAATACATATAATCGAAATTTAAAATCTTGAACTCATTATATCGAAAATCAAAATCTCGAACAATCAAAATGTCGAATAATTAAAACATAGAAAATCAAAATGTCGAAAATCAAAATCTCGAAAAATCGAAATGTAGAAAATAATAATATCGAAAATTAAATTATCGAAAATTAAAATGTCGAATTGAAAAATGTCGAATAATTAAAATATCGAAAATTAAAATATCGAAAATACAAATGTCGAAAATCAAAATATAGAAATAACAAAATATCAAAAAGGATAATATTAAAAATTAAATGTCGAAAGTAAATATCGAAACCACAAAATATCGAAAAATTACAATCTCGAATAATCAAAATGTCGTTTGGTTGGGTAAGGTTAGGTTTGGATAGGTTCGGTTCGGGTCGGTTCGGTTCGGTTCGGTTCGGTTCGGTTCGGTTCGAATTCACACCTTCTAGGATCCCGGGAAAGAAGTCAGGAAAGTTTGTTTTTTGAAAAAAATTGTTGGTTTAGTTTGCTTTGGTTCGGTTCGGTTCGGGTCGGTTCGGTTTGGTTCGGTTCGGTTCGGTTCGGTTCGGGTCGGTTCGGTTCGGTTCGGTTCGAATTCACACCTTCTAGGATCCCGGGAAAGAAGTCAGGAAAGTTTGTTTTTTGAAAAAAATTGTTGGTTTAGTTTGCTTTGGTTCGGTTTGATTCGGTTCGGTTCGGTTAGATTTCACTAGGTTTCGTTAGGTTAGGTTTTTGAAACTATCTATTTTTGTGTGGTTATATCAGATTAGGTTACGTTTGATTAGGTCAGGGTCAGGTTAGGTGAAGGTTCCGAAATTTTCTGTTTTTGATTTTCGATATTTTGTTGTTTCGATATATTGTATTTTCGATATTTTGTTATTCGATATTTTGTGTTTTCGATATTTTGTTGTTTCGATATTTTGTTGTTTCGATATTTTGTTGTTTTGATATTTTGTTGTTTCGATATTTTGTTGTTTCGATATTTTGTTGTTTCGATATTTTGTATTTTCGATATTTTGTATTTTCGATATTTTCTTATTCGATATTTTGTGTTTTCGATATTTAAATTTTTCGATAATTTAACTATTCGACATATTTTAACTTTCGATATTATTATTTTTCCAGATTTTGATTTTCGACATTTTGATTATCTATGTTTTAATTATTCGACATTTTGATTTTCGGTATAAAGAGTTCGAGATTTTGATTTTCGATTAAATGTATTTCGACATTGTAAACGTCACTCCTATTTTTGATGGTATTGAATGGGAAACTCACTTAGTATAAAAGATAGAGGAATGGGGATTTTACATTACTGTCCTCAAATTTTGAGACAAGAAAAAATATAAACAACAAGTGAAAATTAAAGAAAGAAAAATAAGAAAAAGGTTTTTGCTTCGGCCGGGACTCGAACCCGGGATCTCTTGCTCTGTACGCAAACATTCTAAACATTGAACTACCGAAGCCATACATAAATTTTCGGAAAACTCATCTATGCAGGCTGCGGTTTCTCAATACAAGAAAAATATGTCAAATGTTTTTTTCTAGCCCTTGTAGTTTTGAAGCTACGAGGAAAAATTCAAAAATTCGGAATCCCAGAAATTTATTATTAGGGCAGATATTTCAATTCTGTTAAAACTTCTTTACACAAAGTTGATTCTGTCAATAAAATGACGTTGTCAAATTTTTGGTCCGTCGAGTCAAATCCGAGATTTCAGAAATTTCTTTTAAAAAAATTCGGAGTTTTTTATAGCTTGGGGTTAATTGGGGAGCCAATGGGAAGCAAAAAATTGGAAAAAAATCTAGGTCCGTATTTAACTTGTTAATTTTTTTTCTGAAATCTCGAATCCGACTCGAGGGACCAAAAATTTAAGTTAGATTATTATTAAGAGTAATTGTGTGGCCGGGGTAGCGTCCCTGTATGTTGACATATTTGGATATAATATTATATCCAAATATGTCAAGGTACAGGGACTCTAGCCCAAGGTGGATTCTTACCTTTGATTTTAGAATAGTCCACAGTATACCGGTCTATTTTTTAAATAATTTGTAACAAGCTGAAAGAATTTGTTGATATCTAACATAAAAAACGTTTGTCTTACAACTTAGATGCTTTAAAGCCCGTGTCCCCCACTCCAAACATGTCAAAATAACGAAATGAAAAAAGTAGCAGCAGTAAAGAATTACTAACTGGCTCATTTTTTTCTGTGGCTTAAAAAATGTGTTTGAAAGTAAATGGCAATATTTAATAGACTTTTTTAATTGTCTTTTCTGTGCTAACATTATTTCAAATATGTATCAATTCGTTTTCAAGATATTTGTATTTGAAAAATTCAAAATAGTGATTTTTAATTCATATATCTTGAAAACTGAAAGATAAAAATGAAAAAAAAAGTACAATAGTGGGTATAAAAATTTGGATTTTGGCCGAAATATATTTTTTAATTTTTATATAGATACGATAAATCTAAACACCCAGTACACTAACATGAATTTTCTACATATGTTTCAATGCGTTTTGAGTAGGGGTTGAAAACCGCATTTTAAACATCTTTAAAAGCTGGCTCAAGAGGGATGATGTTGACAGAGTGAATAAACAGGATTTTTATTTTATATGGGGTATAAAAATGTCGTATTTCATTAGCGAGATTTTTAACATAACGGGGGACGTGAATTGATTCTTGAAAAACTAGTATTTTTATGGGAATTTAACATAAAGAGATACACGAAACTCTTGATAATGAAAAGAAATATTCAGAGCGATAGGAGACATTAGAAATTAGATTAGGTTTTGGGACGTGCCAAATTTAGGCCCTAGAACTTTGAAATAGCCTCTTCGGTACCGATTTTTGTGGACGTCGACGGTTCCGTTATTTGTCGTTTGGTGCGCAAGGTCATTAAAATCAAGACAGACAGAAACAGAGAGACATACGTTTGCTGAATAGGGGAAGATGACGGAATATATTTTTTATAATTTTCTTTTCTCTGAAGAAGTTTAATAAGACCACGGATCACCTAACAAAGGTGATCCGTGATAAGACTGTGTCTGCGGTTGCCACCACCCCTTTCTGAGGAGGAGTCCGAAGATGAATTATTAGTCTTTGACTACACCACGGATCACCTAACAAACAGATAGGGAACTCAGTTGGTGGGGGGTGCTACGCGCATCTTTCACGCAGCCTGCCATGTTGGGGTCAACCACTCCAGAGACGCATTCTGTATTTCAATATTTTTTTTTTAGTACGTGTTGAGCATTAGTGGTGTGTAGATTTGGTTTTTGTATTTGATATATGTTATTTTTGATTTTAAACAATGGGAACGGTTTGTGCCGTAAGAGACTGTAAATCCACGCGACGGTATACTCTTAATCGAAGTAATTTTCGATTTCCGCAGGATCCTATAAGGGAAACTTATACATTATTTTATCTTTCGATTTTTTAAAAACTTTTGCCATATCCTATACAAGGTGTTCAATAATTAAATGTCCTATGAGATGAATCTGTAAATGATTTTTTTATACTTTTGCAGGATTTGTTATATTTATCTCAAATTTAAAAATGCGCCGCCATTAGATCCTAAAAAACAAGATATAAACTATGCTTTGTTTAGAAAGTTTTTGGTGTTTTGTATGAAACAGCGGCATAAGTTCAGTTTGTAGAAAAGGGAAATATGTAGATTGGTATTTTGATCCCTAAATTAAGCAGAGGTTCATACATTAAAAGGGTAGGGGACAATTCTTCGCAGCCGATTAACCGCGGCCGATTCGCCGCGGCAGGCTGATTGGTCGCGGCTCTTTTTGCCGCGAAGACATTTCGCCGCCAATCAAATTGCCGCGGGGACAATTTGCCGCGGGAACAATTCGCCGCGAGATTTTTGTTTCATGATATTACCATTGTTTTATTTACCTTGACTTCATATAATATTTTTTTATAAAAATAATGTTTTCCAACTAATTATTTAAATATAAATAAAATGACGAATGTAGAATGGCGGTTTTTGCCATTTATGAACCGATATGCATCAAACTAGAAACTTTAGGGTCTTTCAGGGCGCTGATTATTATTTTTAACTTAAACTAAAAAAAAATCAAAATAGGAACCGACCTGAAACACCCAAACTTCTGAATTTGATGCATATTTCCACAACCCCTTAAAGTTTCATGAATCATTTAAATGAAACCCTGTATAATACACTATTATATAACATTTGGTCAAGAGTTTTTGACACAAATTTGTTATAATTTTTTATTATGCTACTATTTACACTTTTAAGAATACTTATAAAACAACTATTATTTTTTAAACATTGGATTTTACTAAATTTTAAAATATTAATTTACCGTGAAGCAATTTTGTCCTAATTGTAAAGATTATTTGGTCACCCTTATCTCCTTAAACTTTCAATTTTTCGAAAAAACTAATAAATAAAATCTGATTCCAGTAAATTAAGAAATCACTCTACAATGTCAAACTTCTTATATTTAAAATTCACAATTTTACTCCTCTTGAAACTTAATAAATGTTATCCCAATACAACAAAAAAAGCAATAAATTTTTTTCTTTTTGTGTTTGGCTGTATGCTGGAAACGACAACATGCTAACGTATTCTGAACGAAGAAGAAGACCTCTTTTTGTGCTTCCCATATCTCTTATTCAATAGAACACATTATTTCCATAGTCCCCTACAGAGGACAATATATAATATTTTTACGCGGCCGAGAATCTAAAATTCATTTTAGCTCCCAGTTTTAGCAGAACAAAACTATTTTAATGTTTTTATTGTTTCTGGCAGTAAAAATATTTTTTCGCATCAACAATCTGAAACATTCATATTTTATGATAAATTTATTTTAGTCCGGCTCTGAGTTTGATTCCCAATGCTCAGTCATCGCTGAATTCTCCGAGATCAAAGACGGCCAGCCGGCTTATTTATCTGTTTGTTAGGTGATCCGTGATAAGACTGTGTCTGCGGTTGCCACCACCCCTTTCTGAGGAGGAGTCCGAAGATGAATTATTAGTCTTTGACTACACCTCAAACAATTCCGTGATATACAAGGTGTCCCAACTAAAAGGTTACAGAGATGTTTTTGGGGATTTATCGCGCGAATTTGGAGAAACGCTCGGACACGTCGATTTTGTTTGTGGGGATGACACTTTTTGGTTATCTCTAAATTTTTGTAGCACGCATCCCCTTCGAGGGGTATACTTTACCCCAGTGGCGTATATAGAAAAAAGTTTCGGGGGGGGGGGGGGGGGCGAGACAGTTTTGGGGGGGGCCGAGACCTCATGAGGCTGTATTTTATGCTATTTTATGTTTGTATTCATGAATTTTACCCCTATATTTTAAATAGGGACAGTGGGTCTAGTGATACCTTGTTTTGAAGGCCTTTTAAATATCTTTACAACCGTGTAAAAATCTATTCATTAGTTTTTGAGATAATTGCCTTCAAACTTTCAAATTTAACATAGACTGATAAAATAAAAATTTATTCTGAATTTTATATTTTTTGGATTTAATTTTTATTTGATCATTTCATACTAAATATGAAAATTTGATAGCAAATATCTCAAAAACTAATCGATGGATTTTCGAAATTTTATCACGGTTGTAAAGACATTCAAAAGGTCTTCAAAACAAGGTGTCACTAGACCCACTTTCCCTATTTAAAATATAAGGGTAAAATTCATGAATACAAACAAATATATAAATAGCATAAAATACATATACAGTGTGTCCACGTAAGTTGGCGGCATATGGGAAACTTTTTTATTATTAGCTTTACGAAAAAAAGTTATTCTTCATAAAAAGGTTTGCATGGTCCAAAACCTAAAATGCAACCATCAGATGTTAAAATTTTTTAGTCATATTACGAGGTTTGTCAAAAAATATGATTTTTGCTCTAGAGTAAAGTACCTTTCTTTTTGACAATATCGAAAATTGTTATAAAGAAAAGATGTTTAGAATTAAAAATAGCTTTCAAATATTCAACATTGTTTATTTACATTAAAAAAATATTTTTTTCTACATTTTCTTTGCGATTACGTTGGAAATTTAAGTTTGCACATTAATGCATAATTAATCTAGGATGCAAATAATAATAATGTAAATAAACAATGTTGAATATTTGAAAGCTATTTTTAATTCTAAATATCTTTTCTTTATAACAATTTTCGATATTGTCAAAAAGAAAGGTACTTTACTCTAGAGCAAAAATCACATTTTTGTACAAACCTCGTAATATGACTGAAAAAATTTAATATCTGATGGTTGCATTTTAGGTTTTGGACCATGCAGAACTTTTTATGAAGAATAACTTTTTTTCTTAAAGCTGATAATAAAAAAGTTTCCCATATGCCGCCAACTTACGTGGACACACTGTATAATACTTTATTCAAAATATAGGAGTAAAGAATTGAAAGAAACTAAGTTACTATATTACGTTCTCTAGCAAGTGGAGGGCATTAGTTTCCACAGTCCCCCCTCCTTTGAGGCCTGCATGTAAATCCGCCACTGAAATCCGTTTCGTAAAATAATAATTCACAAAATTAATTTAAAAGTGTTTAGCAATTTGTTTCATAAATTGTCTACGCGAAAAACCAAGCAGAAAACTTAAGGGGATGAAAATCTGCAATCCAGAACTTACACGCGCACAGGGCAGCAGGGGGGGGGGGAGGAGGGAGGAAAAACGCAGTGGCGCAACACAAACATTTTCATCGGCTACTACTATTTGTACTTGAAAATGATTATTAAAAAAAATGTGGAAGATAAAATTTTGAAAAACCGAAATAAAGATAGCTCGTCAGCACACTGAAAACACTTTTTTGTAAATATCTCAGAAACGAAACCTCCTTCGAAGTTTTTGGTTGAACACAAATGATTGACAAAAACGTTTTCTACTATATCCCTGAAACCGTATATTGATGCAATGCTTCGATAAAAAGTTAGCATTTATTTCAAGTTTTTAACTGTCAAAAAACTGTCACCTTTATAGATTTTATTTATTATTTTATTTATTTATATACGGACATGCTATTTTCAAAAATTATAATTACAAAAAAACTAATAGTATAAAATTACAAATAGGTAAAAAACATTAAAATCACAATATCATCACAAAAAAAAGTTAGGTAGCAGGTACAATTAGATAAAACCATACTTAGATTTCTCTCTAGTAATTACTGCGTGTGCTAAGAAGGTAAGCATGTATCCCTCTTGAGGTACTCTCCCCTGCTTTTTTATTGAACAGTAGAAAAGCATATTTCTTTCAAAGTTATCTACTTTCTTTAATATTTTTAAATGTGCGCTTCTGAATACCAAGAATAAGATGGAGGGATGTTAAGGTGGGTTCGGTTGGGTGGGGGAATGGACGGGGGAGGGGGGAGTTATAAAATGGAAGGAAACTCGCGGAGCATATTAAAATTGCCCGCTTTGCCCGACGGATTTGATTATAATTTATTTACTACGGTAGACGAGAGGGAGCGCTCCTTGTTATTTCGGACTAATTTATGCTTTACAAGCGGACAAATTGACTTTTTAAGCCTTAGTACAACCACTTAATAGCAACCTGACAGCTTCTTCTTCTTCAAGTAGCTTTACAACCCCTGGTGGGGTTTAGCCTGATTATCCAGAGCCCTCCATTCTCACTGGTACGATCTATCTATCTATCTATTTAGCCTTCTTCAATTCATCTTTGGACATAGACCTCCTCCAATATCTCCCACTCTTCTCTGCCTGTCGCCGTGTTCATCCATCTAGTTCCCGCGTGTTTCTTCAAATCGTCCGCTCATCTAATTAGGGGTCTTCCTCTACTTCTTTTATTTTTCCAAGGTCTCCAGTTTACAATACATTTGTTCCATCGATCGTTTTTCTGTCTGATATTATGACCGGCAAATTTCCATTTTAATTTTGCTACTTCTCCTCTGACATCCCTTACTTTTATTTTATTTCTTATCCATGTATTCCTTTTTCTATCTGTTAGCTTTACATGTCACATTTGTATTTCCATTGATCTTTGGGCTTTTGTTACCTTATCCATGTTTGATTTTGTAAGTGTCCAGTTCTGGGTTCCATATGTAAGTACAGGAAGGATACATTGGTTATTCACTTTCGTTTTGAGGTACTGAGGATATTTTTTATTTCTTAATATGTACCTTAATAAGTTTAATGTTGCCCAGGCCAATCTTACTCGTTTCTTGATTTCAAATGTTTTTCTTTTTTCAGTTTAATAGTAATTTGTCCTAGGTATATATTCCTCTACTTCTTCTATTTTCTTTTGGTTTATTCTGACTGTAATATCGTGATCTGTGTTTATTATGATTTTAGTTTTAGTGTAGTTCATATTTAAGCCTATATTTTTAGCTGCTTTATCCAGTTCTTCCAGCATTTTTATCAGTTCTTTTTTCTTGTCTGTTATTAAGCCCAACTAACATTTATAGTAGCGGCTACATGTTCTAAAGGCTTTGCTACTTTCTTATAGTAGAAATGTGGTGATCCTAACCAAAATTTGTTACTTTTTAGTTCTAACTACTATTTAGTATCAGGAAATAGTAGATGTTTCGTAAAAACGACCCTCTAAACTACTTCTTAGGATTGTTTCTTGATAGTCGATTCTGATAGTCTTCTCTACCAAAATAAGACGTTGCTAAAGTTTTACTTTCTTTTTAGTCGTTATTTCGTAGTCGCCCTGACTTTTATATCCTACTTAATTACCACTAGAAAGTTAAGCTTCATTGGAGTCCCAAACAAGTGTATCCGACAACTACATATAACTTTAATTTTTACCACAAAAGTTTGTGTCATCATAGTAACATCTGATGTAACAATGTAGACAAAATAACTTTGTGAATCAACTTTAAAGCCGCAACTACTTTGACTTTTTTTTAATGTCGATCTTTTAAAGTAATCTCTCCTTCCTTTTTCTACTTTGAAAAGTAGACTTTTTGAAGTAGCATCTTTGTCGCACACATTCTTAACCCTACTTTTTGTGGCTCCTTTTATAATATGGGAATATTAGGAATAGTTTTGCAAATATTTTTTTAACTACCTTGAGCAGTCCATTTTTTCGAGCTCATTGCTTGACCATTTTGCAAAACAATCAAAATGCAAAATATTGATCCAAAGTATCGAGTACCGCACCCGGATTTTAAGAATTGCCTGGTCCATGCTTAATTTCCATCCTTAATCTTTTACGCTACTTGTTGCTGTTCTATTCACTGTCTTTACGGTCGTTCGTGGTTTGTGCTGTGGCACCACCCTATCGCCATCGTAACCCTCTTGTGCGGACTAAACCGAATTCGTTTATCTATGCCTCTTGTGCTGACGTGTCGTGTCTCACTGTGATTCATTTTATGTGTTGAGCTTGGGTCAATAATTCTTTTTGATTTTCTTCAAATTTGTGCTGTTGTTAAAGCTTGGTTAGAAGTGAATAAACTTAAATTTGTGCTGTGTTACATTTTAAAAAACTCTTTTTATTGGCACTTCATTTATTGTTCTAATGGAATTTAATTTATCTTGTTTTTGTTTTAAAACCTACCACAAATTCACGCTCGTACATAACCTATAAGCAGTGGTGTTGTTGACAGAAACGGCAAATGAATGAATGAATGAAGTGGCGACACCCCAATAACTTAAGGGTAGTAGTTATACTTATCGCGTGGTTCCTATCACTCTGTAGACGTTTTCTAGTGGCGAAAGCTAGTTAATAATACGTTTCTGCAACGAAGGAGTAGAAATTCGAGTGTGTTATCTAGAACTAAAAAGGAATGCCGACATAAAAATCGTAAGTGACATGTTGCCGTAACTTAGGCTCACTTTCAAGTAACCCTTTCGACTATCAGGGAATATAGTTTGGGACGCCATGTTTTTATTTAAGAAAGAAAATTTAATATTTTTGTTGTCGTTTTATGAGCTCATATTAAAGATCTATACTATTTTAGAAACAAATTAGTTGAAGCTTACCAAAAATGCTCTTCTTAAGCACCATTTGTTGGAGTTAACTGTCGATTATGAAAACATAACCTCCAAAATCACAACACAAAAATTCCATCAGCTACCAGAAAACGGCTCAATTTTACCGGCGCACCGGTTTTTTGCAATATATATAATGCATGTTATACAGAAAACTTTGCGACGCACTCGAATTTTGATCCTCTGCTCGTAAATTCTCACACAAACAAAACAAAAAAAACTAAGCGAGTGTGTTTACTGTTGTGCCCACCATATTGTGTAACAATTCTACCAAAAAGAAACGATTATATTATTTGCAACTACATCGCAACTTTTATGCCATTACGGAAAAAAAACAGCCTCTACGACGTAGTAGATACCTGGCTACGACGTAGTAGTGTAGTTGTTACTACAGTGACTTTAAACACTTGGCCAAGTAGTTATAACCAGAAATTGGTTCCCCACTTAGGGAATTATAACGTCGCTGTATGGTATACTGAGACGTAGCGAGAGTACGTTGCGGTTACTTTTAAGAAATTCTTTCTAGTTGGGGTTTCGTCGTTACAATTTTAAATGTTTGTTGGGAGGCGATATCATCAGCATATCTTAGGTGATTCAAGAATTGTCCGTTTACTTTGATGCCTATTTCTTCCCAATCTAAGCTTTTAAAAACATCTTCTAGGGCCTGGTTAAATAATTTAGGGGATATTGTGTCACCCTGGCTGACACCTCTTCTTATGCGGATTGGCTTGGTTCCTTCGTGAATTTTGATTGATGTTGTTGCTTCGCTATATATATTGGCTATTAAGGCTGTATATCTGTGATCTATTCGGCTATTAATTAAAGATGCTTTTACTAAACAGTGCTAGATGCTATCGAAAGCTTTTTCGAAATCTATAAACTCAATATATAGTGGAATGTTATATTCGTTGACTCCTTCGATTAGGATTTTCATGGTTAATAAGTGGTCAACGGTACTGAAACCTTTTCTAAAGCCTGCTTGTTCCCTTGATTGGTATCCGTCAAATTTTGTTGTTAGTCTTAATATTTTCGTGAAAGGCTTATAAATTACATTGAGGAGTGTTATAGGTCGATAGTTTTTTGTCTGCTCTATCGCCTTTCTTGTGTATAGTAATGGTTATGGATTCTTTCCAGTTGTTCGGGAATTTTTTTCTTTTAGTATTTCATTCAGGAGAATATGGAGGGTATTAACTACAGCTTTACCACCGTACTTGAGCACTTCTGCCGTTACTTCGTCTTTTCCAGGTGATTTGTTATTTTTCATTCTCATTAATGCTCTCTTTATTTTCGTTATGCTTATTTCAGGTTGTAGCTCTGAGTTTATGTTCTTTATTTTTGTTTGGAGTTTCTTCAAATAACTTGATAATTCTTACATTTTAAGTGCATACTAGTTTGCACTGTACAGGATACTGTGGCCGGTTGAGAACCAGTAAAGCGGTAATGGAAATATACAGCAAAGTTTGGAATTAGCTTTTTGAAGACAATTAATTTGATGGAGAAGTAGCAGAGTGTATAGAAACTTTTCTCCAAGCTTCCCGGCCGGCCCGGCCGAACCGAGGGAGCGGTTTTAAACCAATTTGTTTTCCTATTGGAGGTTTAGTAGTAGTAGGTTTAGTTTCCGGATAATAAATAGAAAATTTCAATTTGCCTTGGAGAGCACGGAACTAATCTACCAACTAATTATAACAGATTTTAGAACAAAGCTGACGCTTATAATGCCTTTGTTTGTATTTTGTAATCATATCAAGGCACAGTACAGCGTGTCCCATTTTCGATGGGATTAAATGGGAAACTCGGTTATTATTAAAGATATCGATTTTCTGATTGCACCTTACCGTGCTCTTTTTTGGAGCCCTTAAAAATGGTGTAGTCAGATTTTTGCGATACCCCGTGGTTTCGCTAATACAGGGAGTTTTTGAAAAAATTGCAATTTAATTAATTCCTTGTATCTCGTTTGTTTTGCAAGATATTTTTATTCTGTAAAAACCTGGCAACTTTTTTAGAGCAAAATAATGACGTTGTCATTTATTAAAAATATTGTTTAGTTTTTGAGATATGGTATTTATCATAAAAAAATTAAATACGGACCTGGATTTTTTTTATTACTATTTTGATTGGTTCCATGCTATTATTACCTTAAAATGATAAAACTTTAATATTTTTTTGAATTAAGGTTTAAAAAAACTATTTAATATTTGAAAAAAATTGTAGTCCGAACCTGCCTTATAAGAAGCACTATGCATTTACAATTCATTTAGCTTTACCCAAAAAGTACGTGTAAATTTTCTAGGGACGCGAACAGCGTTACCTTCCATTTAGTGAAGGTGGGGGAGGAGAGAGGGAGGTGGGAACTAGCAAAATGGTGTCAAAAAAATTCTTCAAAAAAAGCGTGTGCCGAAAGAGTTTTTGAAATCGCTCTAGATTTGTGAAAGGTGCAGCACCAACTATTACTAATAAGGAGGGAGGGGAGAAGAGAGGGAGGGGGAAACTAGTAAAATGATGTTGGAAAAAAGTCTTCAAGCGTGTGCAGAAAGAACTTTTGAAATCACTTTATATTTGTGAAAGTTATAGCTATAACTATTACTAATAAGGATGGCGGAGAGTGAGGGAGAGGCGGGGAGGGGGGGACTAGTAAAATGGTGTTGGAAAAAAACTCTGAAGCGTATGCGAATCTCAGCGATGACTTTCGGCAAACAAATGGTGTTATTCCAATCGGCCGTAACAGTCCTCTGATCTTCGAGAGGAATTGTTGCTACTGCTTTTGAGACAAATGTCGTGACCATCTTTCTGGATACACTTCGAGAACGGTTGATTTTTGGTGGCTTTTCTTCATCTTGGAACACCCAAACAGACGACTGACATTTATTTTCGGGTTCATATAAGTATAGATCCATTAATTTTATTTTAATTGGTGCTGAAATCCAATCTCTCGCTGTTCTACAATCTCTGCTTTTAGTAGGTCGACAATACCTATACTTTTCCATTTTATTCAGGAAGTCTCCCGACGCTACGAGGGGTGGAGGGGGCGAGGGAGGAAAGGGTAGGGGACTAGAGCCCTAGCAGTTTTCAATTAAATACCCCCGTAACCATCCGCAACTTAATGAATCATTAAGCGCGGGAATTAAGTGCCGGTCGCCCAGAAATGGAGAACAAATTTCTGCCACCCCCTGATTATGCATTTACACTAAATTTTACAAGATAACTTTTTGACAGTTATCAGCTGGTTATCATAACGATAAAATAAGCTCATGAAAAAAAAGTTGTCGGGGGGAATTAAAATATTTCAATAAAAATTTGCGTCTTTTAATTTGTTTTGACCTATTTGTGTTGCCAAGAATTCTATTATAACACACTTTACTTAAAATTTTGGTGGGGGGGGGAGGTGCGCTTCGGTTCGGTTCTAACGCTGTAACGGAGCATCGCATCAATATGTAGTAGAAACTTTCGTTTCAGAGATATTTACAAAAAACTGTTTTTAAGGGTGATATAGTGTGGAGTCTGCTAATGGGCTAGGATGGTATTAGATCCGTCATGGATCCATTTCTTTTATAAATGATCCCACTGTCAAACTGAATTTTATCGGACACTTTTAATTTTTAATAAATTACCTACATAAAATTATTATTTCTTTATGGAATGGTCATGTGTTAAAAATATTTTAAAATGATCAAATTTAGAAGTAAATTTAAAAAAAAATATTTAAAAAATAAATAGATAAATATACGAAAAAAACTTTACCTGAGTATTGATACTCTATTAAAATTTAAACAGCTTGAAAAAGATTCTAAAAGAACAATCGAAACGTCGTACTAGCGTTTTCTGTCATAAAGATAAGTTGTTCAATTTTTGTTAGATAAATATTAATTTTTTTTCGAAAAAACCACTGAAAAATTAGTTATGTTTGTTTTTCTAGTAGATACGCAGTGGTTTCTTATTTTAATTTGTTTTATTAATAGTTGCGTAATACCACGGATCACCTTAGGTGATCCGTGTTGATACATAATATAAATTTTGTATAAAATATACGATTGTTCTGTACTGTTACATATATTATGCGAAAGTCAGGGGTGTATTAACTTTTTTCTGTGCGGCGCAATTTAGTGTCACTTAGGTGAGGGAGAGACCGGTTAGCATATTGATTGAAAAATTAGCGACACTTTGGGCAAGATGCAATTCAATTAAAAACCTTTTATAAAATGAGAAACTTAATGCCTCTCCAAGATATGTTTTATAAACATAGACAAAAAATAAAATACAAGCCTTCTTATTCTTAATTCATATTTTTAATTTGATGAATATTTGGTTGAGGAATTCAGCCGCGTACTGGTTAGTGAGCGTACCCTGTAATGAAACAGGATGACAATTTGTTGTATTTTTTTAGCATTATGCCAATAATAATCACAAAACAAATATGAATAAATAAATAGACACGTTTAGTTCAATTTTCTTTCGCTATGCGCTTACATAGAACGATTTATTTGCAGGTAGTAAGTTTCGGTTTCCAGTTTTAACATTATACTTAATTTTATTATACAATTATATTTAACTTCTAAGTATGAGCGAAATTTGTGTTTTCAATAAATATATGCTCTTAAGTCCTATGGAAGTGCTGATAGAAGAGTTTTATCTACAGGGTTTTTCCGTACATTTTTACCAACTAAATGTTTAATAGATACTAAAAGATGAGTAATACGTTTTATGCCTGAATTTTCTTTAAAAAATTTGCTAGCCAAAATATCTAACCCTTTTTGTAAATGTCAAATTTTGATAGGAGTAATCTTTTTTAATCGAAACACCCTACATTTTTAGATTTTTGTTTTCTTCTTATTTTACAAATATTTACAGCATTTTCAGATATAACGCATTAATAACATAAATAATGAATTTATCAGAGCGTACATATTGTCAAGGAAGGAATATAATATAACAATTTTTGCATACCTATTAAAAAAATATATAATAAAATAAATATTAGAATAGAAGGTAAATCGAAAAAAATTATAAAACCAACCAAGAACGAGATAAACGAGAATCTCTCGACCAGAGGGTCTTTCTCTCTCGTCTCGAGCTTTCATTCGAGAGAAAATGTCTGTCTCGTCTCGTCTCGTCTCGTCTTATCTTGCGAGAAAGGATGAGAGGCGAGAATCTCTCGTCTCGGTGACAACACTAATATTTGATAACAATTAATTATCTATTGTTTTGTTTGTTTTATTGTTTAAATTTAGTTTTTTTTGTAATTTGTGATAACTTTTTTTTCTAATCATCATTTTTTTTGTTTCAGGGTTCAGACGCCAGTTCGGTAATCTTTGCCTCGGCGCCGCGCGTCAAACACGCATTCCCGGCGGTTGCAGGCGCCGGCGGAGCGCTGCCCCCCACTCTACCACCCAGTCTACCGGCTCATGGACCTGGAAGCAGTCCGGTGCCGGCGCCGACGCCGCCAAAATTGCCTGCGCCTTCTCCGGCGCCGGCGCAGCAGCCTCCTAATCATCCGCCGCAAGCGATACAGTCCGCCGCGGTGCCGGTCAGCAGCGCCGTCGTGCCGACTCTAGCGCCTCCACCGGCACAGAAGGGAGACAATGCAGCCACCAATAAGGAACCCATTGTTGTTGGAGCCAAGGTTCCTTCCAATCAAGGTAAGACCCGAGATGAGCGATTTAAGACCTTTTAAAAAATGATTTTTTGTTTAATTTGTATACCGCGTGAAAAAAAAACCTAAAATTAAATAATAGCTTACCAATAGATTGGTAAACTGTGGTGTAAAAAAATTGACTATGTAGGGAATGTGAAACGAAAATCAATAACAAGAATAATAACACTTTAAAATTCTGTTTGTTTGTAAGCTTAGGAAAAAGCAGAATTTCAAGGTATTATTCTGGTTGTTTTTGCTTATTTGTATTTTTGCCAGTTTTTTAACCATAATAATATTTTTATACTTTTTTTAGAACCAGCCACACCAACACCTTTCGCCCTACCTCCACCTCTGCCAATCGTCGCACCTCAACAACCTGCCTCGGTATCGGTGCCTTTGGCTGCCCCGGCGCCCCAGCCTGGGGCAGCGCCGCAACAATCTGCACATCATCCCGCCTCGGCCCTAGGTTCGTAACCCATCGTCACAATACATATTATATACATAATTTTTTTTAAACATCTACGGAAAACTCTCAAAAACACTTATACAATATTTCTTTGATTATATCATTTTTATTTTATAATTTTTTTTTAGAACCTGCAGGTGCTCATGTAGGAGGTTTGCACGGACCACGTACAGACAGTCCTGCCGTGGCAACATCGGCAACGCCGAATGCTGCTGTGGCGCCCAGCGTGGCACCATCGCCTGCACAGTACCACCATTCTTACCAGGTAACTTTTTGTAGATTTTTTAAATCCATACCCAACAATACTACAGATATAGTATAGTATACACTACAATATTTTTAATATAGTCAATAGTGTCTTGAATTAATCATTTTTTTGATTTTACAGCCTCTTTACACACCTTACGCTCACACTACAGCGCCACCGTACCCGATAACCAACGCACCGTATCCACCTCAACACGTACCACCCAGTATACCACCGTCGGTACCGCCCACGGCAGTTCCGCCTCTCACCTCGGTACCACCCCAAGGAGTCGTACCTAGCGCGGTAAGTTCACAGATACTGAAAATGTTCAGATAATAGAAACTTATTGCAATAAAGCCAGGCACTAATTGTACCGGGCACTATTCTGACAGTTTCGCTTTATAAAAAAGGTGTCTTCTTTTAAAATTAGGCCTTTGTGTATTATAAGAGCCTTTGGTATGTCAATTTTGAAAGATCAACTGTTAGTTTTCAATGGAAAACTGTCAGAATAGTGCCCACAACTATTACTGCCTGGCCTTATTGCAATAAGTCCCTACTATAAGATTAAAAGATTTGTTTGAAGAACTAATACACTAAATATAATACTCTGCCAATTTATGGGCACCTAAGCTCACACTAGGTACTATAGTTATAGTGTACGTGCAAGCTAATATAACTAAAATGTGAAATATGTTTTATTCAACTCCAGACTCAATTACCTTTCGTTTGATACCACACAAGCCATGTTTTGACTTAAACTCTAATTTTCGAAATCTACCCCCACCCTTAAAAAAAACTAAAATGTATTTTGTTTAACTCCAGACTCAATTACCTATCATTTGATATCACACACGCCATATTTTCACATAAACTCTAATTTTTGAAATCTACCCCCACCTTTTTTTTTTAATCACCTAAAATGTATTTTGTTTAACTCCAGACTCAATTACCTTTCATTTGATATCACACACGCCATATTTTCATATAAACTCTAATTTTTGAAATCTACCCCCACCCTTTTATTGGGCTTGCGTTCGGTGGTTTTTGTTCATTTTTAAATGGGACCATCTCGACCCAAGATCCAGCCTAGGTACCAAATTTCATTGAAATCGGGCAAGCTGTTTTTGAGTTATGCGCGTTGGTCGTTACAGACATACAGACAGACAGACGGCGCGACAAAAAAGTTTCAAAATTATCTGAAACGCAAAGATATATAAAAAATTTTGAAATCGGAGCACCTTTTTTTTTCTCGAAAAAATTAGGATCACCATAGCTCACACTACTATAGTATAGTATATGTGTGAGCTAAAACTTCGTTTTTTTGTACAGGTACCGTTAATAACCCAACCCAGTATACCCCAGCCAATCTCGAACAAACCACCAGCAACCATGTTGCCACCTCACGGCATGGAACAACGGCCCAGGTCGGTTGAGAAGAGGCCCATGACTCCTGGCAAGGTCGTGGCCCACAGCCCGAGGGGGGCCGAACCACCCAGGGAGAGAGAAAGTTACAGGTTAGTAATAAAAAATACAAGAAGTAGTAAAACACATCAGATTTTGAAGAAATAAAGAGCAATGCATAAACATATTTTACCGAGTCGTTAAGATGTTTATATAACAGATCTCAAGGCACACGCAGTTTACCTAACCTTAGTGAAGGATTTTATAAATCGTGACATGAAGGCACACGCAACTATACTTAGACAACCAAGGCCAACAAAAAACTAGAGGCCACGACCCTGAAAAAATCAGCTGTTCTCCCGGGGCTGAATTTTACATTGGGTCTTATGGGAGGTCAGACGTTTTTTTATGATATTTTCAAAATGGTACTACAGATTTCCGCAAAATTTCATTGAAATATTCTCAGACACCATCCCGATATTCCACCAAAGGTTTGTAAGGAAGCAACATAATTAAAAGGTTAAAATTTTCAAGATTTAGCATTCCTTATTTTGAATTCAAATTACCCGCCATGTACCACATGCCAACTTTTATATTTGACATGTATTTGACTTTGTCATATGTGATTGTCACATTCGCTTCTGTTTTAAACTTAAGTTTTGTGTGAGCTTATGAAGCGGCTATGAAAAATTAGGGCCTACTATACATTTAAAAAAAATTGTTCTGCCAGAATAAAGTAAAAACAATATCAAAAACGGCTTTATTTAAAAAAAAATCAAATATCCATGAACCGTCATTCCAACTTCAATATTTTAAAGACAATCAGCTGTGTCGTAACGTGACCATCAAAAAAAATCAGCCCCGGATGTGACGTCAACAAAGTGGAGGATCGTGGCCCGTCCATTTTGATAGCCCTGATACAACGAATTGAACTGGCAAATTGTCTGCTAAACGGACAGAACCAAAAAGTAAATACGAAATGAAACGAACCCTAAGTGAAGGATTTTATAAATCTTGACTTTAAAGCAGACTGAACTATACTTACACTAATCCAGGACTGGCTCATCAGCTGATGAAAAAATGTAAATGATAGTCAAATTTACATTAAATTCAAATATTAAATAATCGTTATTGGTTTTAAAGTATGTTGATTCATTGTAAATTATAATTATTGTCAACATTTTCTCGCCAGTCGATAAGCTAGTGTAAGTGTAGTGCGGAAGCCTTCATGTCACGGTATGTAAAATCCTTTATGCAAGTAGGATTTTCAAAACGGACGGGCCACGATCCTCCACTTTGTTGACGTCACATCGTGGGATGATTTTTTTTTATGGTCACGTCACGACACCGCTGATTGTCTTTAAAATATTGAAGCTGGAATGACGGTTCATAAATATTTGTTTTGTTTTAAATAAAACGATTTTGAGATTGTTTTTACTATATTCTTGCAGAACTTTTTTTTTTAATGTATAGTAATCCCTAATTTTTCAGAGCCGCTTCATTAACTTACACTAAAATTAAATTTAAAGCAGAAGCAAATGTGACAAACACAGATGACAAAGTCAAATACATGTCAAATCAGGGCTATCAAAATGGACGGGCCACGATCCTCCACTTTGTTGACGTCACATCCGGGGCTGATTTTTGTTTTGATGGTCACGTTACGACACAGCTGATTGTCTTTAAAATATTGAAGTTGGAATGACGGTTCATGGATATTTGATTTTTTTTTAAATAAAGCCGTTTTTGAGATTGTTTTTACTTTATTCTGGCAGAACAATTTTTTTTAAATGTATAGTAAGCCCTAATTTTTCATAGCCGCTTCATTAGCTCACACAAAAATTAAGTTTAAAGGAGAAGCGAATGTGACAATCACATATGACAAAGTCAAATACATGTCAAATATAACAGTTGGCATGTGGTACATGGCGGGTAATTTGAATTAAAAATAAGAAATGCTAAATCTTGAAGATTTTAACCTTTTAATCATGTTGCTTCCTTACAAACCTTTGGTGGAATATCGGAATGGTGTCTGAGAATATTTCAGTGAAATTTTGTGGAAATCTGTAGTGCCATTTTGAAAATATCACAAAAAAACGTCTGACCTCCCATAAGACCCAATGTAAAATTCAGCCCCGGGAGAACAGCTGATTTTTTCAGGGTCGTGGCCTCTATTTTTGTGTTGGCCTTGGTCAAATATAACAGTTGGCATGCGGTACATGGCGGGTAATTTGAATTCAAAATAAGGAATGCTAAATCTTGAAGATTTTAACCTTTTAATCATCTTGCATCCTTACAAAAGTTTGGGGGAATATCGGGATGGTGTCTGAGAATATTACATTGGAGCTTCGCGGGAATCTGTAGTGCCATTTTGAAAATATCATAAAAAAACGTGTGAGCTCCCATAAGACCCAATGTAAAAGTCAGCCCCCCGCGATCAGCTGATTTTTTCAGGGTTGTGGCCTGTATTTTTTTGTTGGCCTTGATGCAAGGTATAACTGCGTGTGCCTTCAGTTGTATAACAAAAAAACATTATCTTACTTCACTTGTCAAATAAATGAAGCCTTTACCATTCGCTCATATGAAAATTGACTTCTTCCGGGTTGGTTTTATTTTTTAAACTTTATTCCAAAATTATTTGTTTTTTTTTTAACAAAGATATCAATTTCATGTTTTTACCTAACTATATTGTTTTTTTTAGCAATATAACAACGTTAAGTCGAAGCAGCGTGATTCCGACGACGACGGCGCCGCAGCACAGCTTCCACATGCCGGCGGTGCCGGCGCCAACCACCACAGTGTCTTCTAGTCTGGCCTCTGCGCCGGCGCCGATCGCGGCGCCTCCTGCAGTCGCCGCAGCGGTACCGCAACCTGCGCTGGTACCGACGGCGTCTAAGCCGTGGGTACCGCCGCATACTGGCGCCGCTCCCTTACCAACTGCGGTAAATATTTTTCTAGTTATTTAATAAAATGTTAAATTGCGAAAAAATAGGGGAATTTTTACAATTTTTTTTTATTTAATTTAATTTTTTTCGTAGGTTGCGACTCGTCTGAGCCCAGCCCCGCCAAGACCGACACCGCCGCTTCATTCTAGCGCCGGCTATCCGCAAAATGCGCCGGCGCCGGGAATGTTTGCTCCGCCGCAACTTGTTCCGCCGACGGCGGTTGTTTCAGCCGCAAGTCCACTTGCTCCTCCGCCGGCGTCGGCCGTGGCCGCCAACCCAAATCCTTTTTCGGCGGAAAGTTTGTTTCAAACAAGTGAGTTAAAACCTTTTTTTCTACCTATCTTGGGCATTTTTGGGTAAAAATTAGATTTTTTTTTTAGGTTTAATAAGAATAAAATATAAAAATAAATATTTTGATTGAAAAAAATTATAACATGGTATGGAAAAAAATTGTAGAAGATAAAATAATATATAATATATAGGGTGTCATTAAAAGTTTGTTTGTAACAAACTTTGACAGGTGATAGTACACATAAAAATAAGAAAAAAAGTTTATATGAACATAGGTCCTAAAATGTATAGTAGGGGAGCTACGGGCACCAAAAGGGTTAATATCGAAAATGGTTTTTTTTATACAGCAACTTTAAAAAGCTATGCAATTTTACAAAAAATTGCAAATGTTAATTAATTTTGACCCTTCACATTGTGGTAAGGTAAAAAAATAATTACTTAACTCAAAAGGGTACTTTTGGTAGGGGTGGGGGGTTGTTTTAACAAGATTTTTTTTTGTATTGCATTTTTTTACATTTTGAGTCTATTTTTAAAAACTACTCCCTTTTTTAAGTAGAAAAGGTACTCTTGTCTAAAGTCGCCCAGAGTAACGGTTTACGAGATAATTGAGCGTAAAGATTTTTAGTACCTTAGAATTTTTTTTTGTATTGCATTTTTTTACATTTTGAGCCCATTTTTAAAGACTACTCCCTTTTTTAAGTAAAAAAGGTACTCTTGTCTAAAGTCGCCCAAAGCAACGGTTTACGAGATAATTGAGCGTAAATTTTTTTAGTAACTCCCATAAGCAGAATAACTTTTACGTTCAATTATCTCGTAAACCGTTGCTCTGGGCGACTTTAGACAAGAGTACCTTTTTTACTTGAAAAAGGGAGTAGTTTTTAAAAATGGACTCAAAATGTAAAAAAATGCAATACAAAAAAAAATTCTAAGGTACTAAAAATCTTTACGCTCAATTATCTCGTAAACCGGTGCTCTGGGCGACTTTAGACAAGAGTACCTTTTTTACTTAAAAAAGGGAGTAGTCTTTAAAAATGGACTCAAAATGTAAAAAAATGCAATACAAAAAAAAATTCTTGTTAAAACAACCTCCCACCCCTACCAAAAGTACCCTTTTGAGTTAAGTAATTATTTTATTACCTTACCACAATGTGAAGGGTCAAAATTAATTAACATTTGCAATTTTTTGTAAAATTTCATAGCTTTTTAAAGTTGCTGTATAAAAAAAACCATTTTCGATATTAACCCTTTTGGTGCCTGTAGCTCCCCTACTATGCATTTTAGGACCTATGTTCATATGAACTTTTTTTCTTATTTTTATGTGTACTATCACCTGTCAAAGTTTGTTACAAACTTTTAATGACACCCTGTATATAAAAAAAAAATAATAAAAACAGTAAAATGAACGGATTTTTTGATTTTTTCGGAAAATTTTAAGTTAGGTATAAAAAATTTTATACAAAAGTTACTTAGTAGACCTTTGACTTTTCTTTTAAACTTTTTTCGATAGGAGGTCTAGTTTCGCTGGAAACCGTGAAAAACAATTATCCACCCATAGAAGTTCACCCTAAAAACTCGGATCGAGTTATACTTGATAAAGTGCAGATTGTTTTGATGATTACCAATGATTTTTGACATTATCTTTTTTTTTTTCGTAGATCAAGCGGACATGTTGCGCCGAGAATTGGACAACCGGTTTCTCGCGTCGCAAGACCCTCGAGTGGCGCCTCCGCCATATTTGAGGACCGAGATGCATCAGCACCAACACCACCATACGCATGTGCACCAGCACACTACGTCGTTGCTGCCTCCTCCCTCTGCGTCGGCCTTGTTCGGTTCTGGACTGGTGAGTGTTTTCTTTCTCTTTTCATTTGAAATCTATTTCATCTACCTCTGACCTTATATAACATTTTTTGTGTTTTCTATCTCTTTTTATTTATTAAAAGATTTTTTCCCACTGTCTGTCTTAAACTTACAAGAATTTACCACTTTACCCCCTCCTAAGGCATCTACCCTGTTAGTCTCTAAACTGACACAAGATTTTTTGTGTTTTATGTTTTCTATAAATTAAAAAAAATTGTATTTATTTTATTTGTTAAAAGCCATTTTTATCACTGTTTAGTAATTTACTAGCCTTAAAGATATAAGAATTTAACCCTATACCCCTCCCACTGCATCTCCCATTTTTTTTGACAATGAACTGACACAAGCTTTTTGAGTTTTCTTTCTTTTTATTTATAAGCTAAAGCCATTGTTACCACTTTTTAGTCTGCTGCTCTTAAACATAGAAGAATTTACCCCTATACCCCTCTCGCTGTATCTGCCCTGTTAGGCTCTGTACTGACACAAGATTTTTAAAAGTTTTCTATCTCTATTGAAAGCTATTTTTTTTGAATGACCAACCAACAATCCCTATAGGTGTACCAGATAAAAGTAAACCCCATATCATTATCTTTGAGACAACTTTTTTTCGTTGGCCTGTGCTATTTATTATGGTAAACAGCTGCTAACTGTCAAAAAGTTATCTCAAAAATTATGATATAGAGATTAACTACCCCTATATCATTATTGTTGTGACAACTTTTTACGACTTTTTTTCGATGGCCTATGCTATTTGTTATGGTAAACAGCTGATAACTATCAAAAAGTTATCTCAAAAATTATGATCTGGAGTTTACATGCGGATTTTGGAAACGCTCTCTAAAAAAAGAACCCAAACGTATGGCTTGGATTAAAAAGTAGACGCTTTTAATAAAATTTGACAGCAACTGCTTTCAAATGAGGTTGACAATTTGTGAATGCGATGATTTGACGAGCGGCTAGTTCACAACTTGCATTCCATTTGCTATTGGTTGACATAGTCAGGCGGGATTTTTAAAATTAAAACTCTCCTGTCCTTGTTTTGGGAGGTTGAAATCGGTGTTAAACCAAACTGAAACAAAACCTAACCGTGGTCAGTTGATGGGAAACGTATCCTAACCGGGGCGTGTTTGGACAGGTTAGGATACGTTGTCGAATAATTTATCAGGGTTAGGTTAACACCGATTTCGACAGGAAAACAGGATAGGGAAACTAATTATAACTATATATCATAATTTTTGAAATAACTTTTTGACAGTTAACAGTTGTTTACCATAACAAAAAGCATAGGCAAACAAAAAAAAGTTGTAAAAAGTTGTCCCAAAAATAATGACATGAACTGTAAAAGAATATAATATGTTTTTAAAAAACAATTTAAAAAAAAAGTCATCGGCATATGCATAGATTTAGTTAAATTCAATAGGTATGTACTGCACAAACCACTACACTTTTTTAATCACTTACAACTAGTATATATTCGAATTTTACGCCGAAAGCTGTAAACATAATGTTTGTTAAATGCTTGACTGGTGGCACCATCTCTTAATATAATATAATAATAATCTTAAACGGCAACGTTCAACATCAAAAAGTCAGCTGACTATTTCGACCAATAGCAAACGGAATGCAAGTTGTGAACTAGCCGTTCATATGATTTGGCGTTGTCAAAAGGGGGTTAAATTTTATTATAATTTAAAATTAAGAACATTTTTTGGATTTTGGAACTTTTAGAAGACAAAGTCATTATCTTGAGTTAACGTAGCCGATTACATTACTTGGTATTTTTTTAAACAAATTAAAAAGTATTTATCCTAAGGTAACTGATAATGAGTGCTTTTAAGCTTAGAAAAGAAATGGCGCTGAGAGCACAGCACCCATTATCAGTAGCCTGAATTTATCCAAGTCATACGTTTGGGTTCATTTGAAATCCATCATGTCGGCACGCTGGTAGCAGTCAGTTTAAACTCCATATCATAATTTTTGAGATAAGTTTTTGACAGTTAGCAGCTGTTTACCATAATAAATAGCATAGGCCAACGAAAAAAAGTTGTAAAAAGTTGTCTCAAAGATAATGATATGGGGTTTACGAGTCGTGAAATACCGAGATGAATTCCAAGACGTGCGCAATCGTTGTTCTGTCACTTCTGCCAACCAATCAACTGAGAGATATTTCAGTATGGTTTTATATAGCAAAACTTTAATAATTTCCAGTTCTTTTTTATGAAAATTCGTCGTTTTTGTGCTGTGAAAATGCCGGTGACGTGCAAGTTGTGTGACAAATTATTTAGTGCCCAATTTAATTTGAATAAACACTGTCATCGGGGTTCTACTGTATGTCTATGCTACGATAAACATTTTTTAAGATTTAGCGCATTTAAATTTGTCAATACTCCCATGGCAAAACAAAATAAACGTGAAATGAAATATAGAAGAAATACTGCATATACCTCAAAAAATATTAATCGCAGCACATAGATATTGTAAATTTTTGAAATTAAAAAGAAAAGGCGAATCTTAAAATGCAAAAATATACAGGGTGTTCCCTCTCAAAAAATCGACTTCATTGTCACGCCCTGTACAGGGTGTCCCAAATTCGTTGTTTTTTTGTGGTGTCGGGTATTTCTAGGGGAAATAGAAAAAAACTGAGCCCCCTTTGCGACGCTTAAATTTTAAGAGAAGCCTAAAGGTGAAAACCACATTTAGATATAGCAAGCCGTTTTTAAGCTACGGAGTGTTTTTGTCTGCATTTTGCTTTTGTGTAAATAGCTTTCTTATAGATCTTTTCTTTAAGAATTGACAGATGTAAACGGTTTTTATTTTTCTGTTTTGGTTTTTAAAATATTGCATAAATTTGTTATTTTTCTTACAGAATAACTCTCTTTTTATTCGATTTTTAAAATCAGCTTAAAATTTCCTTTAAAATGATGTATCACACCCAATATTTTAATTTTTTATTTTTTTTTATTGTTTTCTTTATTTTTATTTTTGAATCACCTCTTTATTATTTTTTTATTTTTATGATTTTATAATATTAAAATATTTTAAACCCATTAAGCAAACTAAAATATGTGGTAAAAATAAAAAAAATAATTTTATGTGATATCTCAAAAACTAAACGTGACAAATGAAATTTAATTTAACAGTTTAATTCCTCTTAAAAAAGTGTCTTAGAATTGTTTTCACATAAATAAAAAATATTAATAAATAAACAAGTTATAGACCCCTTCCCAAAATGCAGACTTTTTAGAGACACCCCGTAGTTTAAAAACGGCTTGCTATATCAAAATGCGATTTTCACCTTTAAGCTTCTTTTGAAATTTGAGTGTCGCAAAGGGGGATCACGTTTTTTTAGCCCTTCTAGAAATACCCGAAACCTCCCAAAAACATCGAATTTGGGACACCCTGTACATGGTGACGGACAGAAAAAAATTATGTTGGCTTTTAACCAAAAAAATCTACAATTTATTATAGCCCATTATTTTCAATGATAAAGTTGCTGAGTGCTCAGGTTATAAAAAACCACCCGATACCTACATAAAATCATACCTAAAAATTAGAATTGACCATTATTTTTACCTTGAATTTTTTATTATACGTTAAGCTCTTCGATCTCGCGCCAATCCCGGTATTCGCGCCAATAATTTAAATTAGACATTTTGATGTTAATTTTGGCGCATGCTCCTTTGATGGAATTCATCTCGGTATTTAACGACTCGTAGTTTTTAAGGCCATTCAAGGCCAACACAAAAATAGAGGCCCCGACCCTGAAAAAATCAGCTGTTCTCCCGGGGCTGAATTTTACATGGGGTCTTATGGGAGGTCAGACGTTTTTTTATGATATTTTCAAAATGGCACTACAGATTTCCGCAAAATTTCAGTGAAATATTCTCAGACACCATCCCGATATTCCACCAAAGGTTTGTAAGGATGCAACATGATTAAAAGCTTAAAATCTTCAAGATTTAGCATTCTTTATTGTGAATTCAAATTACCCGCCATGTACCACATGCCAAACTGTTATATTTGACTTTGTCATCTGTGATTGTCACATTCGCTTCTACTTTAAACTTAATTTTTGTATGAGCTAATGAAGCGGCTATGAAAAATTAAGGATTACTATACATTTAAAAAAAATTGTTCTGCCAGAATAAAGTTAAAAAAATGTCAAAAACGGCTTTATTTAAAAAAAAATCAAATATTCATGAACCGTCATTCCAACTTCAATATTTTAAAGACAATCAGCTGTGTCGTAACGTGACCATCAAAAAAAAAAAAATCAGCCCCGGATGTGACGTCAACAAAGTGGAGGATCGTGGCCCGTCCGTCTTGATAGCCCTGGGCCATTTTCCAGTAATGATAGTACGTGCCGTAGTCACAAGCTTCGTTTGGTATTTGCATCTCAGACGTGACGGATTTTTGGTCACGTGATTACAGACTAGTCTGAGCAAATTGGAATTAACGAACGATCCAGATCAAATCGATCAAATTTTTATAAATGGTTATAACCTCAAATATAACCAAAAATATTATGTACATATTGCAACTCACGCCCAGCTATAATTTTGAGAAAATTTTCCTGTAATGTCGGAAATTTATATAATTTGTTGTCTTCAACATCAAATAATTCGGTTTTAATCTTTTTACATAAAAAAATTATTTATGTAAACAAAACAAATACACAACATACGTCACAATCTCAGATTAATCTGTTTCGTCGATCAAAATGTACGGAGCAACCAGATTTACGTCCGACTAATCTGAGCAGAATTACCGAACGATTCAGATCTACCTCCCCTAGATCTATGGTTACCAGACGTCCGGATTAATCCGGACATGTCCGGATTTTTACTACGTCCGGGTGGGTCCGGGCGGATTTTTCATAAACGACCGGATTTTAAAGTAGCCGCCTTTATAAACATCAAATAATGCAAAATAAACTAGTTTCAAAAAATGTAATTAAACAATAATCGTCGATAAATTTAGCAGTGTGAATTCACCTTTAAGCGGGGTCTTCACTTAACGTTTTACCTTACATCTTGCCTGTTCAGTCAAAACGCATCAAGTAAAACTTTGTGTGTAGACGGAAAAACGGACGTTTTACTTGAACTGATTTAAGACGGAAGACCGCCTAGAGAACTGACCGGATCACGCATTGTTTTCCAATAAAACCATCGTTTTGTATCAAAAACAGATCTAAAAACGTACGTTAAAACTATCAAGTGTCTACGCTAGTCTTTCAACCGTCATACTTGACGTTATGTTAAGACCCCACTTAAAGTAGTATTATCAATTTCGCCTTGTTGAATTACACTTCTGCCGTGTGGTCTTAAGCACACACAATTGTTTTGATGAAGTTTGTAATCTAAAAAAGTACATATCAGACAATTTTACTTCTGATGACCACAATCTGCCTACCCACGAAAAATGGGCAAAATATTTTAATGCAGGTATTTCTACCCAGTGGATCAAAGAAAGAAATAGGCTGCTTTTATCTTCTGTAAAAGGAATACTCATTACTTCATACAATTTAAGAAATATGAGCTACTCAGAATTTTACGATTTTGTTATTCTGCCTAAAAATTCAACGCTGTTGAATAAAATACAAAGCAGTGAAAAGTACCTATAAAATAGTAGGTATATTATGTTATTTATTAGTTATTGTTTCAATAAAAAAAAGTTGATTTTTTGTGTGTGGTATTGAAAAAATTTTGACGTCTGGATTTTGTCCGGATTTTCTTGATGGCTGGTCCTGGTTAGAGACGTTTTCATCTGGTAACCCTACCTAGATCTAGATGGAATTAACGAACGATTTCGATCAAAAAGATTAATCCGACGTAAATACCGAACGCAGCTACAGTACCAAATTTTATTAAGTATGTTTGCAAGATGGCGACAATATTTTAATTTTTCGAAAATTCAAATTTTTAGTTTTTGCTCGATATTTTGAAACCCCTGTGTAGATATTGTATCTTACCGTTTTCGAAATTCTCATAAAGATAATTATTATAAAAGTAGAGCAATAGTAACAAAGCACTTGTAAGACTAGTTTTCTTACATTAAATAAAATAATGTTTTCGAACAAATAATGAAATACTAATATTTTAATCATTAGTCCCCAAATGAATTACGAAATTCAAATAAATATTTAATTATTTTTAAATGTTTATCCAGTTATAATGAAATTAAATAAACATTTAAATTCCCAATCGACAGAATTTCACAGTTAATTTGTTAATCGAAAATAAATAAACCGATTTTACCTAATTGATTTTTAAATCATTTAGTGAGCTTTTTCAATCATTGTCCATTATAATTAGGGCCACCACATCTATTATTACCAATCTTTCAAATACCTACTTTTTACCTTCCTTGCCCACACAGCAATGGCTAGAGAAGGTATTGTTTTCGATGAAAAAAATAAATTGATCCATGATGGAACACTATATTCCAAAAGCTACATATTGGTTATTGGCATTAATCGATTTTGAGCAAAATCTAATCAGCTCTTTACAGTATTGTACAAATTTCATGAAAATCGGTATAGGAGCTATTGTGTTACGGGCAGACATACATACTGTTTTTATTTTATTTTCTCTGTTCTTTTTTATAGTTGGTTGCATATAATTTTTGTTTGCAAGTAATTTTTTATTTTTTTTTATTTTGAATAAAATATTTTCTTTCACTGAAACAAACTTTAAATTAAAACCCTTCCTTTTTAAATTGGTTATTTGAGATTTTGCCTGCTTAAATTCTCAAATAATCATTTCGAAAAGCGGATTATGCCATTTGAGAGTTTTAAACTAAGTTTCGTAAGAGAAAAATATATTTTCTTTCATAATTATTAAATTAAACTTTTATAAAGTAAAAAATAAGTTTATCATAAAATATCTTTTATAAAATAATTAATGCCATAGTAACCAATATTTTATAAACAGGGTGTTTTTTTAGGTAACGGTTATTCGGATATTTATCGTACGTTTTTTGACACTTATTAGTCCAGTTATTATAGAATTTTAGCTTCCAAAAGGTGGTGTAGTCGCGATTTTGACATTTCTTGTTGACATTGGAGTCCTTAAAACAAATTTAAGTTTTCGAGCTTGGAAGGGGCTCCCCCCGCCATCTTGCATTTAGTGTGCACAAAAAGGTTTTTTTTTAATTACTTGGTTACTGTACGTTTTAGAAAAAAAAGTTTTAAACAAAAGTTGAAGACAATAAAATTTCTTACAAAAACGCTTTTGTAGATTTTTTTGTCAGACGAATGATTTTCGAATTATGACGCTAAACATTTCGCCGGCATTTTGGATTTTGACCAATTGTTTTTTAGTGGCTTTTAACTGCGAACCTGCGGATTTTTGAGAAAATCTGTAATAACATAAAATAAAGACCAACTAATAGCCTATAAAATGAGACATCACTGAGTTCTCTGGGTAGTACTCTTGCTGAGATACGAACCTTGAAGTGTTAGCAGTACATTCGTCTCCTATGTATTTCCATAGCATATGCAAAATAAGCCGAAATTATTCAGTTTTTCAAAATTAAATTATCTTTTAAACGATGCATCACCTAAGTTCATGGTTAGCACTTAATTGACATCCATAAATTGGGGTTACTTTTTAGGATCACGAAAAAAAATCATGTTTTTTTAGGTTTTATTTAGTTTTCAGAAAACTAAGCATTTTAGGGAGAAATGTTAAAATACCTTTTTTTTAAAGAAAATAAAATGTTTTTCTAAACGTATCGGCGTATCACAAAATTGTGTTAAAGCTATTCTTGACACCCCAGGGGCGTCCGCATATTATCTTTTTGTGCACACTAAATCCGGCCTCCCCCAATGTCGAAAACTCAAATTTTTTTTTAGGACTCTAATCTGGTGAACATAATACTATGTCAAAATCTCGACTACACCACCTTTTGCAACTTTCTTGGTCTTGTTTTGGCTCTAATAGAGAATTATTGAAATAAAGCCAGGCTATAATAGTGCCAGGCACAATTTTGACAGCTTTACATTGTAATATCAGCTGTGATCTTTCAACACACGGCCTTTGTCTACTATATGAACCGGAATAAATAGTGCCTTCTTTTATTAATTGAAAATAAACGACGAAAGTTTTAAAATCGACTTTGGTATGTCAATTTTGAAGGATTAACTGTCAGTTTTCAATGTGAATGTGTCAAAATAGTGCCTGGCACAATTATAGCCTGGCTGTATTTCAATAATTCTTTATTGACTGACTTATGTTGGCTATCTCTTTACTTTACCCCTAAAATATATTTTCTATTGAAGAGATGTAGAGAAACTATTTTTGTTTTACAATAAGTTTTTTCTATATATAGAATTTTAATGACTCTATTTAATTTATTTGTGACATATTAAGTATTATGCGTTTTTAATAAATTTTTTCGGTTTAATAATTTTGAAAATTAACGCTTGTTTCTTTTTTAAAATTTAGTCGATGTCACCTATGGAAAGACTTAGAAGATCACAAAGCGGAGTGAGTACTATTTTTTTTTTATATACTGGGTGTCGCAAAATCATGTTTTTGGGGTGAGTATTTCTCGGGGAGGTTAGAGGAAAAAACGTACTTTTTCTTGCTAACCTCGATTTTTAGAAGAAGTTTAAACTTGAAAAGGCTATATTGATGGTCATTTTTAAGCTACGGGTTTTGACTAGATTTTGAGAGAGGATCTATCATTTTTTAATTTATAGAGAAATAATTTTGATTTGATTGCTTTTTTTATGTAAAAAATCAAACTGTTTATTGTGTCACTTTTAGTTTTTGGGATATTACATAAAATTAGTATATTTTTATTTTTTCATACTATTTGCAGTGGCGCACCCAGGAATATGTCTTGGAGGGGGCCTGAGGCCCCTTGGGGGGGGGGCAGAAGCCTTATGATATATGTCTTGGAGGGGCCCTGAGGCCCCTTGGGGGGGGGGGGGGCAGAAGCCTTATGATGTCGAATTTTAAGATATTTTTTGTGTTTTTTCTTGAAATATGTTGAAAATATGTAAAAAAATCTAAAGCTTGGGGGGGGCGGGCCCCGGGGCCCCCCCCTGGGTGCGCCCATGCTATTTGTATTTGTTTAGATTGCTTTGGTTTCATTTATATTTAGCTTTTTTTATTGAGTTTAAAATATTTTAAAATAATCAAATAAGGAAAATAATTAAAAATAAAGAGGTACCCAGAACGTGGTGACTTTGTGTCACTTTTGATAGTTTTTGTTGATTATTTAGGATTTATACAATATAAAAATACTCTGCCAATGTATGGGCCCCTAAGCTCACACTAGGTACTATAGTTATAGTGTACGTGTGAGCTAATATAACTAAAAACTGAAATATATTTTATTCAACTCCAGACTAAACTCAAATTTTTGAAATCTACCCCCACCCTCACAAAAAAAAAACAAAAAACTAAAATGTATTTTGTTAAACTCCGGACTCAATTACCTTTCGTTTAATATCACACACGCCATATTTTCACTTAAACTCTAATTTTTAAAATATACCCCCACCCTTTTTTTTTAAATAAATTAAAATGTATTTTGTTTAACTGCAGACTCAATTACCTTTCGTTTGATATCACACACGCCATATTTTCACTTAAACTCTAATTTTTAAAATATACCCCCACCCTTTTTTTTTAAATAAATTAAAATGTATTTTGTTTAACTGCAGACTCAATTACCTTTCGTTTGATATCACACACGCCATATTTTTACATAAACTCTAATTTTTGAAATCTACCCCCACCCTTTTATTTGGTTTGTGTTCGGTGGATTTTGTTCATTTTTAAATGGGACCATCTCGACCCAAGGCCCAGCCTATGTACCAAATTTCATTAAAATCAGACAGACAGACAGACAGACAGACAGACAGACAGACAGACAGACAGACAGACAGACAGACAGACAGACAGACAGACAGACAGACAGACAGACAGACAGACAGACAGACAGACAGACAGACAGACAGACAGACAGACAGACAGACAGACAGACAGACAGACAGACAGACAGACAGACAGACAGACAGACAGACAGACAGACAGACAGACAGACAGACAGACAGACAGACAGACAGACAGACAGACAGACAGACAGACAGACAGACAGACAGACAGACAGACAGACAGACAGACAGACAGACAGACAGACAGACAGACAGACAGACAGACAGACAGACAGACAGACAGACAGACAGACAGACAGACAGACAGACAGACAGACAGACAGACAGACAGACAGACAGACAGACAGACAGACAGACAGACAGACAGACAGACAGACGGCCCAACAAAAAAGTTTCAAAATCATCTGAAACGCAAAGATATATAAAAAATTTTGAAATCGGAGCAACGTTTTTTTTTCTCGAAAAAATTAGGATCACCATAGCTCACACTACTATAGTATATTATATGTGTGAGGTAAAATAGAAACTTAATGAATATTAACTTTGATACACCATTCGAAAATTTATAGGCTCTGTTTCAAAATGCAGTGAAAGACACTGTTTTCACCCTTAAGTTCAGGGGGGAAATAATTGAATCCTCCTGATAACATTGATTTTGAGACACCCTGTATAATACACGCAGCATTTTTTCTCCGCTTAGGAAATTAATATTTTATTATATTTAAGACACAAATAAATAATTTAAAAACATTTTTTATATTTTATTTTCTCTTTCAGTTCAAGGACATACCGAAGTTAGGAGGGGTTGACTCACCATTTTACCGTCAAGCAGTGGGCATGCCAGGATACCCTGGATACAACCCTGGACTCATGGGACATCCTGGATTAACTACTGGACCAACCCCATTTGTCCCTCCCAACCCTATGTCTACTTTCCAACCTAAGGTAAGCTTAGTACTCGCAAATAAACCACTTTTTTATGTACAGGGTGATGTAAATTTGACACTTATAAGTGGGAATGGGTACTTCTATGGGAGATTGACGAAAACTAACCCCCCCTTTGTGAGACTCAAATTTCAAGACAATATTTTTGTTAAAAACCGCATTTTGACATATCAACTTGTTTTTCCGCTACATGTGAATCACCCAATACATATTACAAAAAGCTTTATTCATTTTAACTGTACTTTCTTCTCTTAGAACATTAAATTAGTTTTTTCTACACTTTTACCAAAAATGCTATTTTACACATCATTAGCAAACAAAAACATTGATTTTAATCAGCGATCATTTTTTTTTAACACTGTTTTAACTTTTCTTTTTTTTTTGCTCATTATGGACAGTATATCTAACTTTTTAGTTTAATTTTCTTATACCCTTGTTCTTTAGATTTACTTCTAGTTAACAAAAAATGCTTTTGTTGCTGTTTTTTTAATGTTTTGTTTTTCGTTTTTTAACGCTTGTTTTTTGTTTATTTTCTTTAGCCAATGACATCATCTGATCCAAACAAGCCTAGAATAGTGGTATGTAACATTTTTTACTTTAAAAAATGAACCTAAAATACAGGGTAACCGAATTTTATTAGTAATAATTTAGAACATAGATTTTAATAATCAAAATCATCAAATTTCTCATTAAGACTCTCTTTTTAACATTTCATAAATTTAAAAAAATTACTAAAAAATTTAAAAAAATTCTACATTTTACAATTTTCAATTTTTAAACTTTTTAAACTGGTTGTACTTTTTTTCCCTTTCATAAAATGCTATTAATTTTAGTTATTGAAAAATTTTAATTTAACTATTTTTTAGTTAAGTCTCAAAATGAATTAAGAAATTAAAAAAAGTTGAGAAATTTCGTTCATTTGGGATCTACTTCAGATAAGTAATATTAAATTATGCAGAATAAAATGGGGTCACCCTGTATATACACAGAATATTCCTTGTGTTAGTTTGCTTACCTTGTTTTTCTTTATTTGATTTTGTAATTAATAAATATTAATTTATCATTAACTAAATTTATTTCGAAAAGAAGAAAAATAAATGGATCTGTGATACATACATACATTTAGTTTTTTTTAAAATATTTTCAGAAATCTGGTAAATGGAACGCCATGCACGTCAGGGTGGCGTGGGAGATTTACCACCATCAACAGAAGAACGGCGAGGCCAAAGGGGTCCTAGCTGCAGCCGCTGCCGCCAAAAGCAACATGGACTCCCTTCGGACCCCCTCACATCTGTTTTCGCCGGGGGTCCATCCAGGAGGTAAATATAAAAAATATTGTGCATGCCTATTATCAGTTTAGCATAAATTTCATTAAAATCGATTCACGAGAAGTGCGTCAACAGGTATTGAGAAGTTAAATAAAATCGTTTAACAAATCTTGTTACCCTCTGAAAAAAAAATCACGAGTCGTTAAATACCGAGATGATTTCCATCAAAGGAGCATGTGCCAAAATTAACGTCAAAATGTCTAATTTAAATTATTGGCGCGAATACCGTCATTGGCGCGAGATCGAAGAGCTGAACGTATAATAAAAAATTCAAGGTATAAAATAATGGTCAATTCTAATTTTTAGGTATGATTTTATGTAGGTACCGGGTGGTTTTTTATAACCGGAGCACTCAGCAACTTAATCATTGAAAATAAATTGAGATTTTTTTGGTTAATTATGACAACTTTAAAAGCCAACATAATTTTTTTCTATCTGTCACCATGTACACGGTGTCCCAAATTAGATGTTTTTGGGGGGTTTCGGGTATTTCTAGAGGGGCTAAAAAAAACTGATCCCCCTTTGTGACACTCAAATTTCAAAAGAAGCTTAAAGGTGAAAATCGCATTTTGATATAGCAAGCCGTTTGTAACTTGTTTATTTATTAATATTTTTTATTTCTGTGAAAAAATTCTTAAGACTCTTTTTTAAGAGGAATTCAACTGTTAAATTAAATTTTATTTGTCACGTTTAGTTTTTTTATTTCTTTATATTTTTGTATTTTTTTTATTTTTACCACATATTTTAGTTTGCTTAATGGGTTCGGTTCGGTTCGGTTTAATATTATAAAATTATAAAAATAAAAAAGTAATAAAGAGGTGATTAAAAAAGAAAAATAAAGAAAACAATAAAAAAATACTCTGCCAATATATGGGCCCCTAAGCTCACACTAGGTACTATAGTTATAGTATACGTGTGAGCTAATATAACTAAAAACTGAAATATATTTTATTTAACTCCAGACTAAATTACCTTTTGTTTGATACCACACAAGCCATGTTTTGACTTAAACTCAATTTTTTTAAATCTACCCCCACCCTTAAAAAAAACAAAAAACTAAAATGTATTTTGTTAAACTCCGGACTCAATTACCTTTCGTTTGATATCACACACGCCATATTTTCACTTAAACTCTAATTTTTAAAATATACCCCCACCCTTTTTTTTTAAATAAATTAAAATGTATTTTGTTTAACTCCAGACTCAATTACCTTTCGTTTGATATCACACACGCCATATTTTCACATAAACTCTAATTTTTGAAATCTACCCCCACCCTTTTATTTGGTTTCTGTTCGGTGAATTTTGTTCATTTTTAAATGGGACCATCTCGACCCAAGACCCAGCCTAGGTACCAAATTTCATTAAAATCGGCCAAGCGGTTTTTGAGTTATGCGCGTTGGTCGTTACAGACATACAGACAGACAGACAGACAGACAGACAGACAGACAGACAGACATACAGACAGACAGACAGACAGACGGCGCAACAAAAAAGTTTCAAAATCATCTGAAACGCAAAGATATATAAAAATTTTTGAATTCGGAGCAACTTTTTTTTTCTCGAAAAAATTAGGATCACCATAGCTCACACTACTATAGTATAGTATATGTGTGAGCTAATAAAATATTGAGTGTGATACATCATTTTAAAGGAAATTTTAAGCTGATTTTAAAAATCGAATAAAAAAAGAGTTATTCCGTAAGAAAAATAACAACTTTATGCAATATCTTAAAAACCAAAAGAGATAAATAAAAACCGTTTACATCTGTCAATTCTTCAAGAAAAGATCTATAAGAAAGCTATTTACACAAAAACAAAATTTTCATAAACAAAAAAGTTATAGACCCCCTCCCAAAATGCAGACAAAAACACTCCGTAGCTTAAAAACGGCTTGCTATATCTAAATGTGGTTTTCACCTTTAGGCTTCTCTTGAAATTTGCGCGTCGCAAAGGGGTGTTAGTTTTTTTTCTATCTCCCCTAGAAATACCCGACACCACAAAAAAACAACGAATTTGGGACACCCTGTACACGGTGTGACAATGAAGTCGATTTTTTGAGAGGGAAGACCCTGTATATTTTTGCATTTTAAGATTCGTCTTTTCTTTCTGATTTCAAAAATATACAATATCTATGTGCTGCGATTAATATTTTTTGAGGCATATGCAGTATTTCTTCTATATGATCTTATGCCTTTCACGTTTATTTTGTTTTGCCATGGGTGTATTGACTCTCAACTCCAATATTTCTTCAAGTATTTCTTGATTGTGTTTGTATTTCAAATGATCACACAGATCCAAGTTTTTTGGGAAGGAGCATTTACATTCTAGGCATCTAAACATAAAAACACTTTCTGCATAGGAATACCTTTGTTTTTGTATGCCATGTTTACTTTGACAGTGTTTATTCAAATTAAATTGGGCACTAAATAATTTGTCACACAACTTGCACGTCACCGGCATTTTCACAGCACAAAAACGACGAATTTTCATCAAAAAGAACTGGAAATTATTAAAGTTTTGCTGTATAAAACCATACTGAAATATCTCTCAGTTGATTGGTTGGCAGAAGTGACAGATCAACGCTTGCGCACGTCTTGGAATTCATCTCGGTATTTAACGACTCGTAAAAAATCGACATTTTCGAGAGTTTTCACAAAAAACCACTACAAATACCAGAAAAAGCCTCTATGTAAAAAAAACATAAATACCTTGTATAAATGTTATTACATAAATATCTTGTATAAATCCAATATTCTGTTTGTTAGCAGGGAGACCTCCTCACGAACTAGGACCCTATCCACCTTCGTTGGCATCTCACAGACCTCCAGGTTTCGATCAACCTCCACACCATCCAGGTAGTTTGTTTGCTGCACCTCCTGGTGCTCTAGGTAAGTCCCTCATTTTACAGATTTTCAAACCACAATCAAAAAAGAACTTAAGATAAAGTTAATACCTAGGTATTTATAATAAATACTGTAACTAGTATGGACATTTTTTGGTTTTCAACTTTGGAGTTGTACTATATTCTACATATTAGTTTGTTTATAACTTATTATTTATCTTATTTTAGGAAAAAGTCCCTTCGTTTCGGCAGCCTCCACCCTCTCGCCATTCTCCAGATATGGAGGTGCACCTCTGGGAGCCTCAAGTACGTCTCCTTTCTCCATGTCACCTTTCGGGGCAGCTGCGAGGGACGGTCATCTTGGATTGGGACCCATGCATCCGGGGGCCGATCCCTGGAGAACCCTGGGAAGGGCTATGCCTGGATTTCCACCATCAGTCAACACTTTGCCGCCTTCCTTGCCAGGTAATTACTTAGTAGCCATAAGTATGTAGGGGAAAGTGGGGCAATTTAAAAGTCCAGGTTCATATGTAGGGGAAAGTGGAGCAATTTAAAAGACGAGGTTCATTGAAACAGTTTAAATTTCCTGTGCTTTATAAACAATTTTAAAGATGGGATTAATATTTTACTTTGCCTCCTTCCTTCCAAGTAATTACTTAAGAGTAATTCCATAGTTATGTAGGAGGAAGTGGGGTAGGTTGAAACATGGGGCATATTGAAACAACTTAAAACTCCTCAGCCACATAAAAAATTTTAAAGTTTGATTCATATTTTACTTTGCCTCTTACCTTTAATTACTTAGCAGCCTTTGCCTCTTATCTTGCTAGGTAATTACTTAGCAGCCATTCCATATTTATGTAGCGGAAAGTGGGGCAGGTTGACAAACGAGGCACATTAAAACAGTTCAAATTTCCTGTGCTACATAAACAATTTGAAAGTTGTTTCATATTTTACTTTGCCTCTTACCTTGCTAGGTAATTAATTAGCAGCTATTCTATAGTTATGAAGGGCAAAGTAGGGCAGGTTGAAACATGGGGCACTTCTAAACAGTTTAAATTTCCTGCGCTACATACACAATTTTAAAGGTGTGATTAATATTTCAGTTTGCCTCCTTCCTTGCCAGGTAATTACTTAGCAGTTATTCCATAGTTATCTAGAAGAAAGTCGGACAGGTCGAAATATAGAGCACATTAAAACAGTTTTAATTTCCTGCGCTACAAGAACAATTTTAAAGGTGTGAGTTACCTTTTACTTTGCCTCTTACCTTGCCAGGTAATTACTTAACAGCCTTTGCCTCTTATCTTGCTAGGTAATTACTTAGCAGCCATTCCATATTTATGTAGCGGAAAGTGGGGCAGGTTGAAACACGAGGCACATTAAAACAGTTCAAATTTCCTGTGCTACATAAACAATTTGAAAGTTGTTTCATATTTTACTTTGCCTCTTACCTTGCTAGGTAATTAATTAGCAGCTATTCTATAGTTATGAAGGGCAAAGTAGGGCAGGTTGAAACATGGGGCACTTCTAAACAGTTTAAATTTCCTGCGCTACATACACAATTTTAAAGGTGTGATTAATATTTCAGTTTGCCTCCTTCCTTGCCAGGTAATTACTTAGCAGTTATTCCATAGTTATCTAGAAGAAAGTCGGACAGGTCGAAATATAGAGCACATTAAAACAGTTTTAATTTCCTGCGCTACAAGAACAATTTTAAAGGTGTGAGTTACCTTTTACTTTGCCTCTTACCTTGCCAGGTAATTACTTAACAGCCTTTGCCTCTTATCTTGCTAGGTAATTACTTAGCAGCCATTCCATATTTATGTAGCGGAAAGTGGGGCAGGTTGAAACACGAGGCACATTAAAACAGTTCAAATTTCCTGTGCTACATAAACAATTTGAAAGTTGTTTCATATTTTACTTTGCTTCTTACCTTGCTAGGTAATTACTTACCAGCTATAGTTATGAAGGGCAAAGTAGGGCAGGTTAAAACATGGGGCACTTCTAAACAGTTTAAATTTCCTGGGCTACATACACAATTTTAAAGGTGTGATTAATATTTCAGTTTGCCTCCTTCCTTGCCAGATAATTACTTAGTAGTTATTCCATAGTTATCTAGAAGAAAGTCCGAATATAGAGCACGTTAAAACAGTTTTAATTTCCTGCGCTACAAGAACAATTTTAAAGGTGTGATTTACCTTTTACTTTGCCTCTTACCTTGCCAGGTAATTACTTAGCAGCCTTTGTCTCTTATCTTACTAGCTAATTACTTAGCAGCCATTCCATAGTTATTTAGGGGAAGTTGGGGCAGGTTGAAACACGAGGCACTTTGAAACAGTTTAAATTTTCTGTGCTAAATAAACAATTTATAAAGGTGTGATTTATATTTCCCTTTTCCTCCTACCTATCACTATGACAATCAACCCTTAAGCACTGTGAAGTAAAACGTTTTCTTTTAATTATCAGGTTTACCTCCAGGCCCGGCCCCATGGCAGATCAAACCCGACCCTGTGCTGGAACAGCGCGAGCGAGAGGCAAGGGAACGCGAGGAGAGGGAGCGAGAACGACTTAGGCGAGAAAGAGAAGAGCGAGAGAGACGGGATAGGGAGGAAAAACAGCGGCGTCTCGAACAACAGGTAAAATGTTTTAAAAACTATCCCAAACTTAAATACTTTTTATGGTTATTTCAACAATTTTTGCAAGAAATTCTAACTTTTTAAAATTCTTGAAAATTTTGAGAATTCGGCGTTTTAAATTTTTTTCCAATTTTGCAAATTTTTGTAAAAGAAAATGAATGTTCATGTTTTATTCAATTTTTAAATATTTAATCTTTTTTTAGCAACAACAAGAAAGGGAAAGAGAACGAGAAAGGCGTGAAAAAGAAAGACGCGAAATGGAACGGCGAGAAAACGAACGTAGGGAAAGAGAGAGGGAAGCGTATTTGCATCAGCAAAGGTAAGAAAAAACTGTAATTTTTCCAATTTATACACAAACGAACGAAAATCATATTTCTAGATGAGATAGATAAAAGTGGCACTTTTTATCCTGAGACGAAAACTTTGTAGACGAGGCATAAAAAGACACTTTTCTTGAGCTTATTTTTAAGCCTTTTCTGTTTCTTTTTTTGGTGTTTTTAGGTTTTGACGTTTTTATTTTGGATTTTTAAAACCAGTGAAAGCAGTCCCAGCTTTTTTCAAAAAGCAACATTTTAAAACCAGTTTTAAAATTGGATTTTACAATTTTACCAAAAAAAAAAAGATTTTGTATATTGTCTTGAATTCAATAATTTTAAGCAGACATGTACAAACTCCATAGACTACACAATTTTCTTGTATGCTTTCACAGACTAGCAGCTGAGCAACAAGCAGCCAAACAGCAACAACAGCACCAGCAACACCAACAGCAACAACACCAGCAACAGCACCAACAGCATGCGTCTGTGATAAGAGACCGAAGTCCTGTCCGTAACGGACAACCGGAAATGGGGGATATTCGGGTCAAAGAGGAACCGAGAATCAAAGAAGAAGACCTGATATCGAGGTCGGCAGCCGCAGATTTAAGGTTAGTGTAATAGGATTGACAGTGGTACTCAATTTGTGCAACAACTTAATAGAAATAAACTTTCGGACTTCCATTGTCTTTATTTATTTTAAACACGACGTTTCGGTTAGTAAGTATCACTAACCGTTTTCAAGTGTAAACTAAACAATCTAGTCTCTAGGCTACTACTTGGTATGCAGTCAGGTGTGACGGCCCTCTTTTTAATCCTAAGACGCCTGTTTTTCTTAAGGAGTGGTTTCCATATGTTTGGTATGTCCGTGCTTGGTTGACTGAAAACTTCTTTATTCTGTATTATAAACTCGGCTTCAATAAACTTTCGTTTTCGCCAATGCGACTCCTTATGCAAAACTTTAGCTTCTGACCACTGAATCGTGTGATCGTTTGACCATGCCATTATTGTAACCGAATAAATGGCGAGAAAACAGTCTGTCACAAAGTCACCACTTTCTACGGTACCATAATCTTTGTTTTTTCAGGTATCACCCGTACTCACGGCACCCAGGCGTTCTTCCGCCAGCTCCCCCCTCAGTTTTAGACCGAACGCGTCTTCTGCCCCCCACGCTTCCCCCTCACTATCCGCCGACAGCGAGTCACTGGCCCCCGCCACCCCACGCGGACCACTTCTACAGATATGGGTACCCGCATCTGATGGACCCCCTCAGAGTACCTGACGATCGGACGGCAGGGTACTATGGACACCCCGCGTATGCCCCGAGTCAGCTTAGGCCGAAGGTAAGATGGTATTAACTTTTAACATACTAGACCACATAGGGTGTCCCATTTTTCGTAGTATTAAATGAAAAATTTCGTTATTTACCCCCATCCTTTTTTCTCAACTTCTGTTCGGTGGATTTTATTCATTTTTAAATGGGACCATCTAGAGCCTAAACCCAAACTAGGTACCAATTTTAATTAAAATCGGCCAAGCAATTTTTGAGTTATGCCCGTTGGTCGTTACAGACAGACAGACAGACAGACGGCACAACAAAAAAGTATCAAAATCATCTGAAACGCAAAGATATATCATTTTTTAGAAATCGAAGCAACATTTTTTTCTTATTTCACACTACTATGGTTATAGTATACATGTGAGCTAATACCCTTTGTATAGTTGAACTAGAAGTAATCATCGAAAAAGAAATGGTAAAGAATAATATTGTTACAAATTTAAGTATTTAAATTTTATAGTTAGAATTTATTTAGGTTTAGTGTAGTATTAGGTTGACGTATTTTATGGTTGTATTCTTAATCTAGGTTTTAGTTGCGTTATCTGTGACAAACTGGTATGCGAAAGTCTAGAAAAGGGCTGGAATGAGTCCGAATCGAACAAGGATGGAAGGGTTCTCGAATAGTAGGCAGCCCTCATATATAAGGCCGGACGTCGTGTATCAGGCAGTCAGTCACAGATAACGTACTGTAGTGGTCGTGAGATATTAACACGAAGTTAATAGACCGATTATAGTAGTGAATTATCAGCGAGTTATTAGTCAGTTTAAGTGCGTGTTTTTGTACATAATTTGTCGAAATAAATTGACGTATCGTTTTCAACAATTGCGAGTTTTAATTTGTCGTTGTGAACCCGTAACAATATTAAAAAAACTTAAATCCGGAAAAGCTAGCGGACCTGGGGGAATATATGCTGAAATGCTCAAATATGGATCAGAGAAACTACTCGAAAATCGCACATATATTATTAATCAATGCATAAACGGACATCCAGTACCTAATGATTGGAAAATTGCATTCATATCCTCAATACATAAAAAAGGAAACAAGCTGGATTGCAACAATTACAGAGGAATTTCAGTAACCAGTACTCTAAGGTACGGTGGGATTCTTAGAGATCTAATAGAGAATGATTTTCATGAACAAGAAGAAGAAGAACAAAGTGGGTTTCGCACAGGCAGATCTTGTAGTGATAATGTTTTTTGTCTTAAACAAGTAATTGAGAAAAGGAGCGCCAGAAATATAGAGACTCATGTTACCTTTGTGGACCTACAAAAAGCATATGATACCGTTCCAGTAGAAAAACTATGGACAGTTTTAGAGCAAACTAATATCAATCATACATACATTATAGCGATAAAAGAACTATACAAAGGGTCAAAATCTAAAATTAAAATTGGAAATCGACTTTCAAAAGAATTCCTGGTAACAAAAGGCTTAAGACAGGGATGTTGTATCTCTCCAACTCTTTTTAAAATATATATCGCAGTAGCTCTAAAAAAACTGGAAACGTAAAGTGCACGGCATGGGAATACAACTTAACGACCGATTTACCATATACACACTACAGTTTGCTGACGACCAAGTAATTGTGGCTAATGATAAAGAAGACATGGAGTATATGATGAGAAAGTTAACGGAAGAATACCAAAAGTGGGGGTTAACAGTGAATGTAGACAAGACACAGTATTTATGTATTGGAAACGAATCCAGTGAGTTAGTACTAGAAAATGGACAAACAATATCTCCATGCAATGAGTATATATACTTGGGTGTCACATTTGATAACACAGGAACAGACTGTAAAGAATTGGAAAAAAGAATAGTAAAAGCAAAAAAAGTTATTGGATGTCTTAACAGTATTTTATGGAGCAGAGAGATAAAAAAGAATGTAAAATTTAACATATATGAAACAATGGTCAAAAGCACGCTGTTGTATGGAATAGAGACTTGTCCCGTAACAGCAAAATACAAAAGAAAAATGGAAAGTGTCGAAATGGATGCAATAAGAAGATCAATGAGAATATCTAGAATAGATCACATAAGAAATGAGATCATAAAAGAAAGAATGGGAATCGAGGGAAGCATAACGGATGACATCACTAAAAGGACACTGATATGGTACGGCCATGTACAACGGATGAACGACGAAAGATTACCAAAGCAGGTCCTAGAATGGCAAACAATAGGGCGCAGAAAAAGAGGGCGTCCTAAACTAGAATGGCAACAGTCAATCCAAAGATCAATGAGTCAAAAAAATCTGACAGAGGATGATTGTCAGGATCGAAGGAGGTGGAGAATAGGCGTCGGACAACGTAGAAAAACGTTCTAAACCGACATAGTAGTAGTATAGTTGAACTAGCAAATAAAATATTGTTTTTGTTGTTTCAGGACCCCTCACTGATGCATCTGAGAGGAGGTCCCGGACCCCCACCTCCCGTAGGTCCCCCGGTGCACAAAATGAGTGCTACCCCTCCTGGGGGCGACGTGGTTCATAAAAAGGAGGAGCCTCGATAGCAATGCAAAAAATAGTAGTTTTTAGGAACATGTAAGTAAATGAATATAAAAAAATTTGTTTTTTTCTTTTGATTGTTTTTTCTGGGATTTGTCTAAAAATATTATTAACTTGAAGATTTAAAAAAAAATGAGCTTGGCCTTCAAGACATTTTTATTTTTGTCGCCATTTTGTATTTTTTTCTAGACCTTATACTTTTTTTAGAAACCGGTTTCGAAATCAACATGTTTTATATTAAAATGAAAAGTATAACTTTTGCAAAACTTTGTTTTCAAGATATAAAATAAATCATTACTTCAAGTCTACTCAAAACTTGAAAATTATAATATTTTTAGCACATTCCAATAAAATACGTATAAACTGAAGTCTTTCAACTAGTACATTACTGAAATATGGGTACAAATATGAAAAACTAGTTGTCAAAGCTTCCAATGAATTTGTTTTTTGAACATATTGTTTCAAAAAATTGTATTACATACCAATAAAAACAGAAACATTATTGATTTTTTTTTTTGACAAGTATTGACAGTTGGACAAGACTTTAAATTTCATATTTGTCAACTCAGTTCTCAAAAATGGAACAGAAGAAAAAAAAGTTAGATATTTGTTTTGTTTTGCTGTCCCTCAGAATTTATTTAAAAAGTTTTTAAACTTTTTCATGTTTGTAGATCGTAATTTCATATTTCAGAAACGATGTAGTGAGCAATTTTGAGTTTTATGTTGAATTTTGATCTCATTCATATAGTAGCTTAATTATTATTAATTTAAAAAGAACCTTTTTTTTGAAATTAATTGTTAATTAATTATTACACTAAATCAAACAAAATAATGCTGGAAAAACAACAAAATTGTGATTTGCCGTTGGAGTAAAGTATATATTAAATTTTATATTTACTGTGTGTCAAAAAATATTGGGAAAATAAAATAGAAAATGCAGAAAGTACAAAGCTAGTTTTTTTTTCATTAGGGTATAAGTCTGAAGCTTTAAATAAATTTAGGGGTCAAATTGGCTAAAGTTTGGTGTGTTTTTAAAATAAGGTTGAAAAAAATTTAAATCCACTATTTTTGAAAATAAAAAGATTGTTTTTGAAATTTTCCCAATTTTTTTTTTAAACTAAATCTAGCTGAATTCCATAAAGGGTTCTTTTTAAAAATATTAAATAAATAAAACAGCTATTAGGAACAAGAAACTTAAGTAGTGAAGATTTACCTAAAAATAAAATCCACAATTTTTTTTACTGCCGAAACTAAATAATTTAAAAAAAAAACAATTCTAAAATTTTCCCGTTTTATAGAAAAAATGAAATTCACTTTTCATTGCTAATATTGTGTTGAAATTGTGAATTTTATTTTTAACAATTTTGAGAAAAAAAAGTGGTTGTTAAAAAATATTAGTAATTTTTTATTCTACTGCCCGATTATGTTGTAAATAAGTATTGTACATTGTAAACGCTTGTGTGAAATCGTAAAAAAAAGTCGCGAAAACTTTGGTGTATATTTTAAAACAATTATATTATAGCTACATAATTACGCTAATTTTTAGATATGTTTTTTTTATTTATTTTGATGTATATATTATGTTATTATCAATTTTTGTAAAAAACTATCCAAAACTGTTTTTGATTTAGATTTATTTAGTAAAGTATGTTAGGTTTTTTAAGCCATATTGAATTTAAGTCTTTAAGCAGTTTTGTGAAAGTTTTAATGTCTCTAGCAGCGTAACTAGGGGAAAGGGGCGAAAATCAGCGAAAATTCGGAAAAAAAATTATGAAAAAAAAAATTCAAATTATATTTTTTTTATTGTGCTGTACCTCTTAAGACGTTTTGTTTTATTTTGATTCTTCAATATTTATTTAAAAAACTTTTTTCCAACCACTTCTCTTAGTTGCACCGCTGTGATTTTTGTATATTTTAATTTATTTAAGACTGATGGTTTATCATCTTTTTTTAACTTAAATTGTAAATCATTTTTTTTTATCAAAAAAACCAATTGTACTCAAAGATTTAACATTTTAATATTATTTATTGTTTGAATTGATTTTTGTTTCTTATTTTTTTATTCCTTTGACCAAAAAAAATGTGCCATTAAATTAATTTTTAGCTTTTTTAGGGGTTGATATATACAAGGTGTGCCAGAAAAAAGTAACTACAAGACATACAATTTTGGTTAAATGGAGAAAAGTGGCGCTATTCCGAGCCCAATCTAGTGATGTATCAAAATTCAAAATATCCAAAATATCGAGCAATAAATAAAAAATTAATAATATATGCAAATTTTATTTTTTGCTCGATATTTTGAAAACTTCTATATATATTTAAAATTTTAACACTTCATCTGATTGGACTCGGAATACCGCCACTTTTTTGCCTATTTAATCAAATTTTATGTTTGCTATTACTTTTCTTAATATCATGGTAAGAAAAATTTAATTTAAATTAAACGTGAGCAATTGACCAAGAGCCAATTTTTTATGGACCAACAAAAATAAAAGTATTGTTTTATTTTTTTTTAGTCAGGTTAGTTAAGCTTTTTCACAGCTTAGAGTAACAAAATGTGTTCAAAATGAGCAAAATCAAATTTAGCTGAAGACTGACAGTATGTTTAGGTATTGTGTGACCTAAAAAATTACAAACAAAATATCGCAACACTCGGTAAGCAAAAAAGCAAACAATTTACTCGCATTATTAATTTTTTTAATTTAATTTGATCAGAAGATTAGAAGCTTTTGATTTTTTATAAAAAGGACCAAATTTTTTATTAGAACTAGAAATGGCACATTTTTGTAAAAATATATTAAATTCATACAAAATTATTTGTGTCAAAGTAAAAGATTATATACCAAGGGATAAAAGTGACACTTTTTATAATAAAAATAAACTTTTATCACGAGGTTTAATGCCGTTTTTTCGTAACTTGGATCTAAGTTTTTTTTACTTTTTATCTCTAATCTGTATCTTTTCAGTACTGATTTTCTTTATCCCTTCCCTGTCACTTTTTATCCGTGCTTTTTACTTATTATCCCTGATCCGTGACTTTTTATCCCTGACAAAAAATATTTTGCAGGTATAAAAAGAACATTTTTATCTTTCTTTTATATACTTTATTTTAAAGATAAAACTGTTCATAGTATCCCATTATTTATAGCCAAAAATAGTGTAAAATTACGCGATCAAAGTGTATTTTTAGTCCTCGTCAGATTGTAGTACAAACTTTCCATGTTGGGATAAAAAGTATAACTTTTATCCCTTGGTGTACAAAGTAATATTCTTACCCCACAGTAAATTTCACTGTGACAAAAAAATAAGAAACAAAAATGAATCTTAGAAAGTAATTTTAAAAAATATATAAAACGCGTGTACATATTTTTCGCCTCTTAAAAACATTTTAATGTAGATAGCGAGAGAATCAACGTGCCCCTTGATGTTTAGAGACAAAAAAATTACAATTTTTTATGTGTATGATTCAACGCAGAGTCAAAGTGATGTATTATAAATAAATAAAATATTGTTTCTATAACAGTAGAAACATTTAGTCATAATATGCGTTTTTTTTTTTAATTTTATTTTCTAGTCCTTTAAAAGACGTTTTAGATATCAGCACGGCACAGATAACGGGAGAAAAATCATAAAAATTAATAACCAAACAAGTTTCATGGCTAATCGGGCAAAAAGGAGTTTTTTGTTCCCCTTATATTTTTCCGTGGGTAGCTTGAAAGCTTAACCTCACGGGGGTCCAAGATCCCGTGAGGTTAAGCTTTCAAGCTACCCACGGAAAAATATAAGGGAAACAAAAAACTCCTTTTTGCCCGATTAGCCATGAAACTTGTTTGATTTTTAAATTCACGGGTTCGAAATTTCACGTTTGTTAGTATTATTTGGCTTAAAAATTCCGTTGATTGACGCTCACTGTCTTGATGACGGGTAAAAATGCAAAATGCGTTGATCCGGCCTGAAAAGACAAAGAACTGTCGTAGGTCACGGACTATAGTTGTTTTTTTTTATTTGCATTCGATCTTTTCATTGATCGATATTGTATAGCAGTGTTTTTCCCTGCTTTTGGTTTTTTGTTTCTCTCGTATCTCGGTAGATGGCGCCTCTTGCTATAGTTCGCTCACTAATTACATTTAATTAGAGACAAAACCGTCTGATTAACTTCGCAAGATTTGTCACTTGACCAGCAGTGTTCTGAGGAGTCCCACAAAGGACGAGACGGTTAACTGTCAACACTTATTAGGTGTCCATTAGATCTTGGACCCCCGTGAGGTTAAGCTTTCAAGCTACCCACGGAAAAATATAAGGGAAACAAAAAACTCCTTTTTGCCCGATTAGCCATGAAACTTGTTTGATTTTTAAATTCACGGGTACGAAATTTCACGTTTGTTAGTATTATTTGGCTTAAAAATTCCGTTGATTGACGCTCACTGTCTTGATGACGGGTAAAAATGCAAAATGCGTAGATCCGGCCTGAAAAGACAAAGAGCTGTCATAGGTCACGGACTATAGTTGTTTTCTTTTATTTGCATTCGATCTTTTCATTGATCGATATTGTATAGCAGTGTTTTTCCCTGCTTTTGGTTTTTTGTTTCTCTCGTATCTCGGTAGATGGCGCCTCTTGCTATAGTTCGCTCACTAATTACATTTAATTAGAGACAAAACCGTCTGATTAACTTCGCAAGATTTATCACTTGACCAGCAGTGTTCTGTGGAGTCCCATAAGGACGAAACGGTTAACTGTCAACACTTATTAGGTGTCCAATAGATCTTGGACCCCCGTGAGGTTAAGCTTTCAAGCTACCCACGGAAAAATATAAGGGAAACAAAAAACTCCTTTTTTGCCCGATTAGCCATGAAACTTGTTTGATTTTTAAATTCACGGGTACGAAATTTCACGTTTGTTAGTATTATTTGGCTTAAAAATTCCGTTGATTGACGCTCACTGTCTTGATGACGGGTAAAAATGCAAAATGCGTTGATCCGGTCTGAAAAGACAAAGAGCTGTCGTAGGTCACGGACTATAGTTGTTTTCTTTTATTTGCATTCGATCTTTTCATTGATCGATATTGTATAGCAGTGTTTTTCCCTGCTTTTGGTTTTTTGTTTCTCTCGTATCTCGGTAGATGGCGCCTCTTGTTATAGTTCGCTCACTAATTACATTTAATTAGAGACAAAACCGTCTGATTAACTTCGCAAGATTTGTCACTTGACCAGCAGTGTTCTGAGGAGTCCCATAAGGACGAAACGGTTAACTGTCAACACTTATTAGGTGTCCATTAGATCTTGGACCCCCGTGAGGTTAAGCTTTCAAGCTACCCAGGGAAAAATATAAGGGAAACAAAAAACTCCCTTTTGCCCGATTAGCCATGAAACTTGTTTGATTTTTAAATTCACGGGTACGAAATTTCACGTTTGATAAAAATTAATGCGGTCCTTTGGACAGTTGGTATCATGCAGCGGGTTTAAAAATGGCCTTTCTTATTTTAAGTATTATATCTACAAATTATTACCTTCCTAGCCCGCGCAGCAGTGGCTAGAGAAGGTATTGTTTTCGACGAAAAATTTTAAGATAACGCCGAAAATGATTTATTTGGGTATATTTTTACCTATACAGGGTGTCCCAAATAAAAGCAATTACATGGGGATTTCGGAAACGGTAAGAGATATGAGTTTATTTATATGAGAAAAAAGTTGCGCAATTTTAAGGTCAATCAGATGCCGTATCAAAATTAAAAATATCTACAGGGGTTTTTAAAATATCGAGCAAAACCTAAAAATTGTGTTTTTTTTTAAATTGAAATATCGCCGCCATCTTGCAAACAAATTTAATGAAATTTGGTAGTTTTGTATAAGCAACTACTAATTCAATGACGTTAATAATGTTTTTCTAGGCCTTCTAGTTTTTTTGAAACCATAGCCAACTTTGTTATTTCTTATGACCGCCATATTGGATTTATACTTCATTAAATCGAGCATAAAAGGAGCTTTTCAACCGTGTATAACAAGCCTATCTTTGGATGACGGAGAAGGTAGAAATTACTTGAAATAGTTTTTTGTCAAAAATGCACAAAAGCTAAAAATTAAATCTTTGAACCCCTGTAGCTTTGAAACCATAGGTCGGACGACGATGGGATAGTTTTTCATCAGGGCATCAAGATCTACAACATACTAAAATTTAAAATAAATCCAACCGAAAGCCACCGCCCATAAGCTCCGGGCGGGATCCTTTCTTGGGAGTATCGTAGACGGCGCTTTTAGCATGCGAGTAGGGTCAGTGCATCCTGGACGCCAGGCTTCCAGGATGCAGTGACCCTAGTATACGAGTGGGCCTAGCAATCGTTGTAAGGACTCAATTCTTATCACAAAGTATATAGCTTAGTATTACCTTGTGTTCTTATGTTTTGTGTTTAGCAACGACGCGATGCGACATTTTGATTTTGATACTTTTCGAAATGACGTCACTAAGTTGTTTAAACAATCTATCTATCGCTATTCTATCTAGTGGTCCTCTCAACGCATGTGAAAAGTACGAGACTCCCAAACCTCTGAACCGATTTTCATGAAATTTTCAGGGAAAATAGTGTACAATACTGTAAAGAGCTGATTAAATTTTGGTCAAAATCCAGTAATGCTAATTAAAAATATTCCAACTTGTTAACGGAGCATCGCTTCAATATGCGGTTTTCGGAATATAGTAGTACAAGTTTTTCTTAATAATTTATGTTATTACTAAAAACTTCGTAGGAGCTTCCATTTCTGAGATATTTACAAAAACTGTTTTCAAGGCTGATATACCGTGAAGTTTACTTGGAGTGTATTGAAAAAAGGAAACTAACTACTTATTTTTGGTACTTCTCTTTCTTTTTCTACATTTTCTATTTGGAAGAAAAAAAAGCATGAATTAAATCGTTGGGTAAACCCAAAATTATTATACTCTTGCATTTTTCAAAACAAAATGATATTTACAAATTAAAATAATTAATTATTCTAAGAAAATGGAGCTTATTACTTTCTGTACCACATTTGAATTGTGTTGTACCTTTTGATTTTCTTCTGTAACTGTAAGAATCCGTACAAAAGGGCTTCAGCTGTGGGTGGGCACCCAGGTACGTAGATGTCTACTGGTATCACTCTGTCACAACCTCTAAAAAAATACACAAAAAAATTAATACAATAATAATACAGAAAAGTATAGGTTTAAAGGGTTTTAGGGACGGACAGAAAAAAACGGACCACTACTTTCTAGACTGGATTTTCAAAAGCTCAAAGGAAAACCCGCATTTTGATTGCGTCTACGGCTTGCTAGTTTTAGCTCACACATATACTATACTATAGTAGTGTGAGCTATGGTGATCCTAATTTTTTCGAGAAAAAAAAGTTGCTCCGATTTCAAAAATTTTTATATATCTTTGCGTTTCAGATGATTTTGAAACTTTTTTGTTGCGCCGTCTGTCTGTTGTCTGTCTGTCTGAATGTCTGTCTGTCTGTAACGACCGACGCGCATAACTCAAAAACCGCTTGGCCGATTTTAATAAAATTTGGTACCTAGGCTGGGTCTTGGGTCGAGATGGTCCCATTTAAAAATGAATAAAATCCACCGAACACAAACCAAATAAAAGGGTGGGGTAGATTTCAAAAATTAGAGTTTATGTGAAAATATGGCGTGTGTGATATCAAGCGGAAGGTAATTGAGTCTGCAGTTAAACAAAATACATTTTAATTTATTTTAAAAAAAGGGTGGGGGTATATTTTAAAAATTAGAGTTTAAGTGAAAATATGGCGTGTGTGATATCAAACGAAAGGTAATTGAGTCCGGAGTTTAACAAAATACATTTTAGTTTTTGTTTTTTTTAAGGGTGGGGGTAAATTTCAAAAATTTGAGTTTGGGTCAAAACATGGCTTGTGTGGTATCAAACAAAAGGTAATTTAGTCTGGATTTGAATAAAATATATTTCAGTTTTTAGTCTATAACTACAGTACCTAGTGTGAGCTTAGGGGCCCATATATTGGCAGAGTATTTTAGCTGAGGGAGTTTGCATTTGCCTATATTTTTTTATTTATCAAAAATTCATTTTGGTATGAAATGCTTTTATTTAGATTTTTTTACAAATAATCAAGCTGTCAAAATGAATTTTATCTGTCACAATTAGTTCTTGAGATATTACATAAAAATATTATTTCTTTATGGAATGATATCTTTATTTTTTTATAAGTATTCTTTGTAATTTTTTATATTTTAATTTGTTTACCGGGTTTAAAATATTAATATAATCACAGCTTGTGATTAAATTAGGAAATTAATTAAAAATAAGGTAATTAAAAATCAAAAACAATAAAAAATAATCAAATATTTCGTGTGATAATTTTAAAGGAAATTTTAAGCTGATTCTAAACATCCAAGAAAAAAGAGTTATTTCATAAGAACAATACCTATTTCATGTAATATCTCAAAAACTAAAAGTGGAAGATAAAATCGAATTTGGGACTACCTTTACAGAGTAATTCAAATTGGACACTTTTAAGTGGGAAAGGGTACTTCTTTGGGAGATAGAGGAAAACTAACCCCCCCTTTGCGAGCCACGAATTCCAAGACAAGATTTTTGGTAAAAACCCCATTTTGTTTTAGTGCTATGCTGGCTTATTGAAAAGTCTGCATTACTTTTTTATTTCCATTATTTTTTTATTTCACCAATTTCTTTTTGGAGTATATAATTTGTTTGTAGAGTTTTTAAAATAAAGCTTGATGCCATTATCAAACTGAGATATAACACATGACATATTTTTCTCATGGAATGGCCTTTTTTTTTTGAGTTTCAAAATCAGCCTAAAATTTCCTTTGCAACGATGATGTACCACTCTCGGTATTTTATTTTTGTATATTTTTATATTAGTATTTTTTATTATTTTTAGTATTTTTTTTATAATTTACTATTTAAAATTGTTTGTTTTAATTTTTAATAAAAATTGCGTTAAAAAATTATTAATATATTTAAAAATTAAAAAAAAAAAAAACAAAGTGTGACATCATTTTAAAGGAAATTTTACATCGATTTCGAAAATCAAGTAAAAAAATGGTCATTACATAAAAACAAGTTGATATATCATAAAGCGGTTTTTACCTAAAATCTTGTCTTGAAATTTGAGACTTGCAAAAGGGTTTTTTTTTCTCTGTCTTCCCTAGAAGTACCCAGTATATTTCCACTTAAAAGTACCCAATTTGATTGATCCTGTACAAGCTAACAATTTATAAAGTATAACCTTTGATTATACAAATGTATAATCAAAAGTATAACTTTTGCGTCATTGATGGAAATAATTGACAGACAGAAAGAGAGCTTATTGAAACTTGGTGCACACATAGTGAATGAATAGACATTTATCAATGGAAAAAAACAAAACTTTTTTTTAAACTTCTTGCCAATACCAAAAAGTTTTACTATATAAAAATTTTAAAATGGTTAATCTCTTTATGACAAAAAAGTGATTTATAGATGCCTTGATATCTGTGAAAAGTACTAACCTGACAACAGAGTAAGAATAGTGATAATACCCCCCACCATTGGCACAACTGCCCATCGAAATAACCCATCTAGGCTCAGGCATCTGGTCATATACTTTTCTTAATGCAGGTGCCATTTTGTTAGTCAGGGTACCAGCCACTATGATGCAATCTGCTTGCCTTGGAGAAGCTCTGAAGACTATACCAAACCTAAAAGTGTACATAAAGTATGTTAATCTTGAATCTTATGTGCATTTTACTTTATTTACTAATTTTGTGGCAGAAATGTCCTAATTCTGTGGCATAAATGTCCAATTCTTTTAATTTTTTTTCTCACCCAGTAGATTTTTCAAAATATTAATCAATATTTAGTTAGTGGGTAATAGTAGAACATATTATTACAATAGTTTTCGACTAATATCTTCTAAAGCAAAAGGTTGATGTACATATTGTAGTTAAGGCAAGATTTCGGAAAATCCACTTTCTAGAAGCATTTTATATTAGTTTTTGGCAAATGATCAATTCCCCCTTTTTCGACCCTGCTGAATCCGAATATCCCAAGTTGCCACCTCGCAATGTTGATAGGGGTAGAGACCCTGTATGTATGACATGTTATGTATAGTATCATATTATTTTTTTTTAATGGCTGCAAAAACCTCCAAAAACCCCTCCAGACCCCCCCAAATCTGAAAGTTTGAGATTTTTAAAATGTTCTTAAAAATTAAGCTTCTAAGGGAAAATTTATAATATACTTTATTGTAAACAATAAAATTCCCTTTTTAACAATTCAATGGGGTTAGACTGATTACAAACTCTTCAACGGCGTCCGTTAATTAAATTAATTTTGAAAAGTTAAAAAATATACCCATGTTTTATTAAATTTTTTTAAAAACCAATGTCTATAGGAAAATATTATTTTATTATAGTCAATAATATTTCCTTTAAAGTGAATTATAACATGGTCAGAGTGGTTATATAACTAGGATTTTAAGGGCGTCCGTAAATTAAATCAATTTGAAAAAATCAGAAAATAACCCAAGTTTTATCTAATTTTCTCAGAAACTAAGCCTAATATAAAAAAATATATGCATACCGGTGGCGTATATAAGGGGGGCCCGCCCCCCCCCCCCGAAGATTTTTTTAGATATTTTCCATAAATTTCCTGAATATAAACATAAACTAGCATAAAATACGGACTCATGGGGTCTCGGGCCCCCCCCCCCAAACAGCCTCAGGCCCACCCCGAAACTTTTTTCTATATACGCCACTGATACATACTTTATTGTAGACACTAAAATTCCCTTTTCAATAATGTGAAACAAAGTGGAGTTTAACTTATAACAAACTCTCCAGCGACGTCCATAAATGGACATATTTTATTCGAAAACCATTGTCTTTATCAAAAAAATGTATATGTCGTCATAGACAATAAAATTTCCTTTCAAACGCTGTATAACAAAGTGGAAGTTATTCCATAGTTATCACTCCAGTGGTGTCCTTAATTTAAAGTAATTATATATAATTACCAAAATAAATAAATTTTTTACAGGTTTAATCTAATTTTTTTAAGAACCAAGCTATAAGCTGCCTCTACTTTAGGGTAAATATGTATCACAAAATGTAATAGAAAATATGGCTCTCCAGGTTCACTTAATTTTTTTTGTTAAATAGATAAAATATGTAACAAAAATTGATTAATTTGGTTATTTTTAAACATTTATTTATATAAGTACGCCCCTGGAGACTTATATGTGATATAAACCCCACATTATTTAAAGAAAATTTTATTGTCTACAATACTGCCGTCCTTAGGCTAGAATGCTATCGACCCATAAAATTTTTCTAGTTTTCAAACCTGAAATATAATAAATAATGCTCTTTGATAACTGTAAGTTATTTGTTTCTTGGATAACAGCATTATAGCTTATCTGCAGCATAATAAAGTATACTACACATTTTTTGTTTTCCACAAAAAAACTGTTCTTTGCAATTTTTGATAAAAAGGTTAGTTTTCAAGAAAATTGAAAAAAACTTAAAAAAATCTTAGTTTTTTGGGTTTAAGGGGGAATTTTCTCCATTCTTGTCAATATTTTGAGTTAGAAACTAGGTTATTTGGATTCAATGGGGTTGAATTAGGGGGAAATGGTCAGTTGCCAAAACATTATATGAAATGCTTCTAGACCAAAAATGCAGAGCCTTTTCAGATTTGTTGCTCTGACTATTGTGTGGTATTTGGGGATGCACAAAAAAAAATGTATATTATTATTTAAAAAAATTTACAATCAGAAAAAGAAAGAGGTAAATATTACCTGTCCATATCATATCTGGACCCTGCAATGTGCATCATCTCCACAGCACAACAAGCCAAACCAAAAGTGAGTGGCCATAATGAACTCTTTCTTGCCCAATTTACCAGATCATCCAGTCTGGCCAAGGCAAAGTCTACTTTATTGCTTGGTGAAACCTGGAAGGGGGAGTATGGTTTGTAATCCTGTTGTTCTTGTGTTGCTGGTTGGTTGGATTGATTCCTTTTTTGGAGGGGGGCATTGCAAAATAGTCCTATAAAATAAAAACAAAAAAAAGTATTTTTACATGTAAGGATAAAGAAATGTTGAGGAGGAAACAACTTATGGGACTACCTCTCATTACGGCATTACCCATAAAAATTAACATGCCATTATGGCAATACATCTACAAATTTCTTAGCATTACCCCAAGATTTACATGGCAATACATGTACACATTTTGGGTCAATTGTGACTCCCTTGAGAAATGTAGAACATTTGACATATCACACACTTAGAACAAAAATGACACAACTGGAAATTTTTACTTTTAGTGATAAAATTACAAAATCCGAGGGGTGATCAGCTGAACCAAATTTGTACACCATCCTACAGGACTTTAATAAATTCTTGGTCCTGTACAAGTCCTGCCTGTGGGGTCCTGTGGTTGAAAAGGCGGCCATAAAAAAATTCATGACCAAACAAAAAAAAAAGTCATCACATCTTAAATCTCGTTTTTCTTAGAAAAGAGCTGATTTGTCTTTACTGGCATTAGTACTTAATCATGCTTTAGGGCATCCCTTAGGCGCCAGTACCCTCAGGGCCCTGTAGAAAAATTTGTACACCTACTGTGGGCAGCTGATCACCCCTTGACAAAATCAGACACCCTCTATCAATTATCCTACCTAGTTATAATGTCCACATAAATTTAATGTTTGAATTAATAAATTTATATAATAAGAACTTAAAATAAACATCAGTTATACCGAAATTATTTCTTTACCTAAAATTATTTATTTTGAATTGTCAATTTTGTTCTGAGGGTGCAATATTTGTAAAGAAAACTAAAGTAAGATGTAAATACTAATATCTAGGTTCTATTTAAATTACCTGGAAGGTTCTTCAGCAAGTTTTGAGTTCCAAGAATGTCTTTGGTAGGTATAAGGGCATTTCTCAACATCTAAAACAAGTTTTTAGTTTTACTACAACACATGAAACTTTCCATACAGTATTTCAGTTGTATTGGAGAGTTCATACTCTAGAAAAGAGAAACTTAAGTCAACAACGTATATTTTTGAAGGGTTATGGTAGATTTATAGAAGAAAAACCAAAACACAGCGTTTTTAGCAACATTTTACTGCTATTTCCTAAAAACAGAAATAAATATCGAAGCTATTTATAAAGTACTAAAAATGGTATTAGTATAAACTCACCTTTAGTTTGTTTCGGTCGTATTTTCCCAAAACTTGCCTTAAAAACACAAATTTACGTAATGAAAAAGAACCATCCAAAAAAATCAGCTGAAAAACGTCAGATTTGTTGTCTTTTTACTTTACTAAAAGCGTAACTTTACCATAAGGTAACTAAACCTGACTAGTTCGCCTCTTTACAAACAGATGGCGAAAACCATTTTATATTAAAATTCCGGCCGTTTTAATTAATCGTAGGCCTCTGACAATTTAAAAGAACATGGCGCCATCTATTTGTATAATACCGAACTAAAATTTAATACCCTTCATAGTGGCGCCATCTACACTTCATGAACTGAACTAATCGGGGCGCAGTGACCGTAAGGTTCCCCCGTGATTGTGGCACCGTCTATGATGGGGCACTAAATTTCTGTACTTCAGGTGTTTGCAAATAGATGGCGCCATAATTTGAGTGCCCTTGAAAGCAGTCGCGCCGTCTATTCGCAAATTACTGAACTACTAAAATTTAGTCTTCATGATGGCGCCATCTACACGTCACTAAGAGCGTAAGCTACCTATGCAATAGTGGCGCCATCTATGAAGATATAAGACAACTAAGAAATATTAAATATTATGTAACTTTTCTTAACTGTCTTATTTTAATGAATAAATTCGCCCCACCCGTCAATTTTGTTATATTTTAAATACCCCTGTTTTGGATACATAACTTAACACACATTTTCTCAACAAAAACAAGACATTTTACAGTTATAGCGTTAGCGTGTTCTTATGGTTACCTTCTTTTAAAAATAGTGATGCAAGTCATCATGCGAATATTATTCAAACAAACTTTATACGCAATAATATATTATCTTTGCTTTATAGACCATTCAGGCGTAATTACAATGGAATGCATCATCGGTCCCAATATATCATGGGTTATGCGTAGTGCGATCGCGCGCGGTGAAGTTTCATTCAATGTTTTACAATGTATGCATTTGCACTTGGCGTTCTTGGGCCCTAAGAACGCCAAGTGAAAATAAAAACACTTTAAAACATGGAAAGGAACATCACCGTCCGCGATCGACCAAGCATAATCCACGAGATTACCGTATAGTGCATTCCCGCGAATGGTCTATGAAGTTTCCGTCGCAAGATCACTGTTATTTTCTTTGTTTTTAGAGTAAAAATGTTTACTAAAATGTTAGTGATCTTTTGACTTTGAGAATTAACAAAAGCCATTCGCTATAATGTTTGCATCCAATTTTCCTAATTCCAGTATTGGCCAAAAGTGGATTACTTGCCTAATAGTCCATAGTACAGGGTGTCCCAAATTCGATGTTTTGGTGGGTTTCGGGGATTTCTGGGGGAGATAAAAAAACTGACGCTGCATCACTGAAATTTCAAGATAAGCCTAAAGATGAAACCGCATCTTGATGAGCAAGCCGCTTTTAAGCTACGGGGTGTTTTTGAAAAGCCTGCATTTTGTGAGAGTGTCTATAACTTTTTGATTTATGAAAATTTTGTTTGTGTACAGAACTTTCTTATAAATCTTTTCTTGAAGAATTGATAGATTTAAACGGTTTTTATCGATCTCCTGGAGTTTTTAAGAAATTGCATAAAGTTGTTATTTTTCTTATTTAGTTACCCTCTTTTTAATCAATTTTTGAAATCAGCGTAAAATTTCACACTCAATATTTTATTTTTTAAACATTTTTTAGTAGATATATTTTTGTTTTTTTAAATATTTTTCGTTTTTATTTTATAATTTAATTTGATGACTGGGTTGAAAATATTTAAAAATAATCAAATTAAAAAATTTTTAAAAACAAAAAAATATTGAAAAAAAAATATAAATACAAAAAAACTTTAAAAATAAAATATTGAGTGTGACAGGTCATTCCAAAGAAAATTTCACGCTGATTTAAAAAATCGAATAAAAAGAGGGTCATTTCATAAGAAAAATTAACTAATTAACTTTATGCAATATCTAAAAAAATAAGAAAGATAGATAAAAACCGTTTACATCACAGTCGCAAAAAAATTGCAATAAAGCTCTTTACAAAAACAAAATTTTTATAAATAAAAGTTATAGAGCCCCTGCCAAAATGCAGACTTTTCAAAAACACCTCGTAGCCTAAAAACAGATGCTATATCAAGATGCGGTTTCATCATTAAGCTTCTCCTAAAATTTGAGCTTTGCAAAGGGGGGGTCAGCTTATTTCTATCTCTCCTGGAAATACCCGAACCACCCCAAAAACATCGAATTTGGGACACCCTGTACACCAGTCTATTTATGAAGTGATGAGTACCTATCAGGCTGAAATTTTGTAAATATAGTTTTATTTTGTCGAGACGTTTAATTTTTTCACCTGCAAAAATTCTTGAAAGTGATTCCTAACAGAGTGCGCGAGTTCTGAAATCTTTTGAGCTTCAGACTGACTAAACCAAGCATGCAATTTTGGGGACTATGTTGCCAATTACTTTGAGACACATTTTTTAAGCCCAACAAAAAAAGTTAAAAACTACACCGAAAAAAAAGTTATGGTCATTTCAAATAATCAGAAGTGTAGTATGAAGCACCCTTTAACGGCCACAGTAAAAAAGGGTACTCATTTTGAAATTAATCTCTTTAAAACTGTACATAATATTTAAAAAAATTCGATTTCAATTTTTAAAATTTAACACCCTCTCGAAAACGAAGGAATTTTGAACCCTAGTTTATATAAAAATTTATCTCTATTTTGGGCTGTGAATATGCGGTTAAAATATTGATGTCCAATTTCGGGACACCTTGTATACAATTCTAGGTAGTTAGTCCACTTTTGGCCAATAGATACTGTGTGAATCTTTTGTTAATATTTTTAACAGTTCCTAAGACTTTTGCAAATTCTGGCAGAGTTCGAAAAAGAAATATTTTTTTACCTAATTGTTAATACGTTTTTTTAAATTAATTTTTGAAAATTAAAAAATTGCCAATTTGGCTTTAACACAACACAAAGTAAATATACTTTGTGATACAATACACTGTGTCCCATTTAAAACTTTCCACCTGGGATTTCTCGAGAACTGCTGAACATCTTTAAAAATGCCGAGACTCGTCGATTTTGTTTGCGAGGGGGACACTTTTTGGCTATCTTGAAATTTTTATAGCACGTACAACCTTCGAGGGGTATACTTTACCCCTATATTCTGAATAGGGAAAGTGGGTCTAATGATACCTTGTTTTAAAGGCCTTTTGAATGTCCTGACAACCGTGTAAAAATTTTAAAAATCTATCCATTAGTTTTTGAGATATTTGCCTTCAAACTCTCAAATTTAACATGGAGTGAAAAAATAAAAATTTAATTAGAATTTTATATTTTTCGGATTTCATTTTTATTTTATCATTCAATGTTAAATTTGAAAGCAAATATCTCAAAAACTAATCGATGGATTTTCTAAATTTTTCCACGGTTGTAAAGATATTCAAGAGAGCTTCAAAACAAGGTACCCCACTATCCCTGTTCAAAATATAGGTGTAAAGTATACCCCTCGAAAGATGTGCGTGCTACAAAAATTTCAAGCCAAAAAGTGTCGCCTTCGAAAACAAAATCGACGTGGCTCGGCATTTTTAAAAATGTTCAGCAGTTCTCGAGAAATCCCGGGTGGAAAGTTTTAAATGGGACACGCAGTGTATATCTTGTTTAAAAGGTCTTTAAAATACCTTTCACCCAATGTAATTTTTACAAAAAACAAATTCAATTTTTTAAAATTAATTTATTTATAAAAATTACGACAGGATATACAGGGTGTTCCAAGTTAAGTGTCCACCATTGCTAACTTTGTTATTATTAAAGATAGAAAAAAGTTACAAACTAGTAGAATTTTTGTCGCTTTTTAAGATGCTGAAATCAAAAAATCAAACATCTCGTTTTTAAAGTTTCTAGTTTTTTCAACAAACATAAAACAAATTTTAATTGAACACCCTGTATTTTATATATTTTTTTGATAGCTCTTTCAATTCTTAACAAAAATTGTTTTTTGATTTTTTTCCTAAAATTAAAAATAACAAAGATATTTTAAATTTTTGCTTAGACCTAGATCTTTCTACCAAATAAAATTTCAATACGTAATTTTGACTTTAGAATATCATTATTTTCAACTTTAGAAAAAAAATCAAAAGACCATTTTTGTTTATAAAAATATCAAAAATCATTAAAATTGGAAAGATGGTCTCTGCTAAACCTCCTTTTTGGGTTGATTTTATACAGTAGTAGTAGTAGTAGTAGCTAAGTTGAAACCATAATATGAAAAACTTTTTTATTATTAATTTTAGGAAAAAAAGTTATTTTTCATAAAAAGTTCTGCATATTCTAAAACCTAAAATACAATCATCAGATATCAATTTTTTTTATTCAAATACGAGGTTTTTCAAAAAATATGTATATTTCCCAAGAGTAAAGAACTTTTATTTTAACACTATCAAAAATAGCTATTAAGAAAAGTTATTCAGAACTAAAAGCCACGTTTAAATATGCAATTACATCCATTTATAATAACCATTTCTTTATAATAATTTTTGATATTGTCAAAAATGAAGGTACTTTACACTTGGCAAAATTAATATTTTTTGACAAACCTCGTATACTAATAAAAGAATTTGATATCTGATAATTGTGTTTTAGGTTCTAGGACATGCATAACTTTTTATAATGAAGAACTTTTACCTAAAATAATAATAAAAAAGTTTTTAATATGGTTCCAACTTAGCTAAACACACTGTAGACGTCTGGGACCTTTTTTATCTGTCTTACGGACCTTGAAACTTTTTTTGTTTGTGGGGATATGTTACTATTTTGTCTCGTCAGGACCACCATAATTGCAAATATCTTAAGAACCGCCATATCAACAAAAGTTCTTACTTGTTTGTTTGAGATGTGCTGTGAAGTTATGTGTCCAAAAATTAAAATCCAACAAGATAATACAAAATTTTAAAACTAAAAACAACTTAGGTAGGCTGGAACGGTCTTGTATATCCTTGTTTTCTAAGTGATGCTTGAGGTTCTTGATGTCAAACAATTCTTGAAGGAAATCTGTTGAAAAAAAATATATATTAAATAAAGTGTATCAAGGGGTCTTATCGGGATTTCGAAAACGGTAAGACATACGATTTTGAAAAACTAAGAAAAGGTTGCGCTATTTTGATTTCAATCAGATGCCGTATCGAAATTAAAAATATCTACAGGCGATCTCAAAATATCGAGCAAAAACTAAACATTTGTTATTATTTATTTATTCATTGCTCGATATATTAAAAACCCCAGTAAATATATTTAATTTATAAAAAGCAAATTGTTGGGCTCGCAATAGCGCAACTTTTTTTAATTTAACCAAACTTATACGTCTTATCGTTTCCCAAACCTCTATTATAAAAGACCCCATACCTATGAGTTACTTTTATTTTGGACACCCTGTATTGTAAAAAACAGGCACTAACAAGACTAATTAAATACTGTTTAGATACAGGATGTTCATAAAAACATGTGTTATATTGAAATGAGTAAGGGAAAGTCTCATTTAAATATAAAACACATTTTGCATAACACTCTGTATAAATCATGACTTACCTGTAATGTCGTAATTCTGTTAACATCCGCTTAAAGCAAAACATTGTATTTTCCAAGAGCTGTAATGTCGTCATCACTAAAATAAAAAAAAATCATGCTGAAAAATTTTAGTTGATTGAAATAATGTAACAATTTCTTATAACAGACCATGAAAATTATTGAAAATGAAAGAAAATCCATCACAGCCAATAAGAAAATAAAATTAGACTCGATCCGAGTTATTGCGGCGAAATGTGTTGAGTTTTCAGAGGTGGTTAATGTTTTTTTTTACGGTGAAACTAGATCTTCTATTGAAAAAAAAAATAAATACAAAAGTTATAGGAAAAAGGTCTACAACTTTTGCAGGTATATTTTTTTTATATAACCAGAGATATAATATGTATAACGTAAAATTTAATGAGAAAACCTGATCTAATTTTTTATTTCAATTTCAAATAAATACACCTTAATTTTTTTTAACCTAAAATGAGGTCCAATTTTCATCCGAAAAAAAAGTTCTAGAAGCAATAAAATGTAAATTTAATTATTTTGATAAAAAAAAATAACGGGTTAAAGACAGAAAAAGTAAGTAAGTTTTCATCAAGTTTCAAAAAAAAGAAATGTGTAGGATAAAATTAAAACATAAAAGGGTTTTTTCAATTTTGGTCTGAAAATTTTATGTTAGGTATATAAAAAAATATTTTGGACAAAAGTTGTAAAGCCCTCTATTACCTATAACTTTAGGTCAAGTATCGCTTAAAACTGTAAAAGCGTCACCAATCCTAAAAGTATAACCCATTTCACTCTAATATGACGAACCGAGTCGAGTTTATTTTTCCTGTTGACGGCAATATATTTCTTCCATTTCCCATCAACATTACTAAAATAATTCCAATATATAAAGGAGGTGATAAAAATACACCATCTAATTTTAGGCCAATATCTCTTTTATCAACTCTTTCAAAATTAATAGAAAAACTTATCAAATCGCGTTTAGAATTATATTTTTGTGAAAATAATATGATTAATATTAATCAATTTGGTTTTCAGAGAAATAAAAATACAAATGATGCAATATTCTTTTTTATGAAACAATTATTAAACAGTATTAATGATAACGAACATGCGGCTGCAATTTTTTGTGATATTTCTAAAGCTTTTGATTGTGTTAATCATGAAATTCTTCTTAAAAAATTATTTATTTATGGAATAAGAAACAACGCTTTAAGTTGGTTTAAATCATACTTATCTAATCGCCTTCAATTTGTGTCAATAAACAATTTAAATTCAAATAAAAATAATATTCAATGTGGTGTTCCTCAAGGTTCAGTACTAGGACCAATACTTTTTTTAATTTACATTAATGATTTACTAAATATTAAAATTTCTGGTTATTTTACAATATTTGCAGATGATACTACTATCCTTTGGAAAAATAAAAATATAGATGTTCTCTGGAATAATATAAAAAATGATATTATTTGTATAAAAACTTGGTTTGAATCAAACCAACTATCCCTTAATTTTTCAAAAACATATGTAATTGGTTTTAAAGAAATATCTCAACAAATTATAAATATAAATAATAATAAAATTAATACTACAGATAATATAAAATTTTTAGGACTTAACATAGACGAAAATTTAAAATTTCAAAACCATATTCATAATTTAAATAAAAAATTAAGTTCGGGTTGTTATTGTGTAAAAATTATTACAAATGAATTAGGTAAATCAATAGGCAGAAATGTATACTTTTCTTTAATTGAATCAAACTTACGATATGGCATTCCTTTCTGGGGTACATGTTCAATGTATTTATTTAGATCAGTGTTTATTCTTCAAAAAAGAGCAATTAGGTATTTATGCAATGTAAATTCTAGATATCACTGCAAAGACTTGTTTATCAAAAATAATATTTTGACTCTTCCTTGTTTATATATTCTTGAAACAATTTGTCTGATAAATAAACATCTAAATTACTTTGAAATAAACCAAAATACTTATTCAACGAGACAAGTTAATAATCTTACATTACCTATACCACATTCATTTTTATTTAAAAAATCCATAATTTATAACGGTATAAAATTGTATAATAATTTGCCAAACAATATAAAACTTAATAATAACTATAACATATTTAGAAATAAGTGCAAGGATTTTCTTATCACTAAAGCTTTTTATTCAATTAACGAATTTCTTGATCAGAGTTACAATTAAGGAATAATTTTAAACTTAAAATTCTCAATTATTATAAAAGTAAATTAAAAAAAAAATATATATATATATATATATATATATACAAACAACGTAATTAAACCATTTATTGGATGGATTTATATATTTTATATTTTTTAAATGATTTTTTCTATTATTATTATTAGTTATGTATTTGCTTTGTCTACAAAGTTTTATACTTTATATAAGACAATAAAGCTTGATTTGATTTGATTTGATTTGATTTGATGTCAGTTTACAAAGAAATTATAGTTTTTAATGTAACAATGTGTGTATTCCGAATTAAAATACTGTACTTACCTTTGTTTTGACATCGCCGAACCATTCCGGACAGGAACTTATAACATGTGGGTGGATGGATTTTTGAAGAACTTTGACAGTTGGGGCCTTTATTATAAAGCTGTGTCGTGACGTCCATTGTGGTCTTCGTCCGTACCCTGGACCGGGACCCTAAACAGGTACTAGCCTTCCGGGTCAGAAGGCCCCTGGAGTCTGCGGTGGGCAGGGATGACTCATTGTCCCTGATAGGATAAACCTACCGCTACCCAAAACATCTCCTAAAAATGAAAAAAAGGCTGAAACACACCTGGTGATTCACTGTTAGCATTAGTTTAGCGCCGCAGGCAAATAAATAGAAATAAAATCAGTTATCAGTACCTAATAGCTAAAGACCAGACACCAGAATCAACTCAGATACATTTTATCTTTGTTGAAAGCCCATAAAAAACAACAAAGATAAGACTATAAATCAAATTTATATATAACCAAAAATAATTTTTTAAATCGGGAAAATTTAGTGCGTACCCTGTACTATAAAACCTTATCATAAAAATAAAACAACAGTTTTTTCAGAGAACATTTATTTCTGTAGGCGCAAAATTTGTCCGTCCCCTGGACCGGGACCCTTGACAGGTACCTACTGGCCTTCCGGGTCAGAAGGCCCCTGGAGTCTGCGGTGGGCAGGGATGACTCACTGTCCCTGATAGGAGAAACCTACCGCTACCCATAAAATCTTATTCTAGAAATAAAACAACTGTTTTTGTAGAAAACATTTATTTCTGTAGGCGCAAAGTTTTTCCGTACCCTGGACCGGAACCCTAGACAGGTACCTACTGGCCTTCCGGGTCAGAAGGCCTCTAGAGTCTGCGGTGGGCAGGGATGACTCACTGTCCCTGATAGGATAAACCTACCGCTACCCATTCGCCATTTGTTTGTTGAAATCTCAGTCGCAAAACCTGCAAAAAAGAAAAAAATAGTTTTAATGATTTTTATAGGGATTCTAATATTTTATGGAACTCACCTGACAAACTTAATTCTTCTCAGCCTGTCTGTTTGTCCCCACCAAAACCTGCAAAAGAAAAAATTATTAGTTTATGATTTTTAAAGACTTATCCATTCATAACTCACCTTAATGCAAAGATATTTTTTTTTCTGAAGAAACTGTCTTTTTAATCTTTGTCTCTTTTTGAGTATTGAAGGCTTTGTGCCCTCTGCCTAAGACAGGACTAGCTTCCGAAAAAAAAATTGGAGCATCACGGTCCCTAGAGAAATGTCATTCCCAAAACCTGCAAAAAAGAAAAAATATATTTTAATGATTTTCATAGGAATTCTAATATTTTATTCTAATATTCTAATATTTTATTCTAATATTTCATAGGAATTCTAATATTTTATGGGACTCACCTGACAAACTTAACTTTTCTCAGCCTGTCTGTCTGTCCCCACCAAAACCTGCAAAATAAAAAATTATTAGTTTATGATTTTTAACGACTTATTCATTCTTAACTCACCTTAATACAAAAATATTTTATTTTTGCTGAAGAAAGTGTCTTTTTAATCTCTGACTCTTTTTGACTAGTGAAGGCTGATTTTGTGTGCCCTCTGCCCAAGACAGGACTCGTTTCCGAAAAAAAAATTTGGAGCATCACCTAAAGGGACCGTGTAGGAGCATAATGTCCCTTGTCGCGGCCATTTCTTTTGCGTCGAAGTATTCTTGAACTTAAATAGATATAAGAACACTCCGTGGCCTTTTCTGTCCTTGTCCTTTCTTTTTAAGACCCAATTTTTCCCTTAAAAGAAATTTTCTTTTTTTGACCCAAAAATTGTGCTTTTAAAAAATTAAATTTTAGTTGTGTTATAGAAAACAAAATAGTTAATTAAAGAGACAATAATACTAGATACAGGTGGTAATGATATTGTTTACAAGGGCCTATGTTCCCCTTAGAAAAAATATTTTCTTTGCGACTAAAGAAGTTTAAAAAAATAAAATGATGTATTTCTAAAAAATTCAAATTTAGCTTTGTTCGAAAACAAAAAAGGGTAATCAAAAAAACGGTACCTACTAATTAAAAGTGTGGTAGAGATTGTTTAAAAATCTTCAGTTTTTTTTTAAATTTTTGCGATTTAAATTTTAAATAAAAAAATTCTTATACGCCTTGTGCAAATTATTTAGAAAACAAACAGTTGATTAAATTTAAAAAAAGATACCTAAGGTTCCCCTAGAAGAAATTTCTCTTTTGTTTCTTAAAAATATTTATTTAAAAAGATGCCCTTATAAAAATTAAAAATTTAGCCCCATTTTCCAAATCCAATTTTAGAAGTTTAAAGTCAAATTATTTTACGATAGGTATCTTCCAAAAAAAAAAACAGATACCTAGAAAAATTATTTTTCTTTTGTCAGGAACATTACTCTTAGCATTTTTTTTTTCAACATAACTTAAAAATAGGGCTACCAAAATTATCTAAAATTATTAAACCCCAATGAGAGCAATAAATTAATTCGTAAAAAATAGCACCTTACAATGATTTTTAACACTACAAATATTTAAAACAAATTACAAATTTCAAAAAAACCACCATTGTTCTTTCAAAAAATGTTATAATTTTTCTTCTTGTTTTTTCGTTTTTCTCATTTTTCTTTGATGGCTGGGTATTTTCCCTGTTCACTGGCTTTATGGAGTGAACCTACCTTGTGTGTTTTTTTATTGCTGGCAAATTTTTGAACACTAATTAGATGGGTATGTACCAAAAACAGCAGCTAATTATCTGACTGGAATATTTGGATCTTCGTTCCTCCCAAAATAACGAACGGATTTGGTCTGTGCAGTGATATGAAAACGGCATCTTTTTTTTTTCTTTCGTTTTTTCATAAATCATTTTTTTTAATTTTCAATACTTGTTTTACATTTCCCCAAAATAGGTAGAAAAATTCTATGAATATACTGTTTTCGCTAGAAGTTATATCTAAGTACATATATCGATTTAGAAGTAAAGAGTGGATGTTAAATCCCATTGAGTTCTAGGATTTAAATATAAACATAAAAAAAAACAGTAGAATGAATCAAAATCAAAGAACACAAAAAATAAACAACATTTTAAATTCAGTACCTAAGTATTTTAAACTATAGCAGTTATAATTGTCATAATGATATCCAATACATCACATCATCTAAACAAGATTGCCAAATTTGGTGTTAATTTTTTTGAGTAAAGTTTTTTTTACAATATTCAGATCCAACTTATGCCTTCACTATATGAAGTTATATGGGTAATCCACATTTTTACAGATAATTTTTAGAAAATTTTTAAAAATAAACCAGAATTTTTTTTTTTAGAAAGTGTTGAAATCAATTTTGAAATTACTAGGGATTATATTAAGTATCCAATAGGCTTCTAAATTGTATACTTCCTTAAACACGTTACATTCTATAACAATTCATAATTTTACAATTAATACTTTTGCAAATATTTATAAATGTCAAAAAGGTAGGTAATTTTTTTTAGAAAATGACGAAACCAACATTGGGATTAATAATTGAGCTTACAAGTGATTTGCTTCACACACGTCCAGGTTCGGATTCTGGCTAAACACTTGGATGTTTGTGATTGTTTAAAATGCGATAACTTTGTTGTAATTTCCCAGTATAAAAAAATAAAGCAATTCATATTGTTACAAACAATTTAGGAAGTTTAAAAATGACAAAAAAGGTATGAATTAAAAAAAAAATTGCGAAACATATTGATTATAAGCATCGAAGAAATAATTTTTTCGATGTTATAAGTAAGATATTTGTAGACTTTATTCTATTTTAAATTTGTAACCGACATATACCCTTAAAAATATTTTTTTCTAAAAATGGCAAATGCAACATTAACATAAATTTCCCTCCAACTTTAATTTTAGAAAAAATTTTTGGGGCAGTACCTACAACATAAAAGAATCGTCATGCCAAAATTGGTGTTATTTTTTTGTTGTTGAATTTTTGAATTTATTTTGGCAATTGCAAATTAGATTTACAAAATTCAGAACATCAAGACCTACCCTATAAGGAGTAATACGGACATTTTTACAAATAATTTTCTAAAGTTGTTAAAAAGAAAATAATAGTTAAGCTGGCTGATTTTAAATATTAAATGCAAACGGTTTTATAGCTCGAAGGTGCAAACCAAGTTTATGAATTTTACATTTTATTTTATACCCTTCACTCTACAACAATTAATAATTTTTCAACAACTTAAAAATGTTAAAAAAGGTATGATTTTTTTTTAATGGGGAAATAAAGTTGATCCTAAAATGTCATAGAAATTTGTAGACTCATGCTTCCTCCTCCATTCAAAATTTTTAATCCGCAAACCGTTAAAATTATGCTAAATGCAAAAGTACATTTGCAGTGTACGTCATTTAAAAATATATATATTTTAAACCCAATTGAGAAATAATTCTTGGGTAACATAAAAGATTCTTGATGTCAAAATTGGTGTTAATTGTTTTTGGTTGAATTTTTGAAATTCTGGCGAATGCAAATTAACTTCAAAAATGTTTAAACTTCAGCTTATTATCTCTTCACTATATGGAGTAATAATATGGGCAATCCATATTTTGAGAAAATATTTAGCGAAAATCTAAAAATGTTAAAAAAGACACAGATACAATTTTTTACCTTCCTAGTCCGCATAGCAATGGCTAGAGAAGGTATTATTTTCGACGAAAAATTTTTTTTTGATATAACGCCGAAAATGTGTTATTTGGCTGTATTTTGACCTATCCTGTATCGTGATGTCTGTCTGTGTGTGTGTGTATATTATTTTTGTACGCAACACGATAGCTCCTAAACCGCTGAACCGACTTTCATAAAATTTTCTGGTAAAATAGTGCTCGACAATCTTACGAGCTGATTAGATTTTGGTCAAATGAGTTTTTTGACAATAAAAAACTCTAAAAAATGCTAACTTTTTAACTGAGCATCGTATCAATTACAGTTTTCGAAATATAGTAGACTACACTTTGCTCAATAATTTATGTTTATAACCAAAAATTACTTAAGAGCCTTAGTTTCTGAGATATTTATTTTTGTTGAAAGTGACGAAACCAAGATTGAAATTAATAAAATGAGCTGACTAGTGATAATATAAAATATTAGGTATGGGCAGAGACAGATGATCATCTGTCATGATTAATGATTTGATCATAAAATTTTATAGAAAGTAACCAGCTTCCGTTAAAAGTATTTTTTACAAATCTGAAACTATCAAACCGTTTTTTTTGGGAATGGTAAATGCGAATATTTCTTAAATCTAAAAAAGTATACAAATGCAAAATGCCAATTCAATTTTGAACAATGTGTGTTTGAATTAAAGTTTGAGGCACATTAAAACTTTGAAGTTATACTTTTCTTTAGCGAAAATGCACAAATTGGTTGCTATTTCAGTAAACCAAAGCTAAGTCATTAAATATTGAATCACTTGTACTTATAAATTAAATTAAGGAAGTGTTATTGAGCCTTTTTTTCCATGAAAATCGCGATCAATGCTAAACAGCAACTCCCCTAAAGATATGATAGGCGGATATCGAAAGACAAACGATATTTCTATTGCGTTCTGGTCATAGGTAAATCTCTACGCGCATAGGACCCTTAGACCTTACTGTGACGCATATTCAGAAGTAATTCGTGGCAATACAGGACTATGGTTGATGTTCAATCCTTCAGGACACATATCAGTTTCTTCCTTATCGGAAATCATCAGTGCTACTGTAGGTTCACAAAACCATCAAATCCGAACCTATGCTAATTATCAGCGAAACATTAAAATTCCCCTCGCAGTGTATAGAAAAATAAACCCATTTTAAGTTTAAGATCTCAGCCATCTTAAACCTTATCACGAGCATGCAGGAAACTGATGCAACTTTACACCAAGCACACCATTTTGGACCGAAATATACATATATTTTTTTTCTTTATATTGTCTTTTCCAAAATATTTTTTATTCAATTGTAACTTTTTGAAAAATCGGAGTGTAAATTTGGTTTGCTAAAGATTTATTTGATGATGCATGCAATTTTGACTGGTTATTTAGACGACTTTTTTAATTAAGTTTAATTAGTTTCATTTTTATTTTGAAAAAATCTAGAAAGTGATTCACGGACAGGACAATAATATTATTTATTTATTTTTTGTGTACAGTCGAACCTCTATAACTCGAACCTTTTAAGTGGTCCGTGCACTTTTTACATGTATTTGAACATCTTTAACTCGAGTTTCTACAACTCGAACTCCCCATAACTCGAACTGTTTTAGTTGTCCTTTCAGGTTCGAGTTATAGAGGTTCGACTGTATTTAAATTGATTAATAAATAGCCTTAGCACAAAATAATATGTAATTTTGAAACTAAAAAGACAAAATATTAAATTACTTTTATAAGATGGCTGATTTATCGAAGGTCTGGCAAATTTTTAATAAAAAAAATAGATGTAATAGTAAAAATATTTTTAGCATTTAAATTGAGATTTTATTATAAACAAATATCTGTTTAGTTTAAATATTAAAACTTTTTTTAAGTAAAAACAAAATAATGGAGCATTTGCAATGGTCAAACTCTGGAAAAATAATAATTTAAAGCAGTTAAATAATTTTTATATATCTAAGTGTTTTATTAAAGATCCCAATAAATAAATTATGTTTGAGAACCAACGAAATTACGTCTTTAAAAAAATATATTAATAAAAACAAACATATTTGTTTAATACCTACCTATTATTTTGGATATAATTTTGATTAACAAAGATTATTGAAAAATACCTAGGGTGTGGAAAAGAAAAAAACTTCCAGAAACTATTTTTGGTGATAAGTGGATAAACAATTTTCCAGAAAACCAATTTTTCTGAGTTGGACCCAACAAGAATATTTTTATGAGGTATTGTAGCTTCTGAAATTTAATAAACAAATTAAATTGTTAAATAGTTTCTTTTTTTAATTAAAAATGTATACCTACTTGTGAGTGATCCGAACAAGACCCCTTATATTTTGAAAAGCTGATCTATATTTCATAACTTTTTTTAATCTAAATAAAATATTTTTTAAATTAATCAACTAAGCATTTAAGTATCTATAGGTAATTATTTTTCGGCATTTAACAATTTTTTTAAAGGATATTTTGTGTTTAACAGGTTTTTTCAGCATAACACCAATTCTGTTAATTACTTCTACTGTTTTTTTAAAGAGAAAAATAGATAAATGCATTTTTATAACCCACGATTGATCCCTTCAACCCATTAGTTATTGATCAATCGTTAAAAAATAAATACGTTAATTAATAAAATAAATTAAATATAAAATTCTTTCATTTATATCTGAGTTTTTAAATGTAAACAAATCGAGCACAAATTGCATAGAGACAGATGACTAAAATTCATTAATCACTGATAGAGATTAATTTTTCTACATGTTACATAATATGTTTGCCTCAAAACAGGCAAAATTTACTAATTAAAAATAAATACTACAGGTAATAAAAACTAATGTAATGTTATTGTGGTGGCGAGAGTTGTAATTGTATTTAATATTTATTTATTTTTTATATTTGTACGATACTAATTAAATAGATTTTGAAGATATGCAAGTCTGAGGAGGACTAGGATTGAATTAAATAAATAAGGTGTCAAATAATAAAAATCTTCAACCACCAAGATAACACTATAACAATTTTTTTACAATATACATTACTGTGACATATATAACTATGATTTAAATTTCGTAGTCCTATAGCTGTCAATAATGATATATTATATTTTTAAGGTTTATAAGGAACATGACGCAACAATTTCTGACAGTTTAATGACATAACACTTGAATGAATGATAACACTTGAATCATGGCTATATTATGTCATATTTGTTACAGTTTTAGTGATATTGTGTAACTTTTTACTAACTTATTACAAATTTAAATCCATAATGTGAAGCCTTTTTTTTTTATTATATTTTTGTTTTGCGTTTTATTTTCTTTGTTTTTTTTTTAATTTTTTATTTTTTCAGGGTTTTTTTTTAATATTTTTTTCATACTTTTTGTTTTTTTTTTCGTTATTTTTTTACGCCAATTTTTTTTTATAATTTTTTTTCGGCTTTTCATTTTTTTTTAATGTATTAATTACATAAGATAACTTTGTTTAAAATTTAGTGACTAAATATCGATTCTACAGTTATTTAAAATAAGAAATTATTTACTTTGTTTTCATATTTTGTCACTAAATTTTAAACTTGATATATAGAATAGTGACACATAGATTAACCTTGGACTAATAATATTTTATTACTCTAGGAATAGAACCATTGTAAAAGACTTTTGCTATTGCAAAGTTTTTATAAAATTCAAGATTGAACTTTCTTGTTTTTTTTTTAAATAAAATTAACAATCGACTGTATTACATTATTAAATTATATCAATAATTATTATTGACCCACCGACTTTACTTGTCCCAATATTTTTATTCTTCCTGAGACAAAACCTGATATGCAATGTTACTATTTCAACCGCAGTTTTGCTGTGTCGACGAATATGCGAGAATCGCACGCTGCCTGAAATAAATTTTAAAAAAATTAGCGTTTAAAAATTAATAAAAACTTAATAAATTAAAATAAAAGATAGAATTCATAAAATTTTAAGAAGCAAAAAAGTTATAATAGACCTCCTCTCGAAATGCAATTTAGCATAAGAAATTCACCTTGATCAATGATGTTCAGGAACTAGTTGAAACTTCAGAAGTCTTGCTGATTTGACGCATTTACGGGTCTCGAAGACTGCCTGAAATAAATAAAAAAATATTATCTATTTTAAATATGATTAATAAAACAACTATAAAAGTATTATAATAATAAAATTAAAATTAAGAATAGCACAAAAAGTGCCAGTTGACAGAGATGCAAAATTTGTTTTAACCCTTTCAGAGGCCTAAACCCGAATATAAACATTGCATAATTTTTTTAAAAGTAAAATACTCTAAAGAAACTCACCGTTATCAATAACGTGTCAGAAAACTTGCTGTTTTGATGCATTTGGGGGTCTCGAAGGCTGCCTAAAATAAATAAATATTAATTATGATTAATTAAATAATAGCAACTAATTGTTACAATAAAATAGAAATTGAGAATAGCTGATAAAGTCCAATTTGATAGAGATACAGCGGCGTAGCGTGCCCGAAACGGCGGGGGGGGGGGGGTTACAGCTAAAAAGGGCGCCTCTGAAAACTGATAAAAAATCTTGTGACAAAAAAAAAAGGTCAAAAGGGCGCCTCTCACAAATCTTGCGACCAAAAAAAACAAAAAAAAAAGGTCATCATGTGTGAGGGGGCGGCCGATAAGTCACAAGGGCGCCTCTCACAAATCTTGCGACCAAAAAAAAAATAGTCTTCATGTCGTTAGTTTCCTTTGGCACCCACTCAATTGGCCGTTACCGGCCCGACTTAATAAAGCTGAGGGCGCTTCGGCCACCTATGGGGCGCCACTACCCTCGGGGCGGGAGGGGGGCGACGAACCCCCCGCGCCCCCCTACGCTACGCCGCTGTAGAGATATGCAATTAAACTTAAGAGGTCTTGACTCGCACAGAAATGTTGGATCAAGAGAAGTTTCAAGTAAAGTAATCTGAAGAAATTCACCTTTGTATTAATCGCCTCCAAGTTTCCAATCAATGACATTTCAAAGCTATTGTCCATTTTCTAGTGCTGCGTTGCTCTGTTGTCATCTTGTCTGTTGATTATAATTTTCAGTTTTTACAGTCTATCAACTTTTAGATAGCTTATTAGGGTTAACGGTGACTCCCTCGGTTTACAGTTTTTTGTACTGATTAATGCACGACTTGTGAAGGGTTGACGTAGGCTACCCTCAGCATCTACAGTTTCTAGTTTGTCGTGCTAATTTATGTTACGACTTGTGAAGGGTTGACGTTGGCTCCCCTAGGCATCTATTATAAGGAGTATTTGGTATGTCAGCGTCTACAGTTTATAGATTCTAGATTGTCTTATTGCTTATTGATGTCACGACTTGTAAAGGTTTGACGGCTCCCCTCGGCATCTAGTGTGTATAGTTTTCAATTTGTCGTCGTTATTGACTAGACTTGGCGTCAATTGTTTGAAGTTCCCGTTTTATGTTTATTGAGTGGGGGGGTTGACGTTTGCACCCCTCTGGCGTAGCTGTCTTGTCAGTTGTGTTGATATCTTCTCGGCCCTGCTCATCGCGCTTTCGTCGATTGCATAACTTTGGTTGATGTTTTGGCCACTCTTCTGTCTTCTTGCTTCTTGTTAGGTACAAGCAGAATCGGTGGGTGTTAAAAACTGTAATACAGTCGATGTTAAATACAATTATGTAGTTATGAAAAAGAAAATTACTTAGATACATTAAAAAGACATAGACATATGTATATACAGTGTACTCCGGTTATAACGTACCCTCAAGGGACCAGAAAATATGTACTTTATAAGCGGAAGTACGTTATAAACAATACAATTAACAAGAAGAGTATTATGGCCGGACCAATGAAATATGTAGAAATAACCGAAAGTACGTTATAACCCAGTTACGTTATAACCGGAGTACACTGTACATATTTTACGTTATTCAATATTTTTTTGGTAACCTAAAACACTATAAAGCGCAAATCCAACGGTATGTGGTTTGGCAAACCCTGTTTGTGATTTGCTCAATCACATATACCTACTATAATATTGGATTCCGGCTTTACAGTTAGCAAGTCCTGCACTTTCATAAATTAATTATACATCTCTTTGCTGTAGTATAAGTTTTAAAAACATTGCGCGTATTTTACACTTTTTAAGTCAAATAATATTATCTATTTTATTTTCCTTGTACGGTGCCTATAGTATAAAAACATACAGTAAGAATACCTATAGCAGAATTGGTGTATATACTGTTTTAATTTTTTTAACGATTTTAGACATTTTATTAAAATGCCAAGACATTTTATTAAAATGCCAAAGCATACTTTTTGTCGACTAGATAGTATGAAAGTATGAAAACATTTATAAAACATACACAGACAGAGTTCCTATAGCAGAATTGGTGAAGTTTTTTTAAATAATTTTAAACCTTTTTTAATTAAAATTAAATTTCAGTTTGTCGATTAATATGACATTTCAATCTTGAGTTGTAATATCATATTTATCAAACCATCACTGAAATCTCGTTAGATTTTGGTTTTATAAATGCTGTAGTAGAATATAATTATTATATCGGAACACTCTTAAACCTTTAGGTACTGAAAAGCTCAATACTATTTTCCAACAGTGCCGAAACTGATTAAAATAACCCCAAAATCTTAGGTGTGTCGTCATTTTAAGCAACTTTGGCAGATGATAAGAAAAAGCAGGTAGGTACCTATTTGAAAAATTTGATGCAATTCTTGATATGTAATTTTTAAGAATTGAGTACTTTCAAAAAAATGGTTTTAATATTGAAACATTCTTATCAACTTTTTTGGCAAAAAGTTTTCCATAATTCTCAATAATAAAGTTTAATTTTATTGGTGTCCTAAATTTTACACTTTTAATTTATAAAAAATATTTATTAATACCGGAACATAAATTAATTTTTAATAAATAAAACTTGTCAAGCCCACTTAATTATATTAAAGAGAGCTGTGTCATCGATGAGAAACACTTGACATGTTATATTGCTTTAATGTCAAAGCACTTTTATAAAAAAATAAGAAATAATATAATGAAGCTATTTAATATTGCTTAAACCGTCTTAGTGCCAAATTTATTTAGTTAACCCATCATCAAAAAAAAGCCCTAGAGTAGCCTGTTGTTTTTTTGGTGCCAAAGACGCATTTACATATTGGCTATGTAGTGTAAGTTTTTTATTCGTCTGTTTATATTCCAATGGAAACATTTTTTGCTTAATAAGGATTTAAGGAATTTATGTTTATAATTTTAGTTTTTATTTTACGCTTGTCTCAACTTTATTCTTTATTTCTTTTTGATTTTTTATGTTTTATTTTTATGTTTACACCTAAGCAAATACGAATATTTAAAACTGAAACCAAATTAAATTATTAGTAACTATTATTTTATAAAAAAAAAAGTAAATTAAGACATTGTTTCTTTTCTATCAACAGAGTGTTAAATTTTAACCCATACAGACCAGTTTAGCTCTCCTGGGATTAATATTCAACAAACGAAATTTTATCCAAAATATTGAAAAAATTTTAAACTAAAATGGAAAGTTGTTTCTTTTTCTTGCTCCTTTATATATGGATACATTTTTTTTATTTAATTTTTCCTTTAAATTTCAGGAAAGAAAACCATTTGGAAGTTTTAGATTCCGACAAATTTTTAACGCCGAAAAAGAGTTCTAGGGGTGTATTGTGTGTATTTTCACAATATTGTCATGACGTCTGTGTGTGTGTGTATATGTCTGTCCGTAATACGATAGCCCTAAAGCGCCTAACCGATTTTCATGAAATTTTAAGGTAAAATAGTGTAGAATACTGTAAAAAGCTGATTAAATTTTGGGCAAAATCCATTAATACTAATGACAGATTTTCGTCAGTCTTAGTCTTAGGGCTAAACATTTTTGTGTTTGTTAAACTTTAACCTCCTGAACCTATTTAATAAATGTGAAACTCAAGATTGGGTTAATTTTTTCCTCCACTGCGAAGGGAATTTGAATTTTTTCGTTGACAGTAAACATAGAATCGAAAGAGATACTTTTGTAAACCTACGGTAGCACTGAGAATTTAAAATGAGGATGAAAACGGCATGAAACCTAAAGGTTAGAAAGTCAAACAAAGTCCTATGTTGTCACGAAATTTTTCTAAATTTATGTCCTAGTGAGATGTAAGGATTGTATGCATACAGAGAAAAAACTGTGAACAGAACGCAGCAAAGATACTGGTTATCAATCAACACCCGTCGTGTCATGTAAACAGGGAAGCATTGGCTTAACGATGAACTGACTCATTGAGCAAAAAAGACTAAGTATACTTTTAAAAAACTTATAAGCTAGGGCACATTATATAAATTTTTTATCCAAAATAACGACGCTTTTGTGAATTAGCATTGATTACTTTGCAATAAGTCAAGTGTTTTTAACTTCAATAAGCAATAGTTAAAATAAAATTGGTACTTGACCTGATCCAACAGGCAGAAAATTCTTACGAAGTTTATCAAATACTACGGAATAAAACACATGAAAACATTTTTACCCAGTTTCAGAAATGTATTTTTATTTTTTTTATTTATTATTTTTATTTGAATGATGTGAGCTAACAGAAAAAAAGTATAACAAATATTTATATGGTTCCAAAGGTTTTTTTCCACTTAAAACCTCTGATCTAACAGAAAAAAAGGTTTGTGATATTCAATGATTGATACCTACCAACCTTGACACAAAATCTTTTCATTAAACTACAAAAGTTTTTTCCAATAAAATTAAAAAATTTATTGCAAACTCCTTTTGCTCTGAAACTCAAAATATCTGATCTAATCTAACAAAAAAAAAGAGATAAAGTAGTTCCAATGATTAATACCAATCTTGACATAAACAATTTTTTTTAAATTCCAAACGATTTTTTGGTATAAAATCTAAACGTTTAATGCAACCTAACTGAAAAAAATATATATAAACTGGACAATAAATATATACTTTGTTTGTTTTGTTATAAAATTTTAAGTTTTTGATCTGGCCTAACAAAAAAAATATATAAAATAAATTTGCCATTTCCAATGATTTAAACCAATCTTGACATAAATGTGCAATATTTTGTTATAAAATTAAAAATTTTGAATCTGACGTAACAAAAAAATATATATAAAGTAGGTTTGCCACTACCAATGACTTATACCAATCTTAACATGACTATACAGTTTTTTTAAAATGTAAAAGTTTTTTTGCGATAAAATTCAAAATTGTGGATCTAAACTAAGAGAAAAAAAAAGTAGGTTTGCCAATTCCAATGATTATTTTAAACCATCTGTAGATATACATTTTTTCTTAAATTATAAAAGTTTTTTGCGATAAATTTTAAAAGCTTTGATGTGACCTAACAGAAAAATAAGATATTGAGTAGGTTTGCCATTTCGAATAATTCATACCCATCTTAACATATACAATATTTTTTAATTAAAAGCTTTCTTGAGTGATTAAATTAAATCAAATTCAAAATAATCTGATGCAACAGAAAAAACTTATTGGGTAGGTTTGCCATGTCCAATTGATTTTTTTTTATAAAACAGAACTTTTTTAAAATAAAACTCGGAACTTTTGATTAATTTTTTAAACCAAATTTTTTTTGTGATAAAATTCAAGTTTTTTGATCTGACCTAACAGAAAAAAATATATCTTAAAGTAGGTTTGCCATTTCCAACGACTTAAACCAATTTTGACATATAAAATTTTTTTTAATTACATATAAAAGTTTTTTGCGATAAATTGCAAAACTTTTGCTGTGACAGAAAAAAAAAAGATATTAAGTAGGTTTGGCATTTCCAATAATTTATACCAATCTTAACAACATAAAATATTTTTTATTTAAAAGGTTTTTTTTTCGATAAAATTTAAAATGATCTGATGTAACAGAAAAAACTTTAGTAGTAGTAGGTAGGTTTGCCATTTTTACTAATTTATACCAATCTTGACACATACATTTTTTTTTAAGTACAAATGTTTTTTTTTATAAAAATCAGAACTTTTTATAAATTTTTATAAACTACAAAAAATTTTTTGCGATAAAATTCAAAACTTTTGAACTGACCTAACAGAAAAAAAGGTATAAAGTAAATTTTGCCATTTTCAATGATTTATAATAATTTTGACATAATAAAAAGAATTTTATTAATTTAATAGTTTTTCTCCATAAAACTTAAAACTTGCTCAACTCGAAATGCTCAGCTTGTGAAACCTGACCTGACCTGAATTTGTGTTTACTGATTAAAACAGAAATGTGCTCAGCAAATAGTGACTTTTGCTTTTATTAAAAAATAGAATTAGAAACCAAGAATAAAAAAAAATAAGGTTTACAATTGTCATTAAAATTAACACCAAATTTGACAAATTGTTTTTTGTCCTTTCCCAGAAAAAATGCCTAGGAGTAAACGCCAGCATCTTATCAAATATTAAAAAGGATCAAATTTCAACTGATAAAAACAAGTCAACATCAGAAAAGAGCCATGATAATATTGCGGTTTTGTATAGATGGATGAATTGATAAAATACGGAATAAATCTGACAGAAATAAAAACTCTTATCAAAAAGAAACTTATTTAACTAAGGCACTGTTACAAAAGGTAGAATCCAGGTATCAAAAACATTGCCTTAAAAGTTGATTAAATAGTAAATTGATCAAAATATTAGTAAGGTAGTCTACTAATCCGGTTTTTTTACAGACGCATGGATAAATCCTTAACAAATAGATTAATGAAGAAAGAAAAAAATCAAAAAAGTATAAAATTAAGAACCTGATTATATCATTAAAAAACTTCTATAAATTACAGTCAGCACAGGTGCCAATCTCGCCATGGTGATGATGATGAATGAAGGTTTCATATTGCAAATTGAAAGGAGAAAAGAACAAGCATAATATCAGTTAAAACAAATTTTTTGCGTTACAAAAGAAAAATTGGCAGAATGAGAATCAGGCTTCGTGTGACTGGAAGAAAACAGTATACTAAAATATTCTACCTATTATGGAGATAGGGAACCATTCTTAAATTACGTAAGACTGTAGGGGGGAGGGGGGCTTTGGACTTGCGTTACACTCAATGATTTTTTATGTATCTTTTCTTGAAAATGCGTTATCTAGGAAAAGGGGGCGGGTCAAAAATCCGAAACTTTTGAGTTACGTAATTTAGGAAGAAACACTGCCTTAAAATCGGGTGAAAATCAAACTGCGCATGCGATCTTACTTGATTTCCACATCTCTTATTGTTCCTGACGTGGCGAGACTCATTTGAAGAGTTCATACACTGGTAGAAATTCATAGAAATTTTGATGTCACTTACACGTCCTTAATTATATTACGTCACTTGATCTCACTAACTATCACGTAAACAAATGTCACATATATATATAAATATAAAATCTCTATTTAATTTAAAACTATTAGACCTAATATCTATTAAAAAAATAACAGTTTATTATTTTTACTTTATTTTAAAGGTGGTGCCATTTTTTACTCATAATTTTGCATTATCTTATTTATAGATAGAACACGTTTATAAAATTGGAAATTAGAGTTTTAGAGTGACATAATATAATAAAAATATCCGTTTTCGTTTTTTTAAACAAAATAACCAAAACTAAGGCGTGAATTAGGCACATTTTTAGCTAATAGTGTGTTTGTTCCTCTTAAAAAACATTTAAAAGAGACTATTCCCTTCGGACTCTACCTACTAATAGTAGATAAACTACTACCTTTCACCCCCTTATTCACCCTATAAAAATATTGTCTTGTTTTAATTTTTAATTTTTTTAATTTTTATTTTGTTTTAATTATTTATAAAAAAAAGACTCACATACTCTCACAATCACAATCACACACACACATACTTCTCCAGACACTCTCCCACCACATACTCTCCTAATCACAATCACACACACACACACACACATACTTCCCCAGACACACTCCCACTCACACACCCCCTAGGCTTGGAACCAAGGCGATGGTCCTCGCGGCAACCCGGATCGCATTTCGCAGTGGCAACCAAGCTGCGCCAGTTTATGCAGTCATTTCCCACAATGTCCCATCTCCCGTTTATTAACACCGGAAAAACAACAATCTCAACACCGGCAGCTTCTCCAAGAAGCCACAACTTCCACCACCAAACTTTCCCTCCGCAAACGGGAGGGAAAGTTTGATGGTTTTTCCTTATTGGAGGTGACCTTGTTGTGTACTCACACCCATTAGGGGTAAAGGGGCAGAGCTCCCACCAACCATCAACTACTAATTGGCCTGTGGTACCAATAATTGCGGGACGTACCACGGGCGCAGCAGTGGATCCACCTTGTTCACCGATCGAAATGGTTGAGTATATCTCTGTACCGTGTCTTTGGTACGCGTGGGAGAAAAAGGAAAACAAAAACAAAAGTTTATTCTTAAACATTCCTATATTACATATTATATAATATAATATATATATTATTACTAACTAATTAACAATCTACTTACTTACTACTTAGAAACTAATGTGTGTTTGGGTGTGTGTATTTTTGGAAATAGGTAATGATGTCATTGTCACGATTTCAAAACATAGATGTCGATCCACATCAAAAATATTTTTATTTTTGATTCAAACCCTTAAAACACAATCAAAAATAAAAATATGAAATTTGAGGTCAATAAAAGGTATTGACTTAAATATTAGTGAGTTCCTTATCACGATTTTAAAATTTGAATGTGGATCTGCACCAAAAATATTTTTACCTTTGGTTCAAACCCTTAGAACACAACCAAAGATAAAAATATGAAAGTTTAAGTCAATAAAAGGTATTGACTTAAATTTTAATGATTTCCTTATCACGATTTCAATATTTAGATGTGAATCCGCACCAAAAATATTTTTATCTTTGGTTCAAACCCTTAGAACACAACCAAAGATGAAAATATACGTGTTTAAGTCAATAAAAGGTATTGACTTAAATTTTGATTTCCTTAACAAAATTTCACAATTTAGGTGTGGATCCAATGAAAATATTTTTATCATTGATTCAAACCCTTAGAACACAATCAAAGATAAAAATATTAACGATATCATTACTGTGTTATAGCGTACTGTCAAAACTTTATTTATCCTTTATCTAGATTTGAAACCCTTCAAAAACAAACCAGATAAAGGTGTGAAAGTTGGACGCTAACTTTTTTTTCAACGCACGGTCATTGTCAAATGTGTGACTGGTGTTATAATAGGTGTAAACATAAGGATAGCGACTAGTAAAAAGATTGCACAACACTGTTAAAAAAATACACTAAACTGACTGCCCTGTACCTCACAGCATAAAAATACTGCACTATATTACACTTTACACAAAACACAGTACTGTACTACACCGCGCAACACCACACTGCACAACACTACACTGCACAAGACCGCTCTACACTACACTGCACAATACCGCACTACACTGTTAAACGCAGCACCGCTTAACACCGCACTACACTTCACAACAAAGCACTGCTCTACAAAACGCATAATACAGCATTTTACAACACTGTACTACACTAAACTACACTATAGAGCACTGCACTGCACAGTAAAGCACTGCACAACACCGCAATACACTATACACTGTTCTATAAAATACCTCACTACACTGCACTGCACAACACCGAACTTCACTGCAGCATAAACCACCGCACTACACTATAGGCGACCGCACTACACTGCACAGCGCTACACTGCACTGCACTTCACTGCACTACACTGCACTAAACCGCACTACACTGCACTACATTGCACTACACTGTACTACACTGCACTACACTGCACTACACTGCACTACACTGCACTACACTGCACTACACTGCACTACACTGCACTACACTGCACTACACTGCACTACACTGCACTACACTGCACTACACTGCACTACACTGCACTGCACTACATTGCACTACACTGCACTACACTGCACTACACTGCACTACACTGCACTGCACAACACTGCACTACACCGCACTTCACTGCACTACACTGCACTACACCGCACTACAGTGCAGAACACTGTATAAAAAGCGATAAGACTCGCGAGAAACTCAACCAAATTATGAAGTCGATTCACCGGCAAGTATCAGTACTTCGGTCCCCGTTAGGTAGATGGAACCAAGCAGGACCAATATGGTTGATGTATGATGGTATAGCTCTTAGCCGCCTTTCGCCCTCTAATGGGAATGAATGCACAACAAGGTCACATCCTGGAAGGAAGTTGTGCTTTGGAGAAGCTGTCGGTGTATAGAGATTGTTGTTTTCCCGGTGTTTTGGGAGACGGGCGCTGTGGCACTGCACCAGCGCATCTTGCTCGCCACTGCAATGCGATCCGGGTATAACCGCCGCGAGGCCATCACATGCCCTGATACCAAGCCCCCTTAGGGGATCCACTCACACTATAGGGCCACTGAATCACGGAAACTGATGTTTTCTACTGAAAACATCAGTTTCCATGCTTTAGTAGTCCTAATTACACACACTCGGTTCCAGTCACATTTTTTTATGTCTTATTTGAAAATTGGTACCCAACCCCCTTAATCGATTTAATTTAATTATGTCACTCCTGGTACTCCTTTGACCAAGCCTTTACCCTCACCAATTTCTCAAAGACCTATTTACCCTGACCAACATCCCACCCCCCACCCGGTGTTCTCTTAGTTGGCAATCTATATTTCGCCAGCCAGTCCTTTTTGGCTAACAAAACATAGAGAGCGTAAGCCTCCACACCGACGACAAGGTGGAACACCATCGCGGAGGAACAGGCAAACACCCACAGTCACACCAACAACCCCATTAAAACCCCAAACCTTAAAACCATAAACGACAAACTCCCACAGTCACACCAACCAAACCCATTGCAACTTAACACTTAGCACCAACACTTTAACACTAGGCACTTCGCACCACAGAACACCAAGAGATTGTCAACGCAGGGTACGCACTAAACGTTCAAATATCGTCATTGATTTATACACTTTTATTTGATGATTCATTAATTAATCTTATTTGAAATTAAGTATCAAATAAAATTGAATAAATCCGCGACGATCATTGAACTTGAAGGATTTTTTGAAGTATAAGGGTTGTTTGAACTATAATAAATAAAATGAAATGCATCGGCCACGATCATTGAACTATAATTGGCTTTTTGAACTACAAGGGTTTTTATAATTCAATGATTGTCTACGATCAATTTAATTTTATTTGAAACAAAGTATCAAATAAAATAAAATTAATCGGAGACGTTTATTGAACTTTAATGGTCTCATTTAACTATAAGGGTTTACTATAGTTTAATGATTGTCTACGATCAATTTAATTTTATTTGAAACAAAGTTTCAAATAAAATAAAATTAATCGGCGAGGATCATTGAACTATAATGGGCTTTTTTAACTATAAGGGTTTATTATAGTTTGATGATTGTCGACGATCAATTTAATTTTATTTGAAGCTATGTAACAAATAAAATTAAATAAATCGACGACAATCATTGAACTATAAGCGGTTTGATTACCCGTAAGTTTAATGATTGTCTACGCTTAATTTAATTTTATTTGAAATAAAAAATCAAATGAAATTTAATTAAGCGGCGACGATCATTGAACTAAAACGGCTTATTTTAGTTCGGTGACGGTCTATACGACTAATTTTATTTTAAACCAAATAGAATACAAACCTTGAATATTTTTGTTTGATAAAAAGGATACCTAATCAATCGGCGAAAATCATTGATCAATTTCTCAACCACGGCTTCCTGAAGTCTTCGTTCTTCCAAAGTCGGGGGTGCTTAATTATACGTTTATACCACATATCTTTATATTTTCTTTCCAAAATAGTATTTTGTTATAAATAATAGAATATTTTAAAACAAGTCAGCCAGTTTTCAAGACCTGATTAGATGATTTTTAAAACAAATTAATGTTAGCTTTTTAAAACAAGTCAGCCAATTTTCAAGTCTTGTTTTATACCGTTTTTATTAAAATTGATAATGCACTTTTTAACACAAGTCAGTTAGTTTTAAGACCTGTTTTATAGCGTTTTTAATTAAAAGTAATATTGCACTTTCATTTTAGTTTCTTTTGTAACAAGTAAGCCCGTTTTAAGGATTTGTTTTCTACCATTTTTTATTAAAATAAATATATTTTACGTATATTTTAACCCCTTTTATTGCCTTTTCTTTTTTAATTCGCGGTTTTTTTCTATACGCGGCGACTTGTGTTATATAAATCAGGGTTTAAAATAAGAGTGTTTTCTGTACTTTCATTTTAGATTTTTTTTTAACAATTCAGTTTTTAAATCTGTTTTATACCGATTTTATTAATTAAAAGTGATATTGGTCTATTTTTTAAAAAATTTAAGATAGCCAATTTCCAGGACTTGTTTTAAACCGTATTCTAATTCAAAGTGATATTGCACTTTTATTTAAATGTTTTTAAACAAGTCACTTTTTCAGTCAGCCAGTTTTCAACACCTGTTCATTATACCGTTTTTAATTCAAAGTGATATTGCATTTTTTTAAAAACTTTTTACAAGTCAGCCAATTTTCAAGACTTGCTTTATACCGTTTTTTAATTAAAAACATATATTTTACTTTTATTTTAGTTTTTTGTAACAAGTAAGTCAGTTTTCAAATTTGTTTTATATCGATTTTTATCAAAAGTGATATTGCACTTTTAATTTATATTTTTTTAAAACATTTCAGACTTATTTTATACCGTTTTTTAATTAAAGTGATATTTTACTTTTATTTTAATTTTTTTTAACAAGTCAGCCAGTTTTCAAGACTTGTTTATTATACCGTTTTTAATTCAACCTGATATCATACTTTTTTTAACTATGCCGCCTTTAATTCAACGTGATATTTCACTTTTATTTAAGTTTTTTGGTTAAAAAGTCAGTCAGTTTTTAAATCTGTTTTATACCGATTTTTATCAAAAGTGATATTGTACTTTCATTTTAATTTTTTTTAGCACGTCAGCCAGTTTTTAAGACCTGTTTATTATACCGTTTTTAATTCAAGGTGATATTGCAATTTTTTAAAACTTTTTACAAGTCAGCCAATTTTCAAGACTTGCTTTATACCGTTTTTTAATTAAAAGTGATATTTTACATTTATTTTAGTTTTTTGTAACAAGCCAGTTTTTAAAGTTGTTTTATACCGATTTCTATCAAAAGTAATATTGCACTTTCAATTTAGATTTTTTTAAAACATATCAGTTTTCGAGACTTATTTTATACCGTTTTTTAATTAAAGTAATATTGCAATGAACCGAACCGTATATTGATTAATAGGGATAATAAACTTTTCTTTTAGTTTTTTTTTTCAGTCATTCAGTTTTTAAACCTGTTTTATACCGATTTTTATCAAGTGATATTGTACTTTTATTTTAATATTTTTAACAAGTCAGCCAGTTTTCAAGACTTGTTTGTTATACCGTTTTGAATTCAACCTGATATCATACTTTTTAAAAAAATCAACCAACTTTCACGACCTGTTTTATACCTTTCTTTAATTAATTAATTAAAAGTAATATTGCAGATTTCTTTTAAATATATCAGTTTTCAAGACCTGTTTTATACAGTTTATTGATTAAAAGGGATACTTTTATTTTAGTTTTGCTTAACTATGCCGCCTTTAATTCAAAGTGATCTTTCACTTTTATTTAAGTTTTTTTGTTAAAAAGTCAGTCAGTTTTTAAATCTGGTTTATACCGATTTTTATCAAAAGATATTGCACTTTCATTTAAATGTTTTTAAACAAATCACTTTTTTTTTAACAAGTCAGCCAGTTTTCAAGACCTGTTTATTATACCGTTTTTAATTCAAAGTGATATTGCACTCTTTTTTAAAACTTTTTACAAGTCAGCCAATTTTCAAGACTTGCTTTATACCGTTTTTTTAATTAAAAATTATATTTTAATTTTATTTTAGTTTTTTGTAACAAGCCAGTTTTTAAATTTGTGTTATACCGATTTGTATCAAAAGTAATATTGCACTTTCAATTTAGATTTTTTTAAAACATATCAGTTTTCGAGACTTATTTTATACCGTTTTTTAATTAAAGTAATATTGCAATGAACCGAACCGTTTATTGATTAATAGGGATAATAAACTTTTCTTTTAGTTTTTTTTTCAGTCATTCAGTTTTTAAATCTGTTTTATACCGATTTTTATCAAAAGTGATATTGTACTTTTATTTTAATATTTTTAACAAGTCAGCCAGTTTTCAAGACTTGTTTGTTATACCGTTTTGAATTCAACCTGATATCATACTTTTTAAAAAAATCAACCAACTTTCACGACCTGTTTTATACCTTTCTTTAATTAATTAATTAAAAGTAATATTGCAGATTTCTTTTAAATATATCAGTTTTCAAGACCTGTTTTATACAGTTTATTGATTAAAAGGGATACTTTTATTTTAGTTTTGCTTAACTATGCCGCCTTTAATTCAAAGTGATCTTTCACTTTTATTTAAGTTTTTTTGTTAAAAAGTCAGTCAGTTTTTAAATCTGGTTTATACCGATTTTTATCAAAAGATATTGTACTTTCATTTTAATTTTTTTTAACAAGTCAGCCAGTTTTCAAGACTTGTTTATTATACCGTTTTTAATTAAAAGTGATATTGCACTTTAGATTTAGATTTCTTGTAAATATATCAGTTTTCAAGACGTTTTATACCGTTTATTAATTAAAAGGGATATTTCACTTTTATTTAAGTTTTTTTTTAAAGTCAGTCAGTTTTTAAATCTGTTTTATACCGATTTTTATCAAAAGTGATATTGTACTTTCATTTAATTTTTTTTAACAAGTCAGCCTGAGTTTTCGAGACTTGTTTATTATACCGTTTTTAATTCAACCTGATATCATACTTTTTAAAAATTTTTAACAAGTCAGCCAACTTTCAAGACTTGTTTTATACCTTTTTTTAATTCAAAGTGATATTGCACTTTAAATTTAGATTTCTTTTAAATATATCAGTTTTCAAGACCTGTTTTATACCGTTTATTAATTAAAAGGGATATTTCACTTTTATTTAAGTTTTTTTTTAGTCAGTCAGTTTTTAAATATGTTTTATACCGATTTTTATCAAAAGTGATATTGTACTTTCATTTTAATTTTTTTAACAAGTCAGCCAGTTTTCAAGACTTGTTTATGATACCGTTTTTAATTCAACCTGATCATACTTTAAAAAAAATTTTAACAAGTCAGCCAACTTTCAAGACCTGTCTTATACCTTTTTTTAATTAAAAGTGATATTGCACTTTAAATTTAGATTTCTTTTAAATATATACCGTTTTTTAATTATGAGTGATATTTTACTGTTATTTTAGTTTTTGCAGTCAGTCAGTTTTCAAATTTGTTTTATACCGATACACTTTCATTTTAATTTTTTTAAACAAGTCAGCCAGTTTTCAAGACTTGTTTATTATATCGTTTTTAATTCAAAGTGTTATTTTACTTACTTTTAAAATTTTAATAAGTCAGCCAGTTTTCTAGACCTGTTTTATACCGATTTATAATTAAAAGTGCTAAGTATTGCACTTATAATTTAGATTTTTTTAAAACATATATTTTTAAGACCTGGTTTATACCGTTTTTTAATTAAAAGTGATATTTTACTTTTATTTTAGTTTTTTTTAATTAAGTCAGTCAGTTTTTAAATTTGTTTTATACCGATTTTTATCAAAAGTGATATTGCACTTTTATTTTTTTAAACAAGTCAGCCAGTTTTCAAGACCTGTTTATTATATCGTTTTTAATTCAAAGTGATATTACACTTATTTTTAAATTTTAACAAGTCAGCCAGTTTTCTAGACCTGTTTTATACCGTTTTTAAATTAAAAGTGATTAAGTAAAAGTATTGCACTTTTAATTTAGATTTTTTTATAAACATATCAGTTTTCAAGACCAGTTTTATACCGCTTTTTAAATAAAAGTGATAAGTATTGCACTTTTAATTTAGATTTTTTTAAACATATATTTTTAAGACCTGGTTTATACCGTTTTTTAATTAAAAGTGATATTTTACTTTTATTTTAGTTTTTTTTATTAAGTCAGTCAGTTTTTAAATTTTTTTTATACCGATTTTTATCAAAAGTTAAATTGCACTTTTATTTTTTTAAACAAGTCAGAAAGTTTTCAAGACCTGTTTATTATATCGTTTTTAATTCAAAGTGATATTACACTTTCTTTTTAAATTTTAACAAGTCAGCCAGTTTTCAAGACCTGTTTTATACCGTTTTTAAATTAAAAGTGATCAGTAAAAGTATTGCACTTTTAATTTAGATTTTTTTATAAACATATCAGTTTTCAAGACTAGTTTTATACCGTTTTTTAAATAAAAGTACCTAATATTTCATTTTTATTTTAGTTTTTTAACCAAGTCAACCAGTTTTCAAGAGCTCTTTATTATACCGTCAATTTTTAAGACCTTTTCAATTTAGATTTTTTTTAAACATATCAGGTTTCAAGACCTGCTTTATAGCGTTTTTTAATTAAAAGTGATAAGTATTGCGCTTTTAATTTAGATATTTTTTACATATCAGTTTTCAAGACCTGTTTAATACCGTTTTTAAATTAAAAGTGAAAAGTATTGCACTTTTAATTTAGATTTTTTGTAAATATATCTGTTTTCAAGACCTGTTTTATACCGTTTTGTAATTTAAAGTGATATTTTACTTTTATTTTAGTTTTTTTTTTAACCACAGTCAACCAGCTTTCAAGAGCTATTTATTATACCGTCAGTTTTCAAGAACTTTCCAATTTAGATTTTTTTAAAACATCAGTTTTCAAGACCTGTTTTATACCGTTTTTATTTAAAAGTGATATTTCACTTTTATTTTTTTTTTAACCAAGTCAACCAGTTTTCAAACACTGATTATTATACCGTCAGTTTTCAAGACCTTTTCAATTTAGATTTTTTTAAAACATATCAGTTTTCAAGACCTGTTTTATACCGTTTTTTAATTAAAAGTGATTTCACTTTTTTTTTAACCAAGTCACCCAGTTTTCAAAAACTGATTGTTATACCTTCAGTTTTCAAGACCTTTTCAATTTAGATTTTTTTTAAATATGTCAGTTTTCAGACCTGTTTTTTAATTAAAAGTGATATTTCACTTTTATTTTAGTTTTTTTTAACCAAGTCAACCAGTTTTCGTTTATTATTACCAGTTTTCAAGTTTATTATACCATCAGTTTTCAAGACCTGTTTTATACCGCTTTCTAATTAAAAGTGATATTTCACTTTTTTTAAATTTTTTTTAACCAAGTCAACCAGTTTTCAAAAACTGACCGTCAGTTTTCAAGACCTTTTCGATTTAGATTTTTTTTAAATATATCAGTTTTCAAGACCTGTTTTTTAATTAAAAGTGATATTTCACTTTTTTTCAGTTTTTTTAACCAAGTCAACCAGTTTTCAGGAGCTTTTTGTTATACCATCAGTTTTCAAGACCTTTTCAATTTAGATTTTTTTTTAAACATCAGTTTTTAAGACCTGTTTATCAACCCTGTTTTATACCGTTTTTTAATTAAAAGTGATATTTCACTTTTATTTTTTTTAACCAAGTCAACCAGTTTTCAAACACTGATTATTATACCGTCAGTTTTCAAGACCTTTTCAATTTAGATTTTTTTAAACATATCAGTTTTCAAGACCTGTTTTATACCGTTTTTTAATTAAAAGTGATATTTCACTTTTTTTTAATTTTTTTTAACCAAGTCAACTAGTTTTCAAAAACTGATTATTATACCGTCAGTTTTCAAGACCTTTTCAATTTAGATTTTTTTAAAATATGTCAGTTTTCAATACGTGTTTTATACCGTTTCTTAATTAAAAGTCATATTTCACTTTTGTTTCAGTTTTTTTAACCAAGTCAACCAGTTTTCAGGAGCTTTTTATTATACCATCAGTTTTCAAGACCTTTTCAATTTAGATTTTTTTTTAAACATCAGTTTTTAAGACCTGTTTTATACCGTTTTTTAAATAAAAGTGATATTTCACTTTTATTTTAGTTTTTTTAACCAAGTCAACCAGTTTTTAAGTGCTCTTTATTATACCGTCAGTTTTTAAAACCTTTGCAGTTAGATTTTATTTTAAACATATCAGTTTTTAAGACCTGCTTAATACCATTTTTTAATTAAAAGTGATAAGTATTGCACTTTTAATTAGATTTTTTATAAACACATTAGTTTTCAAGACCTGTTTTATACCCTTTTTTAAATAAAAGTGATATTTCACTTTTATTTTAGTTTTTGTAACCAAGTCAAACAGTTTTTAAGAGCTCTTTATTATACCGTCAGTTTTCAAGACCTTTTCAGTTTAGATTTTTTTAAAACATATCAGTTTTCAAGACCTGCTTGATACCATCATTAATTTAAAGTGATATTTCACTTTTATTTTAGTTTTTTTAACCAAGTCAACCAGCTTTCAAGAGCTGATTATTATACCGTCAGTTTCCAAGACTTTTCCAATTTAGATTTTTTTTAAACATCAGTTTTCAAGACCTATTTTATACCGTTTTTAAATTAAAGTGATATTCCAGTTTTAGTTTAGTTTTTTTAAGCAAGTCAACCAGTTTTCAAGAGCTCTTTATTATACCGTCAGTTTTCAAGACTTTTCAATTTAGAGTTTTTTTAAACATCAGTTTTCAAGACCTGTTTTATACCGTTCTTTAAATTAAAGTGATATTCCACTTTTAGTTTAGTTTTTTTTAACCAAGTCAACCAGTTTTCAAGAGCTCTTTATTATACCGTCAGTTTTCAAGACTTTTCAATTTAGAGTTTTTTTAAACATCAGTTTTCAAGACTTGTTTTATACACCGTTTTTAAATTAAAAGTGATAAGTATTGCACTTTTAATAAGATTTTTTATAAACACATCAGTTTTCAAGACCTGTGTTATACCGTTTTTTAAATAAAAGTGATATTTCACTTTTATTTTAGTTTTTTTAACCAAGTCAACCAGTTTTCAAGTTTATTATACCATCAGTTTTCAAGACCTGTTTTATACCGTTTTTTAATTAAAAGTGATATTTCACTTTTATATTTTTTTTTAACCAAGTCATCCAATTTTACAGAGCTGATTATTATACCGTCAGTTTTCAAGACCTTTTCAATTTATATATTTTTTTAAAACATATCAGTTTTCAAGACCTGTTTTATACCGTTTTTTAATTAAAAGTGATATTTCACTTTTATTTTAGTTTTTTTAACCAAGTCAACCAGTTTTCAAGATCTGTTTATTATACCGTTTTCAAGACCTTTTCAGTTTAGATTTTTTTTTTAAATATTAGTGTTTAAGACCTGTTTTATGACGTTTTTTCATTAAAAGTAATATTTCACTTTTATTTTATTTTTTTAAACCAAGTCAACCAGTTTTCAAGAGCTGATTATTATACCGTCAGTTTTGAAGACCTATTTTATACCGTTTTTTTAAATAAAAGTGATATTTTACTTTTATTACAGTTTTTTTAACCCAGTCAACCAGTTTTCATGAGCTGATTATTATACTGTCAGTTTTACAGACCTGCTTTATACCGTTTTTTAATTAAAAGTGATATTTCACTTTTATTTTAGTTTTTTTTTAACCAAGTCAACCAGTTTTCAAGTTTATTATACCATCAGTTTTCAAGACCTTGTCAATTTAGATTTTTTTTAAACATCAGTTTTCAAGACCTGTTTTATACCGTTTTTTAAATAAAAGTGATATGTTACTTTTATTTTAGTTTTTTTAACCAAGTCAACCAGTTTTTAAGAGCTCTTTATTATACCGTCAGTTTTCAAGATATTTTCAGTTTAGATTTTTTAAAAACATATCAGTTTTCAAGACCTGCTTTATACCATTTTTTAATTTAAAGGAATATTTCAATTTTATTTTAGTTTTTTTAACCAAGTCAACCAGCTTTCAAGAGCTGTTTATTATACCGTCAGTTTTCAATTTAGATTTTTTTAAAACATAACAGTTTTTAAGACCTGTTTAACACCGTTTTTTAATTAAAAGTGATATTTTAATTTTATTATAGTTTTTTTTAACAAGTCAGTCAGTTTTCAAATCTGTTTAATACCGGTTTTTATCAAGTGATATTGCACTTTCATTTTCATTTTTTTAAACAAGTCAGCCAGTTTTCAAGACCTGTTTATTATATCGTTTTTAATTCAAAGTGATACTGCACTTTCTTTTTAAGTTTTAACAAGTCAGCCAGTTTTCAAGACCTGCTTTGTATCGTTTTTTAATTAAAAGTTATAAGTATTGCACTTTCAATTTAGTTTTTTTTAAACATATCACTTTTCAAGACCTGTTTTATACCGTTTTTTAATTAATAGTAATATTTCACTTTTATTTTAGTTTTTTAACTGTGTCAGTCAGTTTATAAAAGCTGTTTATTATACCGTCAGTTTTCAAGACCTTTTCAATTTGGATTTTTTTTAAACATATCAATTTTCAAGACCTGTTTTATACCGTTTTTTAATTAAAAGTGATATTTTAATTTTATTTTAGTTTTTTTAACAAGTTTCTTTTAAATCTGTTTTATACCGATTTTGGTCAAAAGTGATATTGCACTTTCATTTTAATTTTGTTTAACAAGCCACCCAGTTTTTAAGACCTGTTTATATACTGTTTTTAATTCAAAGTGATATTGTACTTTTTTCTTAAATTTTAACAAGTCAGCCAGTTTTCAAGACCTGCTTTGTATCGTTTTTTAATTAAAAGTGATAAGTATTGCATTTTCAATTTAGTTTTTTTTAAATATGTCAGTTTTCAAGACCTGTTTTATAACGTTTTTTAATTAAAAGTAATATTTCACTTATATTTTAGTATTTTTAACTAAGTCAGTCAGTTTTCAAGAGCTGTTTATTATAATCGTCAGTTTTCAAGACCTTTTCAATTTAGATTTTTTTAAAACATATCAGTTTTCAAGACCTGTTTTATACCGTTTTTTAATTAAAAGTGATATTTTAATTTTATTATAGTTTTTTTTAACAAGTCAGTCAGTTTTCAAATCTGTTTAATACCGATTTTTATCAAGTGATATTGCACTTTCATTTTCATTTTTTTAAACAAGTCAGCCAGTTTTCAAGACCTGTTTATTATATCGTTTTTAATTCAAAGTGATACTGCACTTTCTTTTTAAGTTTTAACAAGTCAGCCAGTTTTCAAGACCTGCTTTGTATCGTTTTTTAATTAAAAGTGATATGTATTGCACTTTAAATTTAGTTTTTTTAAACATATCACTTTTCAAGACCTGTTTTATACCGTTTTTTAATTAATAGTAATATTTCACTTTTATTTTAGTTTTTTAACTGTGTCAGTCAGTTTTTAAAAGCTGTTTATTATACCGTCAGTTTTCAAGACCTTTTCAATTTGGATTTTTTTTAAACGTATCAATTTTCAAGACCTGTTTTATACCGTTTTTTAATTAAAAGTGATATTTTAATTTTATTTTAGTTTTTTTTAACAAGTTTCTTTTAAATCTGTTTTATACCGATTTTGGTCAAAAGTGATATTGCACTTTCATTTTAATTTTGTTTAACAAGCCACCCAGTTTTTAAGACCTGTTTATATACTGTTTTTAATTCAAAGTGATATTGTACTTTTTTCTTAAATTTTAACAAGTCCGCCAGTTTTCAAGACCTGCTTTAATACTGTCTTTTAACTAAAAGTGATAAGTATTGCATTTTCAATTTAGTTTTTTTTAACATATCAGTTTTCAAGACTTGTTTTAACCGTTTTTTAATTAAAAGTAATATTTCACATTTATTTTAGCTTTTTTAACTAAGTCCGTCAGTTTTCAAGAGATGTTTATTATAAGGTCAGTTTTCAAGACCTTTTCAATTTAGATTTTTTTTAAACATATCAGTTTTCAAGAACTGTTTTATTCAGTTTTTTAAGTAAAAGTGATATTTCACTTTCATTTTATTGTTTTTTAACAAGTCAGTCAGTTTTCAAATGTGTTTTGCACCGATTTTTATTAAAAGTGTTATTGCACTTAAATTTTTCAAGTGAGCCAATTTTCAAGACCTGTTTTAAACTTATTATATTGCACTTTCATTTTAATTTTTTTAAACAGGTCAGCCAGTTTTCAAGACCTATCCATTATACTGTTTATAATTCCAGTGATATGATGACTTTTATTTTATTTCATTTTTTAGCAAGTCAGCCAGTTTTCAAGACTTGCTCTATACTGTTTTTTATTTAAAAGTGATCGGTTTTCAAGACATGTTTTATACCGTTTTTTAATTGAAAGTAATATTGCACTTTTATTTTAGTTTCTTATTTCTTATTAGTCAGTAACCTTCATCAGGTCTGGCTGAAGCGACTTGCATATTGGGGCAATTTTTTTCTATCCCGCCTAGAAATACCCAAAAAACCCCACAAACCCCGAATTTGGGACACCCTGTACGTATATCAAAAACGAAGCATCTCACGAAATAGTTTCTGACGACACCAAAAACCCTTAAGCACCCCCGAAAATTCTTCAATTTGGTCTTCTTCCCGGTCTTCTTGTATGTAGAGTAGACATCAAGTTAAAATTTAAATATGAGACCTATATAAAACAATACTACTACTAATTTGTATACAGGGTGTTCCAAGTAAAGTCTCCACCATTGATAACTTTTTTATTATTAAAGATCGAAAAAAGTTAAAATTGGCAAACTACTAAAATTTTTGATGTTCTTAAAGATACTTAAATCGGAAAAGAAATAGAGCATCGCTTTTTGGAAGTTTCGAGTTTTTTCAAATAACATAAAAAAATTTTTATTGAACACTGGGTATTTTATAATTTTTCTGATAGGTCTTTTAATTCTAAACAAAAATTGTCTTTTGATTTTTTTCCTAAAGTTAAAAACAACGAAGATATTTTAAATTCAAAATTACGTATAGAAATTTTATTTGGTAGAAAGAAGTCTAGGCGTAATTTTGAATTTGGAACATCTTCGTTATTTTTCACTTTAGGAAAAAAAATCACAATATATTTTTGTTTAGAATTGAAAGACCTATCGGAAAAAATTACAAAATACAGCGTGTTCTATTAAAATTTGTTTTATGTTTTTTGAAAAAACTCGAAAACGCGATGTTAGATTTTTTTTTTATTTAGGCATCCAAAACAGCGTCAAAAATTCTACTAGTTTGAAAATTTAAACTTTTTACTATTTTTAATAATAACAAAGTTAGCAATGGTGGACACTTAACATGGAACACCCTATATAGCTTTTGAGTAATAATATCATAAGATATAAATGGTACTACTAAAAGTTCACTTACCGAATGCTTTAAAAAGCAGCATGCGCCATCTGAAACAAAAAAATTTGTTATAAACATAGTGCTGAAAGCATTTTTTCTAATTATTACAGTTTTTTTTTTATTATTAAGTTAAGTGGCGTATTTAGGTATTTAAGATAATCTCAGATGTAGGGTAAATGCGGGAGAGTTGCCGCGGATGGAGAGACGTCGCATTTCACGTATTTCAAAGATTACGCTATAACCTAGGCAACCAAGTATGCCCACATTCAGAGTTCATCATTTAGTGAACGGTTATAACATCGGACTTGTTTGTTTTTTAAAATATCGCTTGCCATCCTTGAATTTACGACGGTAAGGTAAAATTTTCTTAGCAAAATTTTAAGACTGTCCTAATAAGTGTGGTCTTTGCAATGTGGTAGTTTTTTTTCACATTCGTGTGTTTTATTCAGTATTTTGGGGTAATGTTTACCGGTGCCATGCCGTATTTTGTTGCGTTTTAAATCTGTGACCTTGATAATCAGGTGCGGCATCTCCCCCAACAAAAAGGACAGTTGCCGCATTTTCAAGAAGACCGAGAAAACATTCAATGGAGTGACAGCGATGATGAACCTCTAGCCAAAAAGAAAAATGAAAACCCGGAACGCTGAGTGAATTGCTTCGCAGTTTACGCAACTACAACTAAAAAAGTGAATTGATTACAATCGTTGTTTGAGGCCATCAAACAACGTTACAATGTATTAAATGCTTAAAATGGCTACATCTCACTTGAAAAATGTATGGTGAAGTTTGTAACATCTGTTCCAGACTCAAATTAAGGAAAAAAAAATGAAAATTAGAGGTTTTTTAGAGAAACGGTTACAACGACGTCTCTGATATTTTCACGCGGCATCTCCCCCAGCAGTGTGGGAGAGATGCCGACTTTAATTTTTAAAAAATGTTTTTTGCTATGTGCATGTTTTCTTACATATATTTTTTATTTTTGTATTTTAATAAAGTTTAACGCAGTACCTGTGCAGTGATTTATTTTAAATAAAAAAATCTCAAGACCTTACAGATGTTACAGCTATTTTTCAAAAAGTGCGGCAACTCTCCTGCATTTACCCTAATTTTTTTTGTAATATTTAAGACTGAATGGTATCCTTATATGTGCTATAAAACTTACCGGAAGCAGAAATAAAGGAAGCCTTTTTCAGAATACTCAGCAACCAGCATTTGCAGGCTTCCGCCCAAGCCTAGCTCAGCTACAGCTCCAACCATCTGAAAAAAAAAATTTACATTACATTTATTAATTTTTGTCTGTTTATCTGTGCGCGATGAATTCAAAGAATTACAAAAAATTAAAACGGCTTTAAAAGGTGAAGTCATTGAAGAAATAACTTATTTCTTCCATGATGAAGTAAACAAAATATTTAATTGATGCATAATTTGTGTGTGCCAGTACTTAGTGTGTGTTTTTACAACTGATTTAATGCACTATAATTTTTAAATCTATTTTAATTTAATAAAGAGAGCTTACACTAATATATATATATATATATATATATATATATATATATATTTTTTTTTTAATCAAAATATTTGTCTTCAGTCTATACATTTCAAAATTAGTACAATTGCAACAAATTGGCTAACATGTTAGTATGGCAACAAATAATCAAACTGAGAGAAAAACAACTAAACATTATTAAATTGGGTGGCTTGGTTAAGTTTTCTATGGGATTCGATAGGTCAGAGATTTAAGTACGGTGTCCAACTTCAATTCGTTAATTTTGAAAAAAATCAAAAAAACGTAAGTACAAGTACCGAAGTACTTTGTATTATTAATGCAACATACCTAATTAAATCAAGACAACGCGAAATCTTCTGATAAAATTGAAATTCACGAAAATATAAAAATCATTTTATGAATTTTTGAAAATGCTCAAAAAAATCAACATCAACAATGTTTAGAAATCTAAAAAGAATGTTGCAACTTTGCCTTGATTCTCTTATTTTTAAATTATATAAAATTTTGCTTTTTTTTAAGTACTAAAATTTTCAAAAATTTTCGAAATTCTAAAAAAATTCAAAACCAACATATTGTTACAAATTTAAGTTATTTAAATTTTATAGTTAGAATTTATTTAGGTTTAGTGTAGTATTAGGTTGACGTATTTTATGGTTGTATTCTTAATCTAGGTTTTAGTTGCGTTATCTGTGACAAACTGGTATGTGAACGGTCCGGTTCTAGAAAAGGGCGGAATGATTCCGAATCGAACAAGGATGGAAAATTCTCGAATTGTAGGCAGACCCTCATATATAGGGCCGGACGTCGTCCATCGGGCAGTCAGAGATAACCAATGGTAGTGATCGCTAGATGTTAACGCGAAGTTAATAGGCGTATTAAAGTAGTGAATTTTTAGCAAGTTATTAGTAAGTTTAAGTGCGTGTTTTTGTACATAATTTGTCGGAATAAATTGACGTATCGTTTTCAACAATTGGGAGTTTGAATTTGTTGTTGTGAACCCGTAACAATATTTTAAAATATTCTTTTTTTTTTAATTTTATGAAATTTTTAAATACTTAAATTTTATCACAAAATGTCGCAATTTGTCTTAATTCTCTTACTTTTAAATTCTATAAAATTTTGTTTTTTTTTTAGTTTTGGATTAAAGTTTTTGAATAAAATTAAATGAAAATTAATTTTTGCCATACAGAAAATAACTTAATACAGCTGCTGAAGTCAATGTTATTTAGTAAGAAAAAAATCTACAATCAAAAAATTAATATCTATAAACGTGGAGGAATCAAAAACTATTAATTCGTTCCAAAATACCTACCATGTGCTAGTTTTAAAAGTCGGTAATAGTGCAAATAATAAAAAATGAATTTTGGATCACCTACCCCCTCCAAAAAAAATCAATAAAAATTTTAAATTTATCTCTAGACAGTTTTGGGGGAGGGGTGCGATGCTATTTTATGTTTGTATTCATAAAATATTTGGAAAATATCTAAAAAATCTTAGCTTTGGGGGGGCTCGGCCCTCCCCCCTTATATACGCCACTGTCTCTAATCGTTACCATTGAGCATAGTAATGCATGCAAATTAAAAGAAAAAAATTGTTACCTGGCTGATTGATATTTTTATTGATTTTCTACCACGGCTACAGGTAAATGAAAGCTTCCGGAGAATTTGCTAAAGGCATTTTTTTTCAACCCTCCAAAAACTGTTTTTTCATGCGAATTGTTCAAAAAATCACTTTCAAAATGTTCCTTGCAGTCTTCTTTAACTAATTGCACACTTTTTTCCGCAAAAAAATCACTTAAAAATGAGAAAACTTGCAAAAAATTTGAGTACATTTCCCGTTGCAATTGAAACTTTGCCGTAACTGAGAACAAATTCCAGAAGTTTGTTAAACAAAAGAAAGACGTTGCCTAGGAAACCGATAACGTCCTTGAGATCGCGACCACGTACGTCTTAAATATTTCTGTACTACTAGAATACAAAAAAAATAAAAAAATTGCCCACGTAAATTTTTTCCGCACTAATCTAGAGGAGTTCAAACTAATGACGCCTTAATTATTATTAGTTCAGTCATTATAGAATTTTAGCTTGCAAAAATGTAGTCGCGATTTTGATATACCGGGTGGGCCAAAAAAAAACCGGACAATTTTATTTTCATTATAACTTTTGAACTATACCATGGATTTTAATGGGACAAATTGCACTTAGCGGATAATTAATCAGAGTTTTGACTAAATATATTTTATTGTTCGTCGTCTTAAAATCCAAGATTGCGGACGAGATTAAATTGTTCCCTTCAAAGATGCTCGTTTATTCTTATGTTGCGAACATGTTTTAATTATTTTTTTATCAGTGCGTTCTTGTCACGTACACAACAAGGTACGAATCAGCAAAATCGGTTCAGTGGTTCTAAAAAAAAAATTTTTTTTCAACCATTGTTTTGCATATTATATGATTGCCTTGTCAATCATGTCTGCATTTATTTCCTTATTACTTTATTACTACTGAACCGATTTTAATAAAATAAAAAACATCCGGTTTAGAATTGATTGCTTTTTAAAGATCACGATCTAAGTTTATCGCCATCTTAAAATTTAAGATGTCGGATAGAATCATACTTGATTCTTAAAAATGGCGTGTTTATTATTATTTTTCGACAATGTTTTACTTTTTTTTTGTCATTTATAGAAAAACACTACTTTTCTCCCGCTTAACAAGGTACAAGGCTTAGAGTAATAAAAAAAAATTCTTACTCTGAGGTACAAGGTAATAAAATCGGTGAAGTGGTTCTCACAAAATCTGATTTTGTTTTACCCATTGTTTTACAAATTATACAATTAATTGCATTGCCAATCCTGTCTGCATTTAGTACTTTATAAATTTATTACTAAACCGATTTTAGCGAAATAAAAAAAATCAATCAGTTTGTACAGTCCGGGAATTAATAAATGGCCGCTGCCGTTTTAAGAAGAGCCTGGATAAGAATCCCAGTACCGACCGGATTTCGTGGTGCGTCGTTCGATACATATAATTTATTCGCATTCCTGGGTTAAATTCAATCATGAAAAATTTCTCTTAGGTCTGTATTCCGTATAAATGTTCGGTTAAAAAAATACACATAATTGCGGAAAAAATTAGCTTTGGTCTGTAGTCCGTTTGAATGTTCGGTTAAAAAAATACACATAATAGTGATTTTTCAGGATTTTAATTATTGTTATGTTTTTTATTACATACTTACATAGAGAAACAAAAATGCAACATGTTTGTATAAAGATTTTTAGCTAAAATTGGTTATTTGACTAAGGGCGATTCGAAAACAGCTGTGATGACGGCCTTTACTTTAAGATTTGAATTGTTGTAAATGTGTAACTACCCCGACTTCTGGACGCACAAGAACACTATTTTTGGAGGTGGCTAAATAGTCCAGTCATTATAGAATTTTAGCTTGCAAAAATAAACTTGAGTTTTCGACCTTGGGGCGGCCGGCTCCCCCCGCCATCTTGGATTTAGTGTGCATAAAAAGGGTATTTTTAAAATTACTTGGTTACTGTAGGTTTTAGGAAAAAAGTTTTAAACAAAAGTTGAAGACAAAAAATTTCCTACAAAAACACTTTTGCATGTTTATTTGTCAGACGAATGGTTTTTGAGTTATGGCTAACTATAACTTCAAAACTGCTTATTTTTGAGGAAATCTGTAATAACATAAAATAAAGAACAACTAATAGCCTTAAAACGAGACATCACTAAGTTCTCTGGGTAGTACTTTTGCTGAGATACTAACCGTGAACTATTAGCAGTACACCCGTTTCCTATGTATTTCCATAGTATATGCAAAATAAACCGAAATTATTCAGTTTTATGACATTTTCTCAAAAGCTAAGCATTTGACAGAAATTGTTTAATTAACTTTGTAGAAAATTAAATTATCTTTTAAACGATGTATAACCTAAGTGGGCCAAGTCCACGGTTACCTTGCCCATGGGCACACTCCAAGTCAACCCCACGCTATATCAGCCTTAAAAACAGTTTTTTATAAATACACTACAATACAAAGTTAGTGCCGAACACCGAAATGAAAATGAAAAATGGAAAATGGACAATGAAAAATGGGAAATGAAAAATAAAAAATGAAAAATAAAAAATGGAAAACGAGAAACGGGGATACGGGCAAACGGGAAACGGGCAAACGGGGAAACGGGCAAACGGGGGGGAAACGGAGAAACGGGCTAACGGGGAAACGGGCAAACGGGGAAACCGGGAAACGGGCAAACAAGCAAACGGGGAAATGGGCAAACGGGGAAACGGGCAAACGGGGAAACGGGCGAACGGGGAAACGGGCAAACAGAGAAACAAGGAAACGGGAAAACGGGCAAACAAGCAAACGGGCAAACAGGAAACGGGGAAACGGGCAAACAAGCAAACGGGGAAACGGGGAAAATTAAAAATGGAAAATGGAAAATGAAAAATGATAAATGATAAATGATAAATGAAAAATCAAAAATGAAAAATGAAAAATGAAAAATGAAAAATGAAAAATGAAAAATGAAAAATGAAAAATGAAAAATAAAAAATGAAAAATGAAAAATGAAAAATGAAAAATGAAAAATGAAAAATGAAAAATGAAAAATGAAAAATGAAAAATGAAAAATGGAAAATGAAAACGAACGAAAAACGAATAATGAAAAATGAAAAATGAAAAATAAAAAATGAAAAATGAAAAATGAAAAATGAAAAATGAAAAATGAAAAATGAAAAATGAAAAATGAAAAATGAAAAATGAAAAATGAAAAATGAAAAATGAAAAATGAAAAATGAAAAATGAAAAATGAAAAATGAAAAATAAAAAATAAAAAATGAAAAATGAAAAATGAAAAATGAAAAATGAAAAATGAAAAATGAAAAATGAAAAATGGAAAATGAAAAATGAAAAACAAAAACGAACGAAAAACAAATAATGAAAAATGAAAAATAAAAAATGAAAAATGAAAAATGAAAAATGAAAAATGAAAAATGAAAAATGAAAAATGAAAAATGAAAAATGAAAAATGAAAAATGAAAAATGAAAAATGAAAAATAAAAAATGAAAAATGAAAAATTAAAAATGAAAAATCCTATCCTATGCTAAACAAGAAATCAGCTAAAAAAAGAAATGTATGTATCCAAAAAACGTTTATTAAGTTTATCGGCCATAATCCAAATAGTTATTAATTTCAATAGCAAAAATTGCATTACACAAAAGTGCACAGCGACAGCCGATCGACGTGGAGTTGAGGAAATGAAAGCCCGCGATGCGATGTTCAATATTCATTTATTCATAAACCTCGCCCGGTATTGGAATTCTCATCCAAGCTCTTCTGAAAACGGCAGCGGCCATTTATTAAGTCCCCGACTGTACCATGATGTTTTTATTTCACAAAAATCGGTTTAGTATTAATGAATTTATAAAATGAATGCAGACAGATAATTTGCATAACAATGGTTAAAACAAAATCAGATTTTGTGAGAACCACTACAGAGATTTTATTAATTTGTACCCCTTTCTGGGGGAGTGTTTTTCTATAAATAAAAACTAAAACATTTTTGGAAAATAAAAATAAATACGCCATTTTGAAGAATCAAGTATGATTCTGTACGACATCTTAAATTCTAAGATGGAGGCAAATTTTGATTATAATCTTTAATCACCATGTTTTTTATTTAACTAAAATCGGTGTAGAAATAAGTAATTTATAAGGAAATTAATGCAGACAGGATTGGCAATGCAATTGTATAATCTGTAAAACAATGGTTGAAACAAAAATTTATTTTTTGAGAACCACGACCACACCGATTTTCCTAGTTTGTACCTCGTTGTGTGAGGCAAAAGTAGTGCTTTTCCACAAATTAGGAAAAAAGTAAAACATTTTCAGAAAATAAGAATAAACAAGCCATTTTAAAGAATCAAGTATAATCCTGTCGGCCATCTTAAATTTCAAGATGACGATAAACTTTGATCATGATCTTTAAAAAGCAATTAATTTTAACCAGTACAATGGTCGAAACAAAATTTTTTTTTTTAGAACCACTAAACCGATTTTGCCAGGGATTTTGCTGATTCGTATCTTATTGTTGTACTTGGCAAGAATGCAGCTGATTCAAAAAAATAACCAAAATATGTTCGCAACACAAGAATAAACAAGCATCTTTAAAAGGTACATTTTAATTTCGTCCGCTATCTTGGATTTTGAGATGGCGGACAAAAAATACATTTAGTCAAAACTCTGATTAATTATCCGCTAAGTGCAGTTTGTCCCATTAAAATCCATGGTATAGTTCAAAAGTTATAATGAAAATAAAATTGTCCGGTTTTAAATTGTCCGGTTTTTTATTCTCTGCCAAGTGCAGTTGTCACATTAAAATCGAATATATAGTTCAAAACTTATAATAAAAGAAAAATTGTCCAGTTTTTTTGCCCACCCGGTATGTTGTTGACATTGGAGTCCTAAAACCAAATTTAAGTTTTCGACCTTCGTGGGGGGGAGAAGACTCCCCACGCTATCTTAGATTTATTGTGCACAAAAGGTTTTTTTTTAATTACTTGGTTACTGTACGTTTTGGAGAAAAAAAAATATTCAAAAGTTGAAGACAATAACATTTTCTACAAAAACGCATTTGAACGATTTTTTTGTCAGACGAATGGTTTTTGAGTTATGACGCTAAAGTTTCGCCGTTATTTTGGATTTGGACCAAACCGACTAAATAAACCGAAATTCTTCAGTTTTATATAATTTTCTCAAAAGGTACGCATTTCACCGAAAGTATGTAATAAACTTTATTGTAGAAAATTAAATTACCTTTTAAACGATGTATGACCTAAGTGGGCCTAGTCCCCGGTTAGCACTTAATTGGCATCTATAAATTGGGGTTATTTTTTAGGATCACGAAAAAAAAAAGGTTTTTTGACGTTTTTATAGTTTTCAAAAAAACTTAGGGAAAAATGTTAAAAAACCTTTTTTAGAGAAAATAAAATGTTCTTCTAAATGGCGTATCACAAAATTATGTTAAAGTTATTATTGACATATTGAGATATCTTTAAAACGATATGTCGGTTTTTGTTAACGGGGAACACTCGGGAATGTACGTACGTTTGGTGATTTTCTTTCCAATTCAATTTTTGGACGCCCCTCGTGTATTAACGGTTATCTAAATGTTATAACTATACACATTGTTCGAAAGAAAATTTGATTGTCTATAAAGGAGAGTTTACACATGCATGGATTTGCTGGCGCCAATAAAAACTGGCGCGCCAGTAAGTTAAATTTGCAAGTGTAAACACCGACTTGCACGCAAGTTATTTTTTTGCATGCATGTATCAAAAAAGTCTGCAGCTGACTGAATTTGCTGGCGCCAGTGGTGACGCATGCGCGCAGAAAAGGAAAATTTTCATGTGTAAACAAGTGCTTGCACGTCGGCTCGCCAGTTTTAAGTTCATTATTTTACATTATTTTTTATTTTCATTGTGTTTGAGCTTAAAAATTTTGTTTATTTTTGTTTTTATAGCTTAATATGGCTAAAAAAAGTGGTCAGCAGAACTGACCATACAGTTTCTTGAAGGCTATGAATGTTTCCTTGTTTATGGGATGTACACAGTAGTTCGTATAAAAACAAAGATAGTCGAGATAATGCTTCCCAAAAAATTAGTAAAATAATGACTATTGAAGGCTTTGAAGTTGCAGAAGTAAAAGCAAAAATATGATCCATAAGAAACACATATGCTTTGGAATTGACAAAAATTAAAAAAAGCCAACGTTCCGGAGCCGGTGCAAATGAAGTATACACCCCAAAAGTACCATGGTTTAAAGTAGCAGACCGAATTTTAAAGAATGTTGTTTAAATAAGAGAAACTCTAGAAGAATATCAAAATGTTGCTTTGTCATTTGAAGAGGTTTTTATAGCTCGCAGGATCTTCTGCTGCAAGTTCTCCTAAAAGTTTTTCGGAAGCACCCAAAGTAGATCGACTAGCAATCCATGCTTTAATCCATGCAGATACGGCCTTTTCGTTGTTCCTTTTCCTGAATCTCTTTTATTTTTTTTTTCAATAACAGTTTAGCGACTATTTTGCAGGCTTCCGAGAGTTCAGCCGACATATCGCGTATCGTGTACACTTTAAAAATGAAACTGGTGTGCCAGTCTTTTTAATTTTCGCACAATAGTGTAAACCTTTACTGGCGTGCAAATAGAACTGGCGCGAACACTGGCGCCACTAAATTCATGCATGTGTAAACCCACTATAACACAAAGTAAAACGTTTTTCCTTGTAAGACTTAGTTTTCAAATAAATTGGTAAAATACATGATCACTTAACATGCCACCCACTGTATACATATCGTTTTAAAGGCAACTTTATTTTTTACAATATAGAGTTAAACAGGATTTTTCAGATACCTGAATTTTTAAGAAAATTGAATAAAACCAATAAAATTTTTAAAAAATCATCAAGAAAAAATAACCTCAATATGTGGACGCCCCTGAAGTGTCAATAATAGCCTTAACACAACTTTGTAATATGCCGTTTTTTTGAAAACTGAATAAAATTTAAAAAGACATTTTTTAATCACTTATGGGTGCCAATTAAATGCTAACCGTGGACTTGGCCCACTTCGGTACTACATCATTTAAAAGATAATTTAATTTTCTATACAGACAGACAGACAGACAGACAGACGGACGGACGGACGGGCGGACGGACGGACGGACGGACAGAAAGACAGACAGACAGACAGACAGACAGACAGACAGACAGACAGACAGACAGACAGACAGACAGACAGAGAGACAGACAGACAGACGGCGCGACAACAAAATTTGAAATCGGAGCAACTTTTTTTTTTTTAATTAGGATCACCATAGCTCACACTACTAACACTACTAGAACTCTAAGGTTTTAAATCTACCCCTACCCTTTTTTTTCAGCTTGTGTGTTGTGTGATTTTATTAATTTTTAAATGGGCGAACCATCTTGAGCCAAAACCTATAGCCTAGGTTTAATTAAAATCTCTAGTTTTTTGAGTTATGGAGACGGGGCGCGACAAAAAAGTTTCAAAATCATCTGAAACTTAAAGATATATATATTTTTTTTAAATCTAAGCAACTTTTTTTTTTAGAAAAAATTAGGATCACCCGAGGGGTCATCGGCACCCTAAAATTTTGTACAGCGTCCAACAGGACTTGGGTCCTGACGTGTACTGTTGGGTCCTGTTGAGTACTGTTGGGTACTGTCGTGTACTGTCGAGTACTGTTGGGTACTGTCGTGTATTGTCGAGTACTGTTGGGTCCTGTTGGTGTACTGTTGAGTACTGTCGTGTACTGTCGAGTACTGTTGGGTCCTGGCGGTGTACTGTTGGGTCCTGGCGGTGTACTGTTGGGTCCTGTTGAGTACTGTCGTCGGGCCTCGCCCTCAAAAAACATGCGAGCAAAAAAAAAAAAAAAAAAAAAAGGTCATCATCTTTGGGGAACCGCGCCGCGCTCACAAATCTTGCGACCAAAAAAAAGGTCATCCTGGGGAAGGCCGATAGGGCCTTCGCGGTTCGGTTTCATATATGAATGAATGAACCGAACCGCGCCGTAGAAATTTGAACCGCGCCGTCTCCAAAAAAAAGGTCATCCTGTCGTTTTGCATCTACACCACTGTTTCGGGTAAGAGGGTTGTGTCGAGTACTGTTGGATTCTATCGTGTACTGTTAAGTCCTGTTACGTACTGTCGTGTACTATTGGGTACTGTCGTGTACTGTTGGGTCCTGTCGTGTACTGTCGAGTACTGTTGAGTACTGTCGTGTACTGTCGAGTACTGTTGGATCCTGTCGTAGTACTGTCGGGTACTGTTGGGTCCTGTCGTGTACTGTCGAGTCCTGTTGGGTCCTGTCGTGTACTGTCGTGTACTGTCGAGTACTGTTGGGTACTGTCGTGTACTGTCGAGTACTGTTGGGTCCTGTCGTGGTACTGTCGAGTACTGTTGAGTACTGTCGTGTACTGTCGAGTACTGTTGGATCCTGTCGTGGTACTGTCGGGTACTGTTGTGAAATTTGTACAGTACTGTTGAAAGCTGATGACCCCTCGGGATCACCTTACCTCCCACTACTACAGTATAGTAGTGGTGTGAGGTAATACTATAGTATAGTAGTAGTGTGAGCTAAAATACTCTGCCAATTTATGGGCACTAAAGCTCACAAGATTAATTTATAATGTATCTTTTACCAATTTTGGTCCACAAAAATAACCCCCTATCCACCACCTGGGGATGAGTCCAACTGGAGATCCCTCCCCAGTGTAACACCACTGAACAAAACAAACTATAATGTATTTTTTATCTTCATGCACAGTTACTTTTAATATGGTACCACCATGGGCGCACCCAGACCGGGGCCTGGGTCCCCCCCCCAAGCCTTAGATTTTTTTACATATTTTCGACATATTTCAGAAAAAAACACAAAAAATAGCTTAAAATTCGACATCATGAGCCTTCGGACCCCCCCCCCCCAAGAGGTCTCGGGCCCCCCCCCAAGAGGTCTCGGGCCCCCCCCCAAGTCATGTTCTTCGGTGCGCCACTGGTACCACAGAAGTAATATTTTTACCAGAACGCTAAGGTTTTAAATCTACCACTACCCTTTTTTTCGGCTTGTGTCCTGTGGATTTTATTAATTTTTAAATGGGACCATCTTAAGACAAAACCTAGCCGTGGTACAAAATTTCATGAAAATCGGGCAAGTAGTTTCTGAGTTATGCGCGTTGGTCGCTACAGACAGACAGGCGGCGTGACGGAAAAGTTTCCAAATCATCTGAAACGTAAAGATAGATATAAAAAAATTTGCAATGGGAGCAACTTTTTTTTCCTCATTTTTCACACTACTTATGGTATGACTGTGAACTAATAGGAGTCTATTCGTAAAAAGTCTATATTTGTTTAAAAATCCAATAAAAACTTCGAATTTATCTAAAGAATCGCCCCAGGGGCATGCTGCCTGGGCCCCTAGAGAAAAAAATTAAAAAACATGGCCTCTCTAATGCATCGAAATTAAACGAAAAAATATGTTACCTGGCTGATTGATTCGAGTTGTCTTCTTTATTTAATCCCATGTATTTCAATTTTCTAAGATTTTTACAGTTTTTTCACAAGAAAAAATTTTCAAAAAATAAATTTTTTTCTGCACTAATCTAGACGAGTTCAAACTAATTCCGCCATATTTGTTACGGCGACACGTAGATTGAAACCTCCCGGATAATTTCCTAAAGGCATTTTTTTTCAACCCTCCAAAATCTGTTTTTTCACGCGAATTGTACAAAAAATCACTTTCAAAATGTTCCTTGCAGTCTCCTTTAACGAATCGCACACTTTTTTCCGCAAAAAAAATCACTTAAAAATGAAAAAAACTTGCAAAAAATTTAATTACATTTCCCGTTATAATTAAAACTTCGCTGAAAACTGATAGATGAGTAGGCCCAGCGCGAGCAAATTCCAGAAGTTTGTTAAACAAAAGAAAAACGTTGCCTAGGAAACCGATGACAGTCCCTGACATCGCGACCACGTACGTCTTAAATATATCTGTACTGGAATACAAAGACAATAAAAAAGCTGTTCACAGATTAGGTTTTAGGCAAGATTAAATTGTCCACGAAAACTTGTTGCATTGCTCTTCTCGGGTAGTACCCTGGCTACGATACGAACCCTGAAGTGTTAGCAGTACACCGGTTTCCTATGTATTTCCATAGTATATGCAAAATAAACCGAAATTATTCAGTTTTATGTCATTTTCTCAAAAAAATAAGCATTTTACAAAAAGTATGTAATTATCCCAGAGTAATTATTATTACTCTAAGGTAATTATTAACTTTGTTATAGAAAATTAAATTACATTTTAAGCGATGTATCAACGAAGTCTACCAAGTTCACCGTTAGCACTTGAATGGCATCAATAAATTGGGGTTATTTTAAGATCACGAAAAAAAATTATGTGTTTTTTAGGTTTTAATCAGTTTTGAAAAACTAAGCATTGTATCACAAATTTGTGTTAAAGCTATTATTGACACTCCAGGGGCGTCCGCATATTGGGGTTATTTTTTTATTAATTGTTTTTAAGTTTTTTAATTGTTTTATTCAATTTTCTTCAAAACTAAGCTTTCTAAAAAATCTTGTTTAACTCTATATTGTTAAAAATAAAATTTTCTTTAAAACCATATATTTCTAGTGGCTTTTTGATAACGAGGAACACTCAAAGAATATACGCATATTTAGTGGTTTTTTTTTAAATCACAACAAAACGTATTGTTATCATGAGATTGCCAACCCATCTTTATTTTTCAGGGCGGTCTTGATTTTAAGGAAAATGATCTGCATCCTGATGTCACCATCAGGGCAGAAAATGTCCTGACTTATGACTAAAAGTCCAATTAAAATCAGATAAATAAGAACTTTCATTCCTTCTTTTTTTTTAAAAATGCAACTTGATTTTTGTATACAGTGTATGTGGCCCTAATGCTAGGTGACCCCTAAATATGTTGGTGCAAATGGCTGAAAATCATACCCAACCAGTGAACAAAAGTAAAAAAGATGGATAACAAAACAATGTGCCATAACCTCACCTTTTTGGAATTACCCAAGTTTTAATCAGTGTGTTTTTTCTAAGAAAATTATTGTAATTACGAAGCAGTATATTTTTTCAAGCGCATTTCGTAATTTGCAGAGCTTGTTTTAGTATCGTCATCTCCAGAAATACATTTGAACAATTTTTTGATTATAAAAAAGTTATAAAATGGCACTAGAAACATTAAGGTTAGTAGTAACTCTAATTTTTCTACAAGTGTTTCTTCTAAATTAAAAAAAAAACTTGCTAATTTATGTTCTAGGTATTTATTTTTTTGCAATATTTAGGGGGCAGCGGGAAGGGGTCAAAAATCTGGAATTTTTGTGTTACCTACATAACTTAAAAATGTTCTCTTTATTTCTTTTTAGTGAAAACACATTATGGGGTATGGAAAATCCTCTCCTCGATATCACAGCCTCAGTAGATGCTGATTTTCTAAAAAAATATGGCTTAAAGGAAAATGATGCCATCCTGGCAGATGCAGAAAAACATAAAGACTTGTACTCAGACCTAGAAAAAAACTACAAAACAGAATATATTGCGGGAGGTAGTGTACAAAATGCCCTAAGGGTTGCCCAGTGGATTGTAGAGAAACCAAGAGTTACAACTTTCTTTGGTGCAGTTGGTGAAGATGAACATTCCAAAATTTTACTTGACAAAGCTACTGCAGATGGAGTTAATGCTCAGTACCAATATGTCAAAGATAAACCCACTGGTACCTGTGCAGTGTTAATTTTGGACCATCACAGATCCTTATGTGCCAATTTAGGAGCAGCAGATCATTTTACCAGTGATCATCTTGAAAAACCTGCAAACAGAAAGCTTATAGAGTCTGCCAAGTTCTATTACATTTCTGTAAGTACCTATAATGCCAGGTTTAAGAAAGTGCCCTGCCAAGTTTGCACAGAAACTGCTGTATCATCTTTTCTTGAAACATTTCAGCCCATATTTGACCCTCGATTTGACCTATGGAAAACTCTACTTTGGAATGAGCTAAGAAACTCAAACTTTGCACAATTGTAGATCTTTATAGAGTTAACAATCCCTCCAAGTTTCATGGACTTCCATAAAGTAGTAAAGTAGTTACAAAATTTCAAACAACATCAAAATTGTCACTCACTCATCTACTAATGTATGATCTTGGTATGATCATCAAAATTCTATTGTACTCCCAGACATGCTATAAAGCTGATATCTGGCACACTGATAGAAATGTGACCAAACCCTTCAAAAAAATTGAAAAACCCCAAAATTCTAATTCACTCCCCTCCCCCATGCATGTAAAGTTATGTAAAAGTAACATTGCCTACTTTTAGAGGAGCTAGAGAACTGGGCTTTGGCAGACTGATAGGAAATATGATAAAACTGTAGGAAGGAATTTAGAAATCCCAAAATTTTAATTTGCTTCCCTCCTCTATAAATGTAAAGTTATGTAAAAGTAACATTGCCCACTTCCAGAAATGGTAGAGAGCTGAACTTTGGAAGACCGATAGGAACTATGATAAAACTATTAAAGAAAATTAAAAAAACTCCAAACTTTAATTAATTTCCCTCCCCTATAAATGTAAAGTTATGTAAAAGTAACATTCTCCACTTCCAAAAACGCTAGAGAGCTGAGCTTTGGAAGACTGATAGGAACTATGATAAAACTACAGCAAAAAATTTTATTTTACTACCCTACAAATAATGTAAAGTTATGTAAAATTAACATTGCCTACTTCCGGCACACTAGAGAGCCGAGCTTTAGAAGGATGATAGAAACCATAGGAAAATATAAAAAAGACCTCAAAATTTTTAATAAGGCATTGCAAAAGTTTTGAACAATATTCCACATATTTTACTATTTTAAAACTTAAATAGTATTCAAATCCTTTAAGAAAGAGTGAAATCATGACAAAAACATTTCATGTAAAATAAAGCCAAGTATGTGAAAGTGGTATTCTGTAAAAAGAATAACGTAAGCCAAATTCTCCAATACAAATTTCAAAATGAAAGGATCTTACCAGTTTGGAAATGTTTTTCTAAACTTGGCAATTACAGCTGCAAATGACTCTGAGGCACAGTGCTAAATTGGACATAAAAAAGTTTGGCTGGAATAGCAAAGTTTAAAAAAACATTTTCAAACTAGTAAAAACATTTCATTTTGAAATTTGTATTGGAGAACTTGGCATTACTTTTATCTCAATTCTTTTTACCGAATACCAGATTCACATACTTGGCTTTTTTTTACATGAAATGTTTTTGTTATGATTTGTTTTTCAGGATACCAGAACTAAATGTTTAAGACATTTTTCTTATGAAAACAAAATGTATTTTTGTTTTCATGAGGCCTGTGACAGTTCTTGTAAAAATGGGTGGGTATGTTGAATGACTGTTTAAAAGTTTAAATTTTATCTTTAGGGCTGTACTTAGTCTATATTATATTAATTTTTTAGGGATTTTTCTTGACAGTGAACCCCAAGGCTCAGTTGGACATTGCCAAAGTCGCATTGACTCACAATAGGCCTTTTGTGACAAACTTGAGTGCTCCATTTGTATGTCAGTTTTATAAAGAGCCATTAATGCAACTTATGCCTTATGTGGATGTCTTGTTTGGAAATGAAACGGTGAGTAAAAATGGAATAATTTATTTCAAGTACTTTTAAAACACCAATGAAGGATGAGTTGATTACATAACTGAGACTGGATGCTAGAAGAGAATAAATAATTTTTTATAAAAACATCTTATCTTAAGATTTTACAGAGACAATATGTGTTTTAAGAAAATTTCTTCATGTTTTATATAATAAGAAAAGGTCATAAAAGTCAGATAAAATTGTTTTTGGATTTAATATATGTATATTATAAGTAGGGGGTCTTTAAAATTAGATATTTTTAAAATCATGGTGATCAGTATGTACAGGGTGTCCCAAATCTAATGTTTTTTGGGGGATCAGATGTTTTTGGGAGATAGAAAAAAAGCAAAACTAACCAAAGGCTTTCAAGTAAATAAAAGTCTTAAACAAGGTTCCTGTATCATGTCTATGCTTTTCAAGATATACTTGGAACAAGTCCTTAAAGTATTGGTTGGACGAAACCACCTTGTATACTTTATGTTTCGCTGATGATCAGATAGTAGTGGATTATGACGACCTCGAATATATGACACGAAAACTAATAGAAGAGTGCATTAAGTGGGGACTAGAGGTTAATCTCAATGGGACAGAGTATATGTGTATCGGTGGAACGAAACAGGATCTAATCTTAAATACCGGGCAGCGAATTCAGTCCTGTAATGAGTATAAATACTTAGGTCTAAATATTACAGCTGACGGAACACTAGACAAAGCTATAAAAGATCGAAACGTACAAGGAAGAAAAGCAATAACTTTATTAAATGGAATAATTTGGGACCAAAGTATATCAAAACATAACAAAAAGCTTATATATAACACCATTGTAAAAAGTATTATTACATACGGCTCAGAAGTATGGCCAATCAAGGATAGAACAGAAAAAATGCTTTCCGCTACGGAGATGGACTATTGGAGAAGAGCAGCGGGGAAATCAAAAAGAGAAAGAGTTACAAATCAAAGAATAAGAGAAATTATGACATTGAGTGAACGTAGAGTCCCTGTATGTTGACATATTTGGATATATCCAAATATGTCAACATACAGGGACTCTAGGTGAACGTACTTTAGTGGATGATATAAGAACAAAACAACTGGTGTGTTAAGGACATGTACAAAGAACGAATGATGAAAGACTACCTAAACAAATACTACAATGGAAACCAACTGGCCGAAGAAAACGAGGACGGCCAAGGAGAAGCTGGAGAGAAGGAATAGACAGTGAAATAAGAATAAGACGCCTAGATGATGAATTATGGGCAAACAGAAATGAGTGGAGATTAGGTATCGGAAGACGTAGAACGTTGTGAAACCGATAAATAGATATAGAAAAAAACTGAGCCCACTTGTGAGACTCGATTCTCAAAGAAACTTGGACGAAATCCCGGCATTTTAATATAACAAACAATTTTGAAGCTATGGGATGTTTTTGAGAAGTCTTCATTCAGAGAGGGGGGCCTACGAAAATTTTGTTTTGGTGTTATATTTTTTATGAAGATTAACTATCAACATGAACTTTATCTATTACTTTTGTTTTTGTAAAGTATGTAGTTTCATTTTATTTGATTGTAAAAAACTATAAAAAAAGCAATTTACACCAAAATGAAACTCAATTAAAGATAAAAACTGTATCTTAATGTGTCAAGCCATTTAGTAGCTACAGATGGTTTTTCAAAAATGTGAATTTTGGGAGTAGGAATGTAGGTATATTTTTACCTTCCTAGCCCGCGCAATAATGTCTAGAGAAGGTATTGTTTTTGGCGAAAAAAACCTAATTTGAGATAAAGCCGAAAATGTGTTATTTGTGTGTATTTGGACCTATTTTGTGTGTGTCTATATGTCTGTCTGATCCACGATATTTTCGTAAGATTTTCATGAAAAAAGTGTTCGAAACTGTAGCGAGCTAATTAGATTTTGGTCAAAATCCATTAATGTTTTTAATAGTTAAAACATTGAAAAAATGAATGAATGAAATTTTAAAAAAAAGTTCGTAGGAGCTTTTGTTTCTGAGATATTTACAAAAACTGTTTTTGTAGTGGAGTTCACTTGGACTTGGAGTATGCTAATGGACTAGGAAGGTATAATATCCGTCATGGATTCATTATTTCTGGAAATTTTACTTGTGGATTACTTTTTTTTATAAAGAATGAAACTCATAAAACTGAATTTCATTCTTGACTTTTTGAGATATTATCTTAAGTAAATACAGAACGAAAATAGACAGTCAAGTACCTTGGTATCTTGATAGATAATAAATTAATTTTTGAAAATCATATTAAAAATATCCATACAAAAATAGCAGGTGCTGTTGGCATGTTGAGGAGGCTTAAGTATATAATGACATCTTATCAGACCTACATATATATTTTTCACCAGTACATAGTCATTTGCAATACCTGACAGCAGCCTGGTATCCTACCACAAATAGGCATCTAAAGCCCTTAGGAGATCTTAAAAAAAAGGCAATTAAAGATATCTATTCGCTACTTTTCCGTCACCCCTCAATCCTATCAATGAATCAAATTTATAAAAATCAGATTTGTACATACATTAAGTTCTGAGGTGCTGAGTTATATATATATATATATATATATATATATATATATATATATATATATATATATATATATATATAGAGATCATTGTGGGTTTCCCTATACTAAAAATCGCTAAATGACGTTTTTTGGAATCTCAACTCACTCAGTAGTTTTTTCGTATCTGTATGACGCCACAATACTGCAACTAGGTGCTTCTTTTGATAAACTGTATAGTTTGTAAAATATGAATTTTCAAAGTTTTGCCATTTTGGTCTTATGGGTTTCCCTATACTAAAAATCGCTAAATGACGTTTTTTGGAATCTTAACTCAATCAGTGGTTTTTTCGTAGCTAAAAATCGCTAAATGACGTTTTTTGGAATCTTAACTCAATCAGTGGTTTTTCAGAATGCCATAATACTGCAACTCGGTGCTTTTTTTGATAAACTGTATAGTTTGTAAAATATGAATTTTCAAAGTTTTGCCATTTTGGTCTTATGGGTTTCCCTATACTAAGAATCGCTAAATGACGTTTTTTGGAATCTCAACTCACTCAGTTGTTTTTTCGTATCTATATGACGCCACAATATTCCAACTCTGTGCTTTTTTTGGTCCACTGTATAGTTTGTAAAATATGAATTTTTAAAGTTTTCCCTTTTGGTCTTATGGGTTTCCCTATACTAAAAATCGCTAAATGACGTTTTTTGGAATCTCATCTCAATCAGTGGTTTTTTCGTATCTGTATGATACCATAATACTACAACTCGGTGTTTTTTTTGATAAACTGTATAGTTTGTAAAATATGAATTTTCAAAGTTTTGCCATTTTGGTCTTATGGGTTTCCCTATAATTTTTTTTTAGCGGAAAAACAAATATCTTAGAAACTTCAAAAAATTTTCCACGATTTTCTAAAATATTGTGGATACAAAACACCCAAAAAGCTCTACTTTTACCAAGTTTTGTTAAACTGACATTATTTTTGCAAAAAAAACCAAAAACTTACGGTTTTAAAAATTTTTCTCGAATATTTTGAGGTTATGTAAAAAATTAAATTTACAAAAGTTTTAGACATTTTTATGGCCTATAACTTTTCTGTATGTTACTTTTTTCTCCAACGTCAACTTTCGCCGTAAATCGCAATATTACGATTCCCTGTCTTTTTTTACCCTCCAAAATCTAACCATGCTCACGCATTTATTTTTTTTAACTTCGTTTTTCACCGCTCTAAAATTTCCAATGCTTTAAGTTCTGTTAGTAAATATATTTTTTTTACTTTAAAATATGGTTACTCTACTGGCCTATTTGTGATTTGTCTTTAAAGTGTCTATCAGTATATTATTGAAATTGTTTTTGTTAAATACTTCATTTATTAAAAAATGTGTTGTGACAAAATTTGTTTGCCTTTAAAAAGGAAGTAAAACAAGTTTTAAAAAATTAAAATCGGACCACTGGGTAGGGAGATACGCTTAAACAAAAAATCTATCAATTTGGCGGCCATTTTCAAAGATGGCGGCCAAACGACCATGAGTTGGACCACGTGACCAAACTTTTTTTTATACTGCTATGGTTGCTCAACAAAGCTCCGCAGTCAAACTGAGCGCACATATTAGGTCACACGTGTCACGCGCCAGCGTCTAGACTAACTAGAAAAATTGCAAAAAATTTATAAAATTTCGAGAAGAGGATCAGGATTTATATGAATATGGCTTAGGAAAGAGTCCATATTCAAAATGTGCAATTAGTTTTTGGAACCATTTTTATGTAACCTTATATTTTATTCAGGCGCACTGTGTTTATCCTACACAGAAAAAAAGAAGTTCTTCAGTTAAGAAAAGTAATTTTCTTGAAAAAATTATCTTGACCCAAAAGCAAAAGTCTCCAAACAAAATGTTTTCTTTTCATCTAAGCAAACCGCTTGTTTTTGGGGGAAAAAATAATTGTCTTGGTAAATTGTTTTGGTTTAAAACAAACTGTCTTTAGCAAAGAAAAAGTGGTTTTGAAGCAAGATATAAAATGTCTTACTAATATCTTCTTAACACAAATAAAGTTGTACTTTGCCTAAAGACTTTTAATTTTTTAACTCAAAATATCCGGCATCTCAAATATCAAATAATAACAATGGAAGTCCGAAATCTATTTTGAAATAAAAAAAATGTATCTAAAAGTTTTTTTGAATCAAAAGATCCTTTCTTTAATTTCGTCTTGACTTGAGACATCAAAATACTTTTGACTCGATGCATTTAATTGTTTTCTTAAAAAAAAAGATGATTCAAAGCAAAACAAACTATAATTTAATCAAGAAAAGTTATTTTTCTAATTTTCTTCAGATGAAAAATTATATATTAAAACAAGATAACAATGTTTTTGGTGCAAGATGTTATCGCAAACCCATTGTTTTAAACCAAGATATTTTTTTAAAATTATTTCTTGGTATAATACTAGAAAACAAGAAGGTTGCCGCTTCCATTCAAAACAAATCAATTTTCTTGGATAAAGAACTTTTATTTTCAACGGAAACCAGCAGTTCAAGAAAATAGTTTTTTTTGTTAAGAAAATATCGTCTTCGTGCATAGAAAAGCAGATTTTTTCTTGCATCAAAGCAATTTGCATTGACTGAAGACATTTTTTTTTCTGTGTATGGTAGATTGTGTTAAATAATAAAAAAAATTGTTTCAGGAGGCTGAAACTTTTTCAACTGAGCAGTCTTTTGGAACCAAAGATGTCAAAGAAATCGCCCAAAAAATCGAACAACTGCCAAAACAAAACGAAAATCGATCTAGAGTGGTGGTAATCACTCAGGGAACGCACCCAGTAATCCTGGCCTACAAGGGAAAAGTACAAGAATTTCCTGTTGATGCACTTCCTGAAGATAAATTGATAGACACAAATGGTGCTGGAGATGCCTTTGTGGGTAAGAAACGATTTATTTGCAACAAGTAAAATTAAAGAAAGAAAAAAGTTTTTTGTCTTCGGCGGGACTTGAACCCGGAATCTTTTGCTCTGTACGCAAACGCTCTTTACATTAAGCCACCGAAGACCATATATAAAATTTCCGGAAAACTTCCTTCTATGCATGTGTGTGGTGTTTCAATACAAGAACGAGAAACTCTCAAGGTATTAACTCGACTAAGCCATTCAACTGATCTCTATAATTCTTCCTTCCCACTGTCAAAGGTATGAAAACTGATGTTTTCAGACGTTGATACTTTACGTCTAATTTGAGTTTTCATACCTTTGACAGTGGGAATCAGTTCGCAGCCAACGATAAAGACCGGCCATGGCGCGTTATAAGCAAGTCGGCGGTCACGTGATCTTAGGAGTCCCAGGATTCTTATTGTTTTGCTTAATATATTATATGTTTTTACACAATTTAAATAAATTAACAAAAAATTTTTGTTCTTTTATAGGCAAAAATTGAAAAAAATATTTTGCTGATATATGTGTTTATTATGGATAAAAGAACTGAATCTATAAAATAAAAAATTATACAAAATTTGCACTCTAATATCAGGTACATATATTAGGTACATAATACCGTTAGTAACTTCAAATCTATACAAGTCTTTCAAAATTCGACATATCAAACCTAAGCTTTTAGTTTTTTAATTTTTCTTTGAGTGTCATCATCTTTGTCTGAGTTCTTATTTAAAGATTTATTAGCAGACACTAAATCATTGTGCTTCTTAATAAAATTATTTTAAAAAACTTTACATGCCCTTAAACTAATTTTTTCAAGCTTTGACAATAGTTTTTCTCCACAAAAACACTCGCTAGAGTTATCTGAAGAAAAATTTTCAATATAAAATATTTCACAATAATTTATTAAAAAGAAACAAGTGATTTTGTGAATAAGTGAGATGATTTTCACATTCAATGAACTGAAGGTAGTGGTCGTCAATAATTTTTTGAAAAATTACCCAGCACAAAGTTTAATATATATTTCATTAAAGTGCAAGTTAACTACCAACCCATGCTCTTTTAAAAGCTGTATGTTACTTTTTAAATATTTCACACTACCAGAGAGATTACTATCTATTAACAACATTTTACAAATCAGTTTTTTAATATTGCGAGGGTGCGGAAGACATATTACCTTAGAATTGTAAATTGACGTGTATGCACTGGATGACTGGATAAACAAAGATGAAGCCAACATTAAAGTGTATCCACCATATCTTCGATTCTCAGGTTACCTTTTCAAGAGACCTCATTGTTCAATAAGAAATGACAACTGAACACATTTTTCACTCTCACTATCGAAAATGTCACTAAGGATGTCCACTACTTGATCAATCTTATCCAAGATCTTATCTTTTACCACTTCTTTCCCGTTTGCAACATATTAGGTTTCAGTTTTATAGTTGGACCGACAAGGAACAACACTAATTACTCGTTCGCGTTTATCTTATAGGTATTTCCTTTATAATTTACTCATTAGCCATTAATTATTTTAACGCAGCCCACTACAGTCTTTTTCGTAGGCTGCGTTATTTTAATAACTTTGATAAAATTCACATAAAATTCCTGCCCGAATTAAAAAAAAATCGACGTAAACAAACATACCAAAACTGAAAACACACATATTTTATAATGACAGCGGGCCGTGAAACGTTTTTTGTGAGCCTCCTACGGTCACGTGATATTTCCGCGCCCGGGCCGGTCTTTCTCGTGGTGGAGTTAATACCCTGAGAGTTTTTCGTTCTTGTATTGAGACACCACACAGATGCATAGATGGAAGTTTTCCGAAAATTTATGTATAGTCTTCGGTGGCTTAATGTAGAGAGCGTTTACGTACCGAGCAAGAGATTCCGGGTTCAAGTATCGACCGAAGAGAGAAAACTTTTTTCTTATTTTTCTTTCTTTAATTTCACTTGTTATTTATAGTCTTAGGTCCTTGTAATCCGGTCAAATTAGAACAAAAAATGCATGTAAGGTTACATAAATTCGCACTAGGCTGAAACTTGGTAGGACTGTTCAAAACACCATTAAAAATGAATCCTAAAAAGTCCTCATCAATCCGACACCTGGAAAAATATTTATTCGGGGTCAAAGGTCACAAAAATGGGTTTTTCGCGATTTTCAGCAAAACGGTAAGTTTTATTACAAAATTAGCTCAGATCAAAATTGTAGAGCAGGTAATTATCTACAAAAAATGTCCAAGATTTTTTTCCCTAAGAGCCACCGTTTCCTAGATATAACAATTCAAAAAGTTCGAGGAGTTTGTAAGAAATTCAGTCATGTATATACGTAGTGTACTTATACATATTACGACAATTCCAACTCCTCGAACTTTTTGAATTGTTATATCTAGGAAACGGTGGCCTTTGACCCCGAATAAATATTTTTCCAGGTGTCGGATTGATGAGGACTTTTTAGGATTCATTTTTAATGGTCTTTTGAACAATCCTACCAAGTTTCAGCGTAGTGCGAATTTATGTAACCTTGAATGTCTAGATTGACCGGACTATTGCATTATTCGTAATTTGGTATTTGAAAACAATTTATTTGTTGTTAATAAACAGTTTAGTAGAGGCGGCACGGTAGTCCCGTGGTATGGACATCGCACAGTGGTTCAAAACCGCATAAAACTGATTTTCTTTGGGTATAAATTCGTTACTAATAGACCGATTTCAAAGACTTTGAGCAAAATGTTTTTAGCACAAACTTAGCAAGGACTACAATTTTTTGAGGGATAAAAACGATGTTTATTATCTATTTTCCGTAATTTTGAGGATAAAAAGTGACACTTTTATCCGTTAAATAAGAGATAAAAATGCACTTTTTATCGAAAAAGTGAGATTTCTTTTCAAAACAGGCTAATATGTGATTAACTTTGTATAATAAACGGTTTAACATAAAATTGTTTTTAGCACAAACGCAGCAAGGACTAAAATTTTTTGAGGGATAAAAACTTTCATCACGATGTTTATTATCTATTTTCCGCAATTTTGAGGATAAAAAGTGACACTTTTATCCGTTAAATAAGAGATAAAATTGCACTTTTTATCGAAAAAGTGAGATTTCTTTTCAAAACAGGCTAATATGTGATTAACTTTGTATAATAAACGGTTTAACATAAAATTGTCTATTTTTAAAATTAGTACACCTATCTACAGTGTCCCCCATAATGTTCGCAACATATGGGAAAAATTTTTATTTGTGAGATATGAAAAAAATTTTTATATACGATCAATCCTGCTTGTTGAATATCCTAAAATTTTGACATTTGTCACATGCTCACTGTCATGGTGGAAAATTCAAAAAATTAGGCATGAAAACCCAAAAAGTGAGGTTAAATCGCAAAATATCGAAAAAAGTTATTTGAAAAAAGTGTTTAGAATGTCATTTTAGGGTCCTCCATGAAATTTGGAGCAATAATATTACAAAATAAGAAATACCCTATTTTTGACCCTAGCCTTATTATAAATTAATTTGAAAATGATTTCAAAATTTTTAATTAAAGTCGTTCATAAAAAATTAAATAAAAATATCCGATTAGCACATGTACCTTTCTTGTTGCAATGGCCTTTTTTTAGCTCACAATACTACTATATAAGTAGTGTGAGCTATGGTGATCCTAATTTTTTCGAGAAAAAAAAAGTTGCTCCGATTTCAAAATTTTTTATATATCTTTGCGTTTCAGATGATTTTGAAACTTTTGCTGTCTGTCTGTCTGTCTGTCTGTATGTCTGTCTGTCTGTATGTCTGTCTGTAACGACCAACCCGCATAACTCAAAAACCGCTTGTCCGATTTTAATGAAATTTGGTTCCTAAGTTGGGTCTTGGGCCGTGATGGTCCCATTTAAAAATGAACAAAATCCACCGCACGCAAGCCAAATAAAATGGTGGGGGTAGATTCCAAAAATTAGAGTTTATGTGAAAATATGGCGTGTGTGATATCAAACGAAAGGTAATTAAGTCTGGAGTTAAACAAAATGAATTTTAGTTTATTTAAAAAAAAAGATGGGGGTAAGGTAATTGAGTCTGGAGTGAAACAAAATACATTTTAGTTTTTTTTTAAAGGGTGGGGGTAGATTTAAAAAAATTGAGTTTAAGTCACAACATGGCTTGTGTGGTATCAAACGAAAGGTAATTGAGTCTGGAGTTGAATAAAATATATTTCAGTTTTTGATTATATTAGCTCACACTATAACTATAGTACCTAGTGTGAGCTTAGGTGCCCATAGATTGGCAGAGTATTTAACATTTTGTAAGGTTTCCGTGAACTTAGTATTAATACCACAATAGAAAAAAGCCTCATCATTGATATTATTTAATAAATAGTATATCAATGACGTTGTTCTTTTCCATTGTGGTAGTAATACTGAATTTACGGAAACCTACAAACTGTCAAAACAAAAGGCCATTGCGACAAGAAACGTACATGTGCCAATCGGATATTTTTATTTAATTTTTTATGAATGACTTTAATAAAGAATTTGGAATTATTTTACCTTTGCCCATTAAATATTGCGTTACTTGAAATATTTCAATAATAAAATCTGTATAAAATTAATTCATAATAAGGCTAGGGCCAAAAATAGGGTATTTCTTATTTTTTATTATTATTGCTCCAAATTTCATAGAACACCCTAAAATGACATTCTAAACACGTTTTTCAAATAACTTTTTTCGATATTTTGCCATCTAACCTCACTTTGTGGGTTTTCATGACTAATTTTTTGAATTTGCCACCATTTCAGTGATCACGTGACTAATGTCAAAATGTCTTTCTAGATTATTCAACAAGCAGGATTGATCGTATATAAAATTTTATTTGTATCTCACAAATAAAAATTTTTCCCATATGTTGCGAACATTATGGGGGACACTGTATATCAAAAGATATATCTTAACACGACGGATGAGGACGGGTGATATATTATAAGCAATAAAAGCAGTAATATATAAGGTTTTAATGTTATTAATTTTAAAAGTGAGCTAGGTGAAGCTCTAAAGATATATTATCTTGAATCTCAAATTCTTATTAAATTATTACTCATTTAAAAAAATAATTTTTTTATACTATTAATTATCTATAATAGTATTATTAATATTATATTGTAAAAGTACTTACCGATACCAAATTTATTCATATTAAAATATCTGTTAAAAAAACTTTCACCAATAAAAACAACAATGTAAACAAGTCACTAATTTGTTTCATCCCGAAAATGGAGATAAACAAACCAAAAAATGATACATTTTCATTTTTAGGGGGTTTTTAACCACTGTGCATTGGCTTCACATGCAGCAGGTAACAGGTTCGCGTCTCGAACAACGACGCAAAAACAAAAAAAATACTCTGCCAATTTATGGGCACCTACACGATTAATAAACAAAACAAACTATATTTATTTTTTATCTTCATACACTTTTAATATAGTAAGGAATACTTTTCCCAGAACTCTAGCTTTTGAAATTTACCCCAGCCCTTTTTTTTGGCTTATGTTCGGTGGATTTTACAGGGCTCTCAGCACCTTCATATTTTATGAAAATGTTTTTTTTCAGATTTTATAAAACTTCATATTTTTTAAAAAGCTTTATATTTTTCATATTTTCCCCAATAAAGATGAACTAAGGGGCTAAAAGAGAGTTATTGGAATAAGGCACGGATAAGACCAGGCAGCAATAAGGCCAGGCCTTATTTAGTTTTGCATTGTAAGATGCTTTAATTATAACATCAGCTGTTTTAAAGCCCAAAATAAATAGGTTCTGACCTAATAAAGGATAAATAAATCAGGCCGTATTTAGTTTGTGCCTTAAAACAGCTGATAAATCATAATTGAAGCATCTTACAATGTAAAACTGTCTAAATTAGACCTGGCCTTTTTGAGGCCTGGTCTTATCCGTGCCTTTTTCCAATAACTCTCTAATGTTTGCTCCAGTGACTACTGTTAATGCAAACACAAATTTAAAATTACCTCTTCAGTCTTATTAATACATAAATGGGGAGATAATTTTGAGTTTATGAAAAAAGTTGTATTTTTTTTCCTTTTTTAAATAAGTTTATTATTTTTTTCTAATGGAAAAAAATAATTGCCTCTGACAAAGTCTGGGTTGAGTTTTTTAAATATAATATGATCTCGGAATAGGTATGTAAAGTATTATACTTAAGACTTTTCTGTGTTACTAGATGTACTTATTAAAATGTACTTTTAAAAAATGTTCCTTGTTTTTGTTTGGCCATACCCCATCCACGCCTAATTCAACTTCTTTATTAATAAAATAAAAAATATATATAGTTTTGCCTAGTAAATGTATTTTCCTAAAAAAAAAGTTGGGTTACACGGCCATTTGGTAGAGGACCAAAAAAAAATCTAATATTTATTCATATTTTTTTTTCTTATTTTCATATTTTTCATATTATTTTCCTGTTTATCTGTTAAGAGCCCTGATTTTATTTATTTTTAAATGGGACCATCTAGAACCAAAACCAATCCTAGGGACCAAATTTCGAACCACTAGTTTTTGAGTTATGCGCGTTGGTCGTTACAGACAGACATACAGGCAGACAGATATACAGACAGACAGACAACCAGACATACATACATACAGACAGACAAGACAGACATACAGACGACGCAACAAAAATACTCTGCCAATCTATGGGCACCTAAGCTCACACTAGGTACTATAGTTATGGTGTGAGCTAATATAATCAAAAACTGAAATATATTTTATTCAACTCCAGACTCAATTACCTTTCGTTTGATACCACACAAGCCATGTTTTGACTTAAACTCAAATTTTTTTAATCTACCCCCCACCCTTTTGAAAAAAAACTAAAATGTATTTTGTTTAACTCCAGACTCAATTACCTTTCGTTTGATATCACACACGCCATATTTTCACTTAAACTCTAATTTTTGACATCTACCCCCACCCTTTTTTTTTTAAATAAACTAAAATTCATTTTTTTTAACTCCAGACTTAATTACCTTTCGTTTGATATCACACACGCCATATTTTCACATAAACTCTAATTTTTGGAATCTACCCCCACCCTTTTATTTGGCTTGCGTTCGGTGGATTTTGTTCATTTTTAAATGGGACCATCACGGCCCAAGACCCAACTTAGGTACCAAATTTCATTAAAATCGGACAAGCGGTTTTTGAGTTATGCGGGTTGGTCGTTACAGACAGACAGACAGCAAAACAAAAAAGTTTCAAAATCATCTGAAACGCAAAGATATATAAAAATTTTTGAAATCGGAGCAACTTTTTTTTTCTCGAAAAAATTAGGATCACCATAGCTCACACTACTTATAGTAGTAGTGTGAGCTAAAATTTCAAAATCTGAAACGCAAAGATATATAAAAAAAAATTTTAATCGGAGCAACTTTTTTTTTCTTCTTTTTGACACGATCACCATATTCCTAAAGTCTAAATTTGTCTTAAAATCCAATAAAACCTGTAATTTATCTGAACAATATCCCCTCTGCAGGGCGTCGTGCCTGGGCATCAGGAGAAAAAATTAAAAAACATGGCCCCTCTAATGCATGCAAATTAAAATAAAAATTTGTTACCTGGCTGATTGATTCAAGTGGTCTTCTTGATTTATCCAATAAATATTTTTAGTTTTTTCGCAAATAAAAATTAAAAATTTGTCCAAGAAAATTTTTTTCGCATTAATCTAGACGAGTGTCAACAACTAATGACGCCATATTGAAACCTCCCGGAGAATTTCCTAAACGCATTTTTTTTCAACCTTCCAAAATCTGTTTTTCACGGAGACTGTTCAAAAAAATCACTCTTAAAATGTTGCTTGCACTCTTCTCTAAGTAATTGCACACTTTTTTCCGCAAAAAAAATCACTTAAAATCAAAAAAACTTGCAAAAAATTCGACTACATTTCCCCTTGCAATTGAAACTCCGCTGGAAAGACGATGGTTGAGTCGGCCCAGCGCGAACAAATTCCAGAAGTTTGTTAAACAAAAGAAAAACGTTGCCACGAAACCGATGACAGTCCGTGGCGACCACGTACGTTTTAAATTAATATGTACTAGAATACAAAACAATCAAAAAATTGTAAATAGTTTGGTGATTTTAAATAATTACTTTAAATTATTATTAATATTTTATTATTCAGCATTTGAAAGGAAATTTTATTGTCTACGACGAAGTATAGAACATAGTTTTTGTTAACATGTTATTTTTTATGATTTTTTTAAATCAGTTCCATTTACGGACGTCGCTGAAGAGTTTGTTATAAGTCAAACCCCACCAAGTTTCACATTGTTAAAAATACAATTTTACTGTCTACAATAAAGTATAGTATGTATTAGCTCACACATATACTGTACTATAGTAGTGTGAGCTATAGTGATCCTAATTTTTTCGAGAAAAAAAAAGTTGCTCCATTTCAAAAATTTTTGAATATCTTTGCGTTTCAGATGATTTTGAAACTTTTTTGTCGCGCCGTCTGTCTGTCTGTCTGTCTGTAACGACCAACGCGCATAACTCAAAAACCGCTTGCCCGATTTCAATGAAAATTGGTACCTAGGCTGGGTCTTGGGTCGAGATGGTCCCATTTAAAAATGAACAAAATCCACCGAACACAAGCCAAATACAAGGGTGGGGGTAGACTTCAAAAATTAGAGTTTATGTGAAAATATGGCGTGTGTGATATCAAACGAAAGGTAATTGAGTCTGGAGTTAAACAAAATAGATTTTTGTTAAAAAAAAGGGTGGGGGTAGAATAAAAAAATTAGAGTTTACGTAAAAATATGGCGTGTGTGATATCAAACGAAAGGTAATTGAGTTCGGAGTTAAACAAAATACATTTTAATTTTTGTTTTTTTTAAGGGTGGGGGTAGATTTCAAAAATTTGAGTTTAAGTGAAAACATGGCTTGTGTGGTATCAAACGAAAGGTAATTTAGCCTGGAGTTGAATAAAATATATTTCAGTTTTTAGTTATATTAGCTCACACGTACATTATAACTATAGTACCTAGTGTGAGCTTAGGGGCCCATATATTGGCAGAGTATTTTTTCATATGAAGCTTAGTTTCTGAGAAAATTAGATAAAATTAGATAAAACTTGTAAAAATGGTTTATTTTCAGATTTTTAAATTTGATTGAATTTACGGACGTCCCTATGTTACATCATTTTAAAGGAAATTTTATTGACTATACCACAAATTTTCCTGCAGACGTTGGTTTTTAAAAAAAATCGAATAAATCATGGGATATACATGGGTATTTTTTAAAACTTTTTTAAATTACTTCAATTAACGGACGCCGCTAAAAAGTTTGTAGTCAGTCTAACCCCATTGTACTACTTATACTTTGGTAAAAAGGAAATTTTATTGTCTACAATTAAGTATATTATAAATTTTTCCCTTAGAAGCTTAGTTCTTAAGAAAATTAGAAAAAAACGTCAAACTTTTAGATTTTGGTGTGTCTGAGGGGGTTTTTGCTAAATCATGCATCGTTCTTTACCACTTGACGCTGTCAAAAGCCTGTTTGAAATTTGTTAAATATTACCAAATCATTTATTTGTAGTAAATAAATTTATTTGTTAAATGTTTATATAATTTGTTTATTTATTGGTTATAAATTTGTTATTCTTAGGTGGATTTTTGGCTCAATACATCCAAGGCAGAGAACTAGATGTATGCATCAAATGTGGAATTTGGGCAGCTAGGCAAATAGTACAAAGGAGTGGATGCACTTTTGAAGGCAAAGCTACTTTTGACCCAACCAAATAGTACCTTCTTGGGTAGTTTTTTTTTGGTACCAATAGTAAAATGTTACAAACTTTCTAAACAATCTCAAATACTGATTTTAATCTTTGAAAATAATTGTTATTTTCCAAACCAGGAGTGAAATAAAGAACGAAGAATTAAAAAAAAAAGTTTTGTGCTTTTGTCGGGATTCGAACCAGGAACCTTTGGCTATATACGCCCACGCCCTACCAATTGGACCACCGAGGTTCCTGGTTCAAGTCCCAGTCGAAGCAAGGAAACTTTTTTTTATAATTTTTCGTTCTTTTATTTCACCCCTGATTTGACATTGTTGTTTACGATTTTAAGGAAAACATGGTTTACCATTGTGTAAACCATTATTGTTCTTTGGTATTTAAAATTGTTACTTTGTTATTTAATTTTTTAAGAAATAGGATCAAAATAAGTACAATTTTAATAAGTTATTAATAAAATGTTCACGTTTTTTAGATAGGTAATTTTTTCTACAATTTTTTTAATTTTGATAAGTTATTGTAAATGAAAAATAGGAAGAAAGGCATTTTTATTAAAAATAGTTTTTGAGATTTCAACCATCAAAGTTTGAAAAAAGTTATGTAATACAAAATATATCTAAAGCAATAATATTTTCCAAAACACCAACTTAGGCAATATTTAAGATATTTTTATAGTAACTAATTAACTTTTATACAGGGTTCTAAAAAAATAAAACAAAAAATTGATTTTATAAACTTTTTTTATTTTAATATTACTTTGTATTGCCTAAAACATCTGTACAAACTGAAAAAAAACTAAGCAGGCTGATTTTTTTTGTGATAAACTTATCCCACTATAACTCTTTTATCGTTTGTGTTAAAAACTCCTTATAAATACATGTCAAAAAAAGATAACGTGGAATAAGTTGAGATGCCTATGATATCCCGTGGGATAGTTATGAAAGATTTTTTTAAAACTACGCTAGATGGATTGGTATAATATCACACAATTTTAAGTCGCAAGTGTTTGCCTCTAATTTGTTTAGGAGGGCGGGTGTGACGTCATAAATCCAAAATGGCGGCTTTTTTCATGTTTTTCACACACTTTGGCTTATAACTTTTGCAAAAATAGTTTTACAGAAAAACTGTTAATACGTTTTTTGTTGCTAATAGAACAGCAATTAAGATAAAGTTATCTTTATATCCTAAAAACTAATAAAGATATAAATTATTTAAAAACTAAAAAAAAAATAGTAAGTTAAGTCGCCAGGTGTTATTTGTGTAAGAACGCCTGTGACGTCATAAATTCAAGATTGCGATTTTTTTTTACAGAAAAACTGCATAGGTTATGATTTGTTTACAAGAGAGCAACAATTTAATTGTCGTGTTAATAAGTTTTGTATTTCAAGTACTAAAATAAAATTTCAAGATTGATCAGGGGAAAGTTTAACTACTGACTACCCTTGGTGCGGGAGGGTAGTTCAGTGGTATGGTCGTCGGCTTCACATGCAGAAGATGCCAGGTTCGCGTCTCAAACGACGACGCAAAAAAAAAGTCACGTCGCCCTGCCGCGCACTTCCTTTTCAGCGTTACAAAAACATTTAAGTTGACATCGAGAATATAAGCAGGTGTAGTCCAGGAGCCAACAACCGAGGAGCCAGGATTAATAACCCAGGAGCCTGCTACAGTTGGATCCAGGACAGCACCAGCAAAAATCTCTTAAAGTCAACTCACGACGACCGCGACTGTTGCGCTGAAAAGGAAATAAGTCTATTGTCTATAACCAAGTTCTGCTGGGACGATAACAACGTTAGATAGATACAAGTCTCACATGTAGCAAGACCATCTTTCGGAAGGGGTGTAAAAGCGTAGGTCCACTGTGTATACAAAGAGGAGTCAGACAAAATTAAGTCCTCTTAGAGAAAGAAAACTTGCATCCCAAGGGGCAAATGCATCAGTTTGGTATATACTCTACCATATGTGTACGGACCAATCGGGGTTTGCCTAGTTGCTTGATCAAAAATGGTCTCCCCACCACTTATACTACTACTACTATTACCCTTGGTCGATGGGTGATGGATCAGTTAATTTTAAGTCACCGGATGTTTGCCTCAAATTTCAGAACGAGCGCCTATATGACGTTATAAATTTAAAATGGCGACATTTTCCATTTGTTGACACACTTTGGTTTATAACTTTAGCTAAATTAGTTTTACAGAAAAAATGCAAATATGTTTTTTATTTGAAAGAGAACAGCAATTAATATAGTAAAGAAATTAACTTTATATCTTAAAAAATAACAAAGATATTTTTTTCAAAATACATAAAAACTTTTTTTACCCAATTTTTTTTATATCTTTGTTACCTTTTTATATATAAAGCCAATTTCTTTACCATAATAATTGGTGTTCTCTTGCAAACAAAAAACGTACGTACAGTGTTTCTTTAAAACTAATTTAGCGAAAGTTATAAGCCAAAGTTGGTGAAAAAACATGAAAAAGCTGCAATCTTGGATTTATGACGTCACGCAGGCTCTCCTACTCAAATTGGAGGCAGGCAAACACCCGGTGACTTAATATTGAGTGATCCCTCACCAATCGATCGAGTGTAGTCTAAACCCAAAAACATTCAATACATTTGTTTGTGTAAAACTTTCTTGCCCAATCTTGAATTTTTAAAAAATTTTTACTATCTAATATCTTTTTTAGTTCTTGAGATATAAAGCTTATTAAAACGACCCTTTAATTGCTGTTCTATTGTGAACAAATCATAACCTATACAATTTTCGTGTAAAGTTGAGGTGGCAAAAGTTAAAAACAAAAGTTTGTGAAAAAAACATGGAACAAACCGCAACCTTTGATTTATGACGTCACATACGCGCTGCTCTTACTCAAATTTAAAGCAAACACCCGGTGACTAAATTAAGTGGTCCATAACCAATTACTTTGGGGTAGTCTAGAAATTCCTTCCAAATATTTTTTTGGGGTAAAAAAAAAGTTATTTTTTATTAATTTAAAAAAAATTAATATCTTTGTTAGTTTCTGAGATATAAAGCTAATTTCTTCACCGTATTAATTGGTGTTCTCTTGCAAACAAAAAACGTTTTACGAGTTTTTCTGTAAAACTAATTTAGCGAAAATTAGAAGTCAAAGTTTGTGAAAAAACATGAAAAAAGCTGCAATCTTGGATTTATGACGTCACGCAGGCTTTCCTACTCAAATTGGAGGCAGGCAAACACCCGGTGACTGAATATTGAGTGATCCCTCACCAATCGATCGAGGGTAGTCTAAACCCAAAAACATTCAATACATTTGTTTGTGTAAAACTTTCTTGCCCAATCTTGAATTTAAAATTTTTTTTTTACTATTTAATATTTAATATCTTTTTTAGTTCTTGAGATATAAAGCTTATTAAAACGACCCTTTAATTGCTGTTCTATTGTGAACAAATCATAACCTATACAATTTTCGTGTAAAGTTGAGGTGGCAAAAGTTAAAAACAAAAGTTTGTGAAAAAAACATGGAACAAACCGCAACCTTTGATTTATGACGTCACATACTCTTACTCAAATTTAAAGCAAACACCCGGTGACTAAATTAAGTGGTCCATAACCAATTACTTTGGGGTAGTCCAGAAATTCCCTCCAAATTTTTTTTTGGGGTAAAAAAAAGTTATTTTTTATTAATTTAAAAAAAATTCATATCTTTGTTAGTTTTTGAGATATAAAGCTAATTTCTTCACCGTATTAATTGGTGTTCTCTTGCAAACAAAAACGTTTTACGAGTTTTTCTGTAAAACTAATTTAGCGAAAATTAGAAGTCAAAGTTTGTGAAAAAACATGATAAAAGCTGCAATCTTGGATTTATGACGTCACGCAGGCTTTCCTACTCAAATTGGAGGCAGGCAAACACCCGGTGACTGAATATTGAGTGATCCCTCACCAATCGATCGAGGGTAGTCTAAAACGAAAAACATTCAATACATTTGTTTGTGTAAAACTTTCTTGCCCAATCTTGAATTTTTTTATTTTTTTTTACTATTTAATATCTTTTTTAGTTTTTGAAATATAAAGCTTATTAAAACGACCCATTAATTGCTGTTCTATTGTGAACAAATCATAACCTATACAATTTTCGTGTAAAGTTGATGTGGCAAAAGTTAAAAAGAAAAGTTTGTGAAAAAAACATGGAACAAATCGCAACCTTTGATTTATGACGTCACATACGCGCTGCTCTTACTCAAATTTAAAGCAAACACCCGGTGACTAAACTAAGTGGTCCATAACCAATTACTTTGGGGTAGTCTAGAAATTCCTTCCAAATTTTTTTTTGGGGTAAAAAAAAGTTATATTTTAATTTTAAAAAAATTCATATCTTTGTTAGTTTTTGAGATATAAAGCTAATTTCTTCACCGTATTAATTGGTGTTCTCTTGCAAACAAAAAATGTTTTACGAGTTTTTCTGTAAAGCTAATTTAGCAAAAATTAGAAGTCAAAGTTTGTGAAAAAACATGAAAAAAGCTGCAATCTTGGATTTATGACGTCACGCAGGCTTTCCTACTCAAATTGGAGGCAGGCAAACACCCGGTGACTTAATATTGAGTGATCCCTCACCAATCGATCGAGGGTAGTCTAAAACGAAAAACATTCAATACATTTGTTTGTGTAAAACTTTCTTGCCCAATCTTGAATTTTTTGATTTTTTTTTACTATTTAATATCTTTTTTAGTTCTTGAGATATAAAGCTTATTAAAACGACCCTTTAATTGCTGTTCTATTGTGAACAAATTATAACCTATACAATTTTCGTGTAAAGTTGATGTGGCAAAAGTTAAAAACAAAAGTTTGTGAAAAAAACATGGAACAAACCGCAACCTTTGATTTATGACGTCACATACGCGCTGCTCTTACTCAAATTTAAAGCAAACACCCGGTGACTAAGTGGTCCATAACCAATTACTTTAGGGTAGTCTAGAAATTCCTTCCAAATTTTTTTTGGGGTAAAAAAAAGTTATTTTTTATTAATTTAAAAAAAATTCATATCTTTGTTAGTTTTTGAGATATAAAGCTAATTTCTTCACCGTATTAATTGGTGTTCTTTTGCAAACAAAAAATGTTGTACAAGTTTTTCTGTGAAACTAATTTAGCGAAAATTATAAGTCAAAGTTTGTGAAAAAAACATGAAAAAAGCTGCAATCTTGGATTTATGACGTCACGCAGGCTCTCCTACTCAAATTGGAGGCAGGCAAACACCCGGTGACTTAATATTGAGTGATCCCTCACCAATCGATCGAGGGTAGTCTAAAACGAAAAACATTCAATACATTTGTTTGTGTAAAACTTTCTTGCCCAATCTTGAATTTTTTTATTTTTTTTTACTATTTAATATCTTTTTTAGTTTTTGAAATATAAAGCTTATTAAAACGACCCATTAATTGCTGTTCTATTGTGAACAAATCATAACCTATACAATTTTCGTGTAAAGTTGATGTGGCAAAAGTTAAAAAGAAAAGTTTGTGAAAAAAACATGGAACAAATCGCAACCTTTGATTTATGACGTCACATACGCGCTGCTCTTACTCAAATTTAAAGCAAACACCCGGTGACTAAACTAAGTGGTCCATAACCAATTACTTTGGGGTAGTCTAGAAATTCCTTCCAAATTTTTTTTTGGGGTAAAAAAAAGTTATATTTTAATTTTAAAAAAATTCATATCTTTGTTAGTTTTTGAGATATAAAGCTAATTTCTTCACCGTATTAATTGGTGTTCTCTTGCAAACAAAAAATGTTTTACGAGTTTTTCTGTAAAGCTAATTTAGCAAAAATTAGAAGTCAAAGTTTGTGAAAAAACATGAAAAAAGCTGCAATCTTGGATTTATGACGTCACGCAGGCTTTCCTACTCAAATTGGAGGCAGGCAAACACCCGGTGACTTAATATTGAGTGATCCCTCACCAATCGATCGAGGGTAGTCTAAAACGAAAAACATTCAATACATTTGTTTGTGTAAAACTTTCTTGCCCAATCTTGAATTTTTTGATTTTTTTTTACTATTTAATATCTTTTTTAGTTCTTGAGATATAAAGCTTATTAAAACGACCCTTTAATTGCTGTTCTATTGTGAATAAATTATAACCTATACAATTTTCGTGTAAAGTTGATGTGGCAAAAGTTAAAAACAAAAGTTTGTGAAAAAAACATGGAACAAACCGCAACCTTTGATTTATGACGTCACATACGCGCTGCTCTTACTCAAATTTAAAGCAAACACCCGGTGACTAAGTGGTCCATAACCAATTACTTTAGGGTAGTCTAGAAATTCCTTCCAAATTTTTTTTGGGGTAAAAAAAAGTTATTTTTTATTAATTTAAAAAAAATTCATATCTTTGTTAGTTTTTGAGATATAAAGCTAATTTCTTCACCGTATTAATTGGTGTTCTTTTGCAAACAAAAAATGTTGTACAAGTTTTTCTGTGAAACTAATTTAGCGAAAATTATAAGTCAAAGTTTGTGAAAAAAACATGAAAAAAGCTGCAATCTTGGATTTATGACGTCACGCAGGCTCTCCTACTCAAATTGGAGGCAGGCAAACACCCGGTGACTTAATATTGAGTGATCCCTCACCAATCGATCGAGGGTAGTCTAAAACGAAAAACATTCAATACATTTGTTTGTGTAAAACTTTCTTGCCCAATCTTGAATTTTTTTTTACTATTTAATATCTTTTTTAGTTTTTGAGATATAAAGCTTATTAAAACGACCCTTTAATTCTTTAGTTCTATTGTGAACAAATTATAACCTATACAATTTTCGTGTAAAGTTGATGTGGCAAAAGTTAAAAACAAAAGTTTGTGAAAAAAACATGGAACAAACCGCAACCTTTGATTTATGACGTCACATACGCGCTGCTCTTACTCAAATTTAAAGCAAACACCCGGTGACTAAATTAAGTGGTCCATAAACAATCACTTTGGGGTAGTCTAGGAATTCCTTCCAAATTTTTTTTTTGGGGTAAAAAAGTTATTTTTTATTAATTTTAAAAAAATTCATATCTTTGTTAGTTTTTGAGATATAAAGCTAATTTCTTCACCGTATTAATTGGTGTTCTCTTGCAAACAAAAATGTTTTACGAGTTTTTCTGTAAAACTAATTTAGCGAAAATTAGAAGTCAAAGTTTGTAAAAAAACATGAGAAAAGCTGCAATCTTGGATTTATGACGTCACGCAGGCTCTCCTACTCAAATTGGAGGCAGGCAAACACCCGGTGACTTAAAATTGTGTGATATAGTAGCAATCGATCTAGTTGTCTTAAAAAATCTTCCACAACTATTTTACGAAACACCATTTTTGACTATAAGCCACTAAATGAAATATATGAATAAAAAAAATCAGCCTTTGTATACAAAAAAAATAACGATAAACATTGTAATATATAATACATCATTCCTAACCATTTAAAATCCACATATTCTAGTATTTATGCAAATCACAGTGCTATAAAATAACAAAAATAATACAAGTACTGTTGTGACACCTAAATTAAAACCAAAATATTAAAAAACAAAAAATATTTTTACACCTTTACAAGTCTATTTAACTTAAAAAACAAAAAAATACATTGGTTTTAAATACTAATTGCTACTATTGCAAAAAAAGTACTCTTTACTATAAATTTGCCCAGTCTATTTTTACAAAATATTCTGATTGTTGCTTTTTTTGTTCTGATCAATTAAAAAAAAAATAAAACTTGGTAAGGCGTTTTGGTGAGTTATTTGTATTGAATATTTCGCATATTTCAACAATCTGGATTTTTGTAAAGGACACTACGGGCTTAAGAAAACAGATAGTAAAGCTTTTATCTAAAAAAAAAATCAGGATACAAAATTTAGCTTTAAAAAAGATCTAGGTCTTTTACTATTTTATTTTATTTATCAAGTTTTTACTATTCTGCATATACATTTCTTATCTTCTAAATATATATTTCTTTTAAAATACTTTTTGAATAAGCCAAAATTTTACAACTTATTTAAATAATAAATACTTAGGGGCGCGATCAAAAACTAACTACAACGGCACAGCCCTATGAAATAATAAAAAATACACAAGAAAATAACATTATTACTAAAAACAGGGCGAATAAAATACGTTTCATAAACGTAAAAAATCTAACATAATTAATGTCTTAATAAACATTGTATTTTAGTCATTCATTAGTAAAAAATATGATATTCGCACTTAAACAAAATTATAATTAGCGTGCGTATCCCTAAGGCAACAAGCAAACTTCTGCCATATCTCGGAAATTAAAAGTGACAGATAAAATTTAGTTTGACAATTGCATTCAATTATTTATTTCAAAAATAATTCAAAAGTTAAAAAAACTGCGTTAGTGTCTTATTTTTTACACTTTTTGCTTATTGCTAGCAATAAACATATTTTCTTCAAAAATCTTTTTAAAAAAAATTTGTCTTCTACCATTTTAGCTCACACATATACTATACTATAGTAGTGTGAGCTATGGTGATCCTAATTTTTTCGAGAAACAAAAAGTTGCTCCGATTTCAAAAATTTTTATATATCTTTGCGTTTCAGATGATTTTGAAACTTTTTTGTCGCGCCGTCTGTCTGTCTGTCTGTCTGTATGTCTGTCTGTAGCGACCAACGCGCATAACTCAAAAACCGCTCGGCCGATTTTAATGAAATTTGGTACTTAGGCGGGGCTCAAGTCGAGATGGTCCCATTTAAAAACGAACAAAATCCACCGAACACAAGCCAAATAAAAGGGTGGGGGAAGATTTCAAAAATTAGAGTTTATGTGAAAATATGGCGTGTGTGATACCAAACGAAAGATAATTGAGTATAGAGTTAAACAAAATACACTTTAGTTTTTTTTTACTCAAAAAGGGCGGGGGTAGATTTCAAAAATTAGAGTTTACGTGAAAATATGGCATGTGTGATATCAAACGAAAGGTAATTGAGTCCGGAGTTAAACAAAATACATTTTAGTTTTTGTTTTTTTAAGGGTGGGGGTAGATTTGAAAAATTTGAGTTTAAGTCAAAACACGGCTTGTGTGGTATCAAACAAAAGGTAATTTAGTGTTTAGTTGAATAAGATATATTTCAAGTATTATTTTTATTAGCTGGCACGTACACTATAACTATAGTACCTAGTGTGAGCTTAGGGGCCCATATATTGGCAGAGTATTTTTTAAGTAATGCATAATAAAGATACTTTGCCAATCTATGGGCACATAAGCTCACACTGGGTACTATAGTTTTAGTGTATCTACTTGAAAGCTAATATAACTAAAAACTGAAGTATATTTTATTGAACTCCAGACTCAATTACCTTTCGTTTGATACCACACAAGCCATGTTTTGACTTAAACTCTAATTTTTCAAATCTACCCCCACCCTTTTTTTAAAAACTAAAATGTATTTTTTTTAACTCCAGACTCAATTACCTTTCGTTTGATATCATACACGCCATATTTTCACTTAAACTCCAATTTTTGAAATATACCTCCACCCTTTTTTTTAAATAAATTAAAATGTATTTTGTTTAACTCCAGACTCAATTACCTTTCGTTTGATATCACACACGCCATATTTCCCCATAAACTCTAATTTTTGAAATCTACCCTCACCCTTTTATTTGGTTTGTGTTCGGTGGATTTTGTTCATTTTTAAATGGGACCATCTCGGCCCAAAACCCAGCCTAGGCACCAAATTTCATTAAAATCGGCCAAGCGGTTTTTGAGTTATGCGCGTTGGTCGTTACAGACAGACAGACAGACAGACAGACATACAGACAGACAGACAGACGGCGCAACAAAAAAGTTTCAAAACCATCTGAAACGCAAAGATATATAAAAATTTTTGAAATCGGAGCAACTTTTTTTTTCTCGAAAAAATTAGGAGCACTATAGTATAGTATATGTGTGAGCTAAAACAGAAAATCCAAAAAGACTGAAACTTCCCATATCAAATATGATGACAGAAAAGTAATTTTAAAATTTACACCTCTGAGAACACTTAATAACTGCGTCAAACTATTTCTTCCACTATTTTGTTCTTTAAAATCATCTTAAATTGATGTTGAGCTAATAGAGTGTCATACACTGATTTGGCAGAAGTGTGTTTCTTGCCTGGTCCACTCTTGCCCCTCACTTTTATCTATAGATGCAGATATAAATTGTATCTTTATCTTTTTCTATTAGAAAGAGGTCTAGGGATATGATAATAATATATTTTTGTTTGAGTCCAAACCTCAGATCTTTTACTAGAAAATAGCTGGTTTTTTAAACATATTTGTCAATTTAAGGTCGATTTAATGGCGGCATAATACCATTAATATAATTATAAGTGTCATGGGATTCTGCTGCGCGGCTCTTTGTAGGGCGGGGTCTTGATACTGTGACTGCGCAGCCATGTTCATCATCTGCATCGGTATCTGCGCATTGTATTAATAGCGTAACCTCCTGCTTGTTAAGGGGACCCATTCATAAGCTACTGATTGACGCTTGACACATTCGGACTGACGCAAGTGCTTGAGACAGCCCCTTGCATCTGATGCATTGCTGCCACGTTTGAATTACGGTCCGAGGACCGCCACAAATTTTGGCTTATGGTGGGATGAGTTCTGTTCCCGCCTATTTGATTTACGTTTATGTTTGGTTGGTAGTACTTGTGGTAACCTAGAACTTGCTGTTAAAGATTGGGAATATCTGGTCAAATTAGTTATTATAAAATGTCAAATTTGTTAAACATATTTGTCAAATTAAGGTCGGTTTAACGGCGGCATAATCCCATTAATATAATTATAAGTGTACATGGGATTCTGCTGTGCCGCTCTTTGTAGGGCGGGGTCTTGATACTGTGACTGCGCAGCCATGTTCATCATCTGCATCGGTATCTGCGCATTGTTTATAAACCCAGCGGGTGTATTAATAGCGTAACCTCCCGCTTGTTGAGGAGACATGCGGTACCCGTTCATCAGGTACTGATTGACACTTGACACATTCGGACTGACGCGAGTGCTTGACGCAGCCCCTTGCATCTGATGCATTGCTGCCACGTTTGAGTTACGGTCCGAGGACCGCCACAAATTTTGGCTTATGGTGGGAGGAGTTATGTTCCCGCCTATTTGATTTACGTTTATGTTTGGTAGGTAGTACTTGTGGTAACCCAGAACTTGCTGTTAAAGATTGGGAATATCTAGTCAAATTTGTTACTATAAAATGTCAAATTTTTTAAACATATTTGTCAAATTAAGGTCGGTTTAACGGCGGCATAATTCCATTAATATAATTATAAGTGTACATGGGATTCTGCTGCGCGGCTCTTTGTAGAGCGGGGTCTTGATACTGTGACTGCGCAGCCATGTTCATCATCTGCATCGGTATCTGCGCGTTGTTGATGAACCCAGCGGGTGTATTAATAGCGTAACCTCCCGCTTGTTGAGGAGACATGCGGTACCCGTTCATCAGGTACTGATTGACACTTGACACATTCGGACTGACGCGAGTGCTTGACGCAGCCGCTTGCATCTGATGCATTGCTGCCACGTTTGAGTTACGGTCCGTGGACCGCCACAAATTATGGTGGGAGGAGTTATGTTCCCTCCTGTTTGATTTACGTTTATGTTTGGTTGGTAGTACTTGTGGTAACCCAGAACTTGCTGTTAAAGATTGGGAATATCTGGTCAAATTAGTTACTATAAAATGTCAAATTTTTTAAACATATTTGTCAAATTAAGGTCGGTTTAACGGCGGCATAATCCCATTAATATAATTATACGTGTACATAGGATTCTGCTGCGCGGCTCTTTGTAGTGCGGGGTCTTGATACTGTGACTGCGCAGCCATGTTCATCATCTGCATCGGTATCTGCGCATTGTTGATGAACCCAGCGAGTGTATTAATAGCGTAACCTCCCGCTTGTTGAGGAGACATGCGGTATCCGTTCATAAGGTACTGATTGACACTTGACACATTCGGACTGACGCGAGTGCTTGACGCAGCCGCTTGCATCTGATGCATTGCTGCCACGTTTGAGTTGCGTGACGAGGACCGCCCTAAATTTTGACTTATGGTTGGAGGAGTTATGTTCCCGCTCATTTGATTTACGTTTGTTTGGTTGGTAGTACTTGTGGTAACCCAGAACTTGCTGTTAAAGATTGGGAATATCTGGTCAAATTAGTTTTTATAAAATGTCAAATTTTTTTAAAACAAATTTGTCAAATTAAGGTCGGTTTAACGGCGGCATAATCCCATTAATATAATTATAAGTGTACATGGGATTCTGCTGCGCGGCTCTTTGTAGGGCGGGGTCTTGATACTGTGACTGCGCAGCCATGTTCATCATCTGCATCGGTATCTGCGCATTGTTGATGAACCCAGCGAGTGTATTAATAGCGTAACCTCCCGCTTGTTGAGGAGACATGCGGTACCCGTTCATGAGGTACTGATTGACACTCGACACATTCGGACTGATGCGAGTGCTTGACGCAGCTGCTTGCATCTGATGCATTGCTGCCACGTTTGAGTTACGGTCCGAGGACCGTCACAAATTTTGGCTTATGGTGGGAGGAGTTATGTTCCCGCTCATTTGATTTACGTTTGTTTGGTTGGTAGTACTTGTGGTAACCCAGAACTTGCTGTCAAAGATTGGGAATATCTAGTCAAATTTGTTACTATAAAATGTCAAATTTTTTGAACATATTTGTCAAATTAAGGTCGGTTTAACGGCGGCATAATCCCATTAATATAATTATAAGTGTACATGGGATTCTGCTGCGCTGCTCTTTGTAGTGCAGGGTCTTGATACTGTGACTGCGCAGCCATGTTCATCATCTGCATCGGTATCTGCGCATTGTTGATGAACCCAGCGGGTGTATTAATAGCGTAACCTCCCGCTTGTTGAGGAGACATGCGGTACCCGTTCATGAGGTACTGATTAACGCTTGACACATTCGGACTGACGCGAGTGCTTGAGACAGTCCCTTGCATCTGATGCATTGCTGGCACGTTTGAATTACGGGCCGAGGACCGTCACAAATTTTGGCTTATAGTGGGAGGAGTTATGTTCCCGCCTATTTGATTTACGTTTATGTTTGGTTGGTAGTACTTGTGGTAACCCAGAACTTGCTGTTAAAGATTGGGAATATCTGGTCAAATTAGTTACTATAAAATGTCAAATTTGTTAAACATATTTGTCAAATTAAGGTCGGTTTAACGGCGGCATAATCCCATTAATATAATTATAAGTGTACATGGGATTTTGCTGCGCGGCTCTTTGTAGGGCGGGGTCTTGATACTATGACTGCGCAGCCATGTTCATCATCTGCATCGGTATCTGCGCATTGTTTATGAACCCAGCGGGTGTATTAATAGCGTAACCTCCCGCTTGTTGAGGAGACATGCGGTACCCGTTCATGAAGTACTGGTTGACGCTTGACACATTCGGACTGACGCGAGTGCTTGAGACAGCCTCTTGCATCTGATGCATTGCTGCCACGTTTGAGTTACGGTCCGAGGACCGCCACAAATTTTGGCTTGTGGTGGGGGGAGTTACGTTCCCGCCTATTTGGTTGACGTTTATGTTTGGTTGGTAGTACTTGTGGTAACCCAGAACTTGCTGTTAAAGATTGGGAATATCTAGTCAAATTTGTTACTATAAAATGTCAAATTTTTTAAACATATTTGTCAAATTAAGGTCGGTTTAACGGCGGCATAATCCCATTAATATAATTATAAGTGTACATGGGATTCTGCTGCGCGGCTCTTTGTAGGGCGGGGTCTTGATACTGTGACTGCGCAGCCATGTTCATCATCTGCATCGGTATCTGCGCATTGTTGATGAACCAGCGGGTGTATTAATAGCGTAACCTCCCGCTTGTTGAGGAGACATGCGGTACCCGTTCATCAGGTACTGATTGACACTTGACACATTCGGACTGACGCGAGTGCTTGAGGCAGCCCCTTGCATCTGATGCATTGCTGCCACGTTTGAGTTACGGTCCGAGGACCGCCACAAATTTTGGCTTATGGTGGGATGAGTTCTGTTCCCACCTATTTGATTTACGTTTATGTTTGGTTGGTAGTACTTGTGGTAACCCAGAACTTGCTGTTAAAAATTGGGAATATCTGGTCAAATTAGTTTCTATAAAATGTCAAATTTTTTAAACATATTTGTCAAATTAAGGTCGGTTTAACGGCGGCATAATCCCATTAATATAATTATACGTGTACATGGGATTCTGCTGCGCGGCTCTTTGTAGGGCGGGGTCTTGATACTGTGACTGCGCAGCCATGTTCATCATCTGCATCGGTATCTGCGCATTGTTTATAAACCCAGCGGGTGTATTAATAGCGTAACCTCCCGCTTGTTGAGGAGACATGCGGTACCCGTTCATCAGGTACTGATTGACACTTGACACATTCGGACTGACGCGAGTGCTTGACGCAGCCGCTTGCATCTGATGCATTGCTGCCACGTTTGAGTTACGGTCCGTGGACCGCCACAAATTATGGTGGGAGGAGTTATGTTCCCTCCTGTTTGATTTACGTTTATGTTTGGTTGGTAGTACTTGTGGTAACCCAGAACTTGCTGTTAAAGATTGGGAATATCTGGTCAAATTAGTTACTATAAAATGTCAAATTTTTTAAACATATTTGTCAAATTAAGGTCGGTTTAACGGCGGCATAATCCCATTAATATAATTATACGTGTACATGGGATTCTGCTGCGCGGCTCTTTGTAGGGCGGGGTCTTGATACTGTGACTGCGCAGCCATGTTCATCATCTGCATCGGTATCTGCGCATTGTTGATGAACCAGCGGGTGTATTAATAGCGTAACCTCCCGCTTGTTGAGGAGACATGCGGTACCCGTTCATCAGGTACTGATTGACACTTGACACATTCGGACTGACGCGAGTGCTTGAGGCAGCCCCTTGCATCTGATGCATTGCTGCCACGTTTGAGTTACGGTCCGAGGACCGCCACAAATTTTGGCTTATGGTGGGATGAGTTCTGTTCCCACCTATTTGATTTACGTTTATGTTTGGTTGGTAGTACTTGTGGTAACCCAGAACTTGCTGTTAAAAATTGGGAATATCTGGTCAAATTAGTTTCTATAAAATGTCAAATTTTTTAAACATATTTGTCAAATTAAGGTCGGTTTAACGGCGGCATAATCCCATTAATATAATTATACGTGTACATGGGATTCTGCTGCGCGGCTCTTTGTAGGGCGGGGTCTTGATACTGTGACTGCGCAGCCATGTTCATCATCTGCATCGGTATCTGCGCATTGTTTATAAACCCAGCGGGTGTATTAATAGCGTAACCTCCCGCTTGTTGAGGAGACATGCGGTACCCGTTCATCAGGTACTGATTGACACTTGACACATTCGGACTGACGCGAGTGCTTGACGCAGCCGCTTGCATCTGATGCATTGCTGCCACGTTTGAGTTACGGTCCGTGGACCGCCACAAATTATGGTGGGAGGAGTTATGTTCCCTCCTGTTTGATTTACGTTTATGTTTGGTTGGTAGTACTTGTGGTAACCCAGAACTTGCTGTTAAAGATTGGGAATATCTGGTCAAATTAGTTACTATAAAATGTCAAATTTTTTAAACATATTTGTCAAATTAAGGTCGGTTTAACGGCGGCATAATCCCATTAATATAATTATAAGTGTACATGGGATTCTGCTGCGCGGCTCTTTGTAGGGCGGGGTCTTGATACTGTGACTGCGCAGCCATGTTCATCATCTGCATCGGTATCTGCGCATTGTTGATGAACCAGCGGGTGTATTAATAGCGTAACCTCCCGCTTGTTGAGGAGACATGCGGTACCCGTTCATCAGGTACTGATTGACACTTGACACATTCGGACTGACGCGAGTGCTTGAGGCAGCCCCTTGCATCTGATGCATTGCTGCCACGTTTGAGTTACGGTCCGAGGACCGCCACAAATTTTGGCTTATGGTGGGATGAGTTCTGTTCCCACCTATTTGATTTACGTTTATGTTTGGTTGGTAGTACTTGTGGTAACCCAGAACTTGCTGTTAAAAATTGGGAATATCTGGTCAAATTAGTTTCTATAAAATGTCAAATTTTTTAAACATATTTGTCAAATTAAGGTCGGTTTAACGGCGGCATAATCCCATTAATATAATTATACGTGTACATGGGATTCTGCTGCGCGGCTCTTTGTAGGGCGGGGTCTTGATACTGTGACTGCGCAGCCATGTTCATCATCTGCATCGGTATCTGCGCATTGTTTATAAACCCAGCGGGTGTATTAATAGCGTAACCTCCCGCTTGTTGAGGAGACATGCGGTACCCGTTCATCAGGTACTGATTGACACTTGACACATTCGGACTGACGCGAGTGCTTGACGCAGCCGCTTGCATCTGATGCATTGCTGCCACGTTTGAGTTACGGTCCGTGGACCGCCACAAATTATGGTGGGAGGAGTTATGTTCCCTCCTGTTTGATTTACGTTTATGTTTGGTTGGTAGTACTTGTGGTAACCCAGAACTTGCTGTTAAAGATTGGGAATATCTGGTCAAATTAGTTACTATAAAATGTCAAATTTTTTAAACATATTTGTCAAATTAAGGTCGGTTTAACGGCGGCATAATCCCATTAATATAATTATACGTGTACATAGGATTCTGCTGCGCGGCTCTTTGTAGTGCGGGGTCTTGATACTGTGACTGCGCAGCCATGTTCATCATCTGCATCGGTATCTGCGCATTGTTGATGAACCCAGCGAGTGTATTAATAGCGTAACCTCCCGCTTGTTGAGGAGACATGCGGTATCCGTTCATAAGGTACTGATTGACACTTGACACATTCGGACTGACGCGAGTGCTTGACGCAGCCGCTTGCATCTGATGCATTGCTGCCACGTTTGAGTTGCGTGACGAGGACCGCCCTAAATTTTGACTTATGGTTGGAGGAGTTATGTTCCCGCTCATTTGATTTACGTTTGTTTGGTTGGTAGTACTTGTGGTAACCCAGAACTTGCTGTTAAAGATTGGGAATATCTGGTCAAATTAGTTTTTATAAAATGTCAAATTTTTTTAAAACAAATTTGTCAAATTAAGGTCGGTTTAACGGCGGCATAATCCCATTAATATAATTATAAGTGTACATGGGATTCTGCTGCGCGGCTCTTTGTAGGGCGGGGTCTTGATACTGTGACTGCGCAGCCATGTTCATCATCTGCATCGGTATCTGCGCATTGTTGATGAACCCAGCGAGTGTATTAATAGCGTAACCTCCCGCTTGTTGAGGAGACATGCGGTACCCGTTCATGAGGTACTGATTGACACTCGACACATTCGGACTGATGCGAGTGCTTGACGCAGCTGCTTGCATCTGATGCATTGCTGCCACGTTTGAGTTACGGTCCGAGGACCGTCACAAATTTTGGCTTATGGTGGGAGGAGTTATGTTCCCGCTCATTTGATTTACGTTTGTTTGGTTGGTAGTACTTGTGGTAACCCAGAACTTGCTGTCAAAGATTGGGAATATCTAGTCAAATTTGTTACTATAAAATGTCAAATTTTTTGAACATATTTGTCAAATTAAGGTCGGTTTAACGGCGGCATAATCCCATTAATATAATTATAAGTGTACATGGGATTCTGCTGCGCTGCTCTTTGTAGTGCAGGGTCTTGATACTGTGACTGCGCAGCCATGTTCATCATCTGCATCGGTATCTGCGCATTGTTGATGAACCCAGCGGGTGTATTAATAGCGTAACCTCCCGCTTGTTGAGGAGACATGCGGTACCCGTTCATGAGGTACTGATTAACGCTTGACACATTCGGACTGACGCGAGTGCTTGAGACAGTCCCTTGCATCTGATGCATTGCTGGCACGTTTGAATTACGGGCCGAGGACCGTCACAAATTTTGGCTTATAGTGGGAGGAGTTATGTTCCCGCCTATTTGATTTACGTTTATGTTTGGTTGGTAGTACTTGTGGTAACCCAGAACTTGCTGTTAAAGATTGGGAATATCTGGTCAAATTAGTTACTATAAAATGTCAAATTTGTTAAACATATTTGTCAAATTAAGGTCGGTTTAACGGCGGCATAATCCCATTAATATAATTATAAGTGTACATGGGATTTTGCTGCGCGGCTCTTTGTAGGGCGGGGTCTTGATACTATGACTGCGCAGCCATGTTCATCATCTGCATCGGTATCTGCGCATTGTTTATGAACCCAGCGGGTGTATTAATAGCGTAACCTCCCGCTTGTTGAGGAGACATGCGGTACCCGTTCATGAAGTACTGGTTGACGCTTGACACATTCGGACTGACGCGAGTGCTTGAGACAGCCTCTTGCATCTGATGCATTGCTGCCACGTTTGAGTTACGGTCCGAGGACCGCCACAAATTTTGGCTTGTGGTGGGGGGAGTTACGTTCCCGCCTATTTGGTTGACGTTTATGTTTGGTTGGTAGTACTTGTGGTAACCCAGAACTTGCTGTTAAAGATTGGGAATATCTAGTCAAATTTGTTACTATAAAATGTCAAATTTTTTAAACATATTTGTCAAATTAAGGTCGGTTTAACGGCGGCATAATCCCATTAATATAATTATAAGTGTACATGGGATTCTGCTGCGCGGCTCTTTGTAGGGCGGGGTCTTGATACTGTGACTGCGCAGCCATGTTCATCATCTGCATCGGTATCTGCGCATTGTTGATGAACCAGCGGGTGTATTAATAGCGTAACCTCCCGCTTGTTGAGGAGACATGCGGTACCCGTTCATCAGGTACTGATTGACACTTGACACATTCGGACTGACGCGAGTGCTTGAGGCAGCCCCTTGCATCTGATGCATTGCTGCCACGTTTGAGTTACGGTCCGAGGACCGCCACAAATTTTGGCTTATGGTGGGATGAGTTCTGTTCCCACCTATTTGATTTACGTTTATGTTTGGTTGGTAGTACTTGTGGTAACCCAGAACTTGCTGTTAAAAATTGGGAATATCTGGTCAAATTAGTTTCTATAAAATGTCAAATTTTTTAAACATATTTGTCAAATTAAGGTCGGTTTAACGGCGGCATAATCCCATTAATATAATTATACGTGTACATGGGATTCTGCTGCGCGGCTCTTTGTAGGGCGGGGTCTTGATACTGTGACTGCGCAGCCATGTTCATCATCTGCATCGGTATCTGCGCATTGTTTATAAACCCAGCGGGTGTATTAATAGCGTAACCTCCCGCTTGTTGAGGAGACATGCGGTACCCGTTCATCAGGTACTGATTAACGCTTGACACATTCGGACTGACGCGAGTGCTTGAGACAGTCCCTTGCATCTGATGCATTGCTGGCACGTTTGAATTACGGGTCGAGGACCGTCACAAATTTTGGCTTATAGTGGGAGGAGTTATGTTCCCGCCTATTTGATTTACGTTTATGTTTGGTTGGTAGTACTTGTGGTAACCCAGAACTTGCTGTTAAAGATTGGGAATATCTAGTCAAATTTGTTACTATAAAAAGTCAAATTTTTTAAACATATTTGTCAAATTAAGGTCGGTTTAACGGCGGCATAATCCCATTAATATAATTATAAGTGTACATGGGATTCTGCTGCGCGACTCTTTGTAGTGCGGGGTCTTGATAATGTGACTGCGCAGCCATGTTCATCATCTGCATCGGTATCTGCGCGTTGTTGATGAACCCAGCGGGTGTATTAATAGCGTAACCTCCCGCTTGTTGAGGAGACATGCGGTACCCGTTCATAAGGTACTGATTGACACTTGACACATTCGGACTGATGCGAGTGCTTGACGCAGCTGCTTGCATCTGATGCATTGCTGCCACGTTTGAGTTACGGTCCGAGGACCGCCACAAATTTTGGCTTATAGTGGGATGAGTTCTGTTCCCACCTATTTGATTTACGTTTATGTTTGGTTGGTAGTACTTGTGGTAACCCAGAACTTGCTGTTAAAGATTGGGAATATCTGGTCAAATTAGTTTCTATAAAATGTCAAATTTTTTAAACATATTTGTCAAATTAAGGTCGGTTTAACGGCGGCATAATCCCATTAATATAATTATAAGTGTACATGGGATTCTGCTGCGCGGCTCTTTGTAGGGCGGGGTCTTGATACTGTGACTGCGCAGCCATGTTCATCATCTGCATCGGTATCTGCGCATTGTATTAATAGCGTAACCTCCTGCTTGTTAAGGGGACCCATTCATAAGCTACTGATTGACGCTTGACACATTCGGACTGACGCAAGTGCGTGAGGCAGCCCCTTGCATCTGATGCATTGCTGCCACGTTTGAGTGACGGTCCGAGGACCGCCACAAATTTTGGGTTATAGTGGGAGGAGTTATGTTCCTGCTCATTTGATTTACGTTTATGTTTGGTTGGTAGTACTTGTGGTAACCCAGAACTTGCTGTTAAAAATTGGGAATATCTAGTCAAATTTGTTACTATAAAATGTTACATTTTTTAAACATATTTGTCAAATTAAGGTCGGTTTAACGGCGGCATAATTCCATTAATATAATTATAAGTGTACATGGGATTCTGCTGCGCGGCTCTTTGTAGAGCAGGGTCTTGATACTGTGACTGCGCAGCCATGTTCATCATCTGCATCGGTATCTGCGCGTTGTTGATGAACCCAGCGGGTGTATTAATAGCGTAACCTCCCGCTTGTTGAGGAGACATGCGGTACCCGTTCATCAGGTACTGATTAACGCTTGACACATTCGGACTGACGCGAGTGCTTGACGCAGCCGCTTGCATCTGATGCATTACTGCCACGTTTGAGTTACGGTCCGAGGACCGCCACAAATTTTGGCTTATGGTGGGAGGAGTTATGTTCCCGCTCATTTGATTTATGTTTGTTTGGTTGGTAGTACTTGTGGTAACCCAGAACTTGCTGTTGAAGATTGGGAATATCTAGTCCAATTAGTTACTATAAAATGTCAAATTTTTTAAACATATTTGTCAAATTAAGGTCGGTTTAATGGCGGCATAATTCCATTAATATAATTATAAGTGTACATGGGATTCTGTTGCGCGGCTCTTTGTAGAGCGGGGTCTTGATACTGTGACTGCGCAGCCATGTTCATCATCTGCATCGGTATCTGCGCATTGTTTATGAACCCAGCGGGTGTATTAATAGCGTAACCTCCGGCTTGTTGAGGAGATATGCGGTACCCGTTCATAAGGTACTGATTGACACTTGACACATTCGGACTGACTCAAGTGCTTGACGCAGCCGCTTGCATCTGATGCATTGTTGCCACGTTTGAGTTACGGTCCGAGGACCGCCACAAATTTTGGCTTATGGTGGGAGGAGTTATGTTCCCTCCTGTTTGATTTACGTTTATGTTTGGTTGGTAGTACTTGTGGTAACCCAGAATTTGCTGTTAAAGACTGGGAATATCTGGTCAAATTAGTTACTATAAAATGTCAAATTTTTTAAACATATTTGTCAAATTAAGGTCGGTTTAACGGCGGCATAATCCCATTAATATAATTATACGTGTACATAGGATTCTGCTGCGCGGCTCTTTGTAGTGCGGGGTCTTGATACTGTGACTGCGCAGCCATGTTCATCATCTGCATCGGTATCTGCGCGTTGTTTATAAACCCAGCGGGTGTATTAATAGCGTAACCTCCCGCTTGTTGAGGAGACATGCGGTACCCGTTCATAAGGTACTGATTGACACTTGACACATTCGGACTGACTCGAGTGCTTGACGCAGCCGCTTGCATCTGATGCATTGCTGCCACGTTTGAGTTGCGTGACGAGGACCGCCCTAAATTTTGACTTATGGTGGGGGGAGTTACGTTCCCGCCTATTTGGTTGACGTTCATGTTTGGTTGGTAGTACTTGTGGTAACCCAGGACTTGCTGTTGAAGATTGGGAATACCTACAAATAAACCAGTGATTCTATTAGGAAAAAGTAGGTTGACAACGTTTTTCAATCTCTCTCTATCTCTCTCTACCTCACAGCAGTCTGTTCTATTTTCTCTTGTAGAAAAGTGTTTCCAGCCTGTTAAAATTCTACAAGAGAAAATAGAACAGACATTCGTCGATCTCAATGGAAATTCTGCGCAATCTACCAAGCTATTCACAAAAAATAATCAAGGAGGCTATGTAGAAAATTAGCAAGGAAATTAGATATTTATTTTTTTCCAAAAAAAATTGTATTTTGTGTTTTTACTTGCTTGCGGCGTCACTCATTACTGCGCAGAATCTTAGAGAGTATCAACTTAAGTTTTTAAAACTTTTAAACGCATAAATCTCCAAAATTAATAAACGAAATAATCGCAACATACATATTTTTGAAATCAGGAAGAAAAGATCTATAAAAATCTAAAATAATATATAGGATGTTCAATTTAAAAAACACCATCAACCTGTCAAATTTTGACATTTAGAACTTTTTTTTGACATCTGACTTTAAGATTCCTAAACTTCGTAAAAAATTATGAAACTTTTGTATTTATCATTATTTGATATCTATTCAAATAAACGTTTTAGATATGGTGGAAAGATATACGGGAAAACCCTGTGCACTGGTCTATAAGGCTTAAGTTTAACAGTTACCTGCGGGCGGTGTCAAATTCCTCACGTTCTGATTGGCCGCTATCATTTGCGAATGACTAGGGGGCGGAGTCATTGCGGCGTGCGGGTGATGAGTAGGCGGAGTCATCGCGCTCGGAGGTGGAGTCATAGTCGTACACACCGACGAAACCCCATTGGTCAACTGTTGCAATTTGGCTAGGCTGCAGCTCGAGTTGCCACCCGCCGAAGGTGTCTGTTGCTGGGGTGTGCCTTGCAAAGAGGGAGAAACGGTGGGCGGGACCGAGGATGGACCCGGCGTGTGGGAGTGGCCGTGGGGGTTACCCTGTAGAAAAAAAATTGATATGTAGTAAATTCAACAAGTTACACACAATGGCAACAGCTTATTATACTCGATGGCAACATGTTATTAGAATGATAACCTATTATCTTTATCAAATATCTCATTTAAATAAAAACATGAGCCATTACACCGCTAAGCAACACCTTATACTCAATGGCAACCTTTTATTTATTATGGCAACATATTATATCCCATACATAATTTACACCTTATATTCAACAAGTTACACACATTGGCAACAGCTTATTATACTCGATGGTAACATTTTATTAAACTGACAACCTATTATCTAATAGCAACATCTTACATCTCATTTATATTTAACACTTCATATCAAATTTTATATTTAATTGCAACACATTATATCCACTAATATCTAATGTCTCATTTAAATAAAAAATGGGATAAAGGTGAGCCATTACACCGATTAGCAACACTTTATACTCAATGGCAACCTTTTATTTATTATGACAACATATTATCTGATAGCAACATCTTGTATCCCATACATAATTTACACCTTATACCCAATGGCAACCTCTTTTATTAATATGTAATAATTTCAACAAGTTACACACAATGGCAAAAGCTTATTACACTCGATGGTAACATTTTATTAAACTGACAACCTATTATCTAATAGCAACATCTTACATCCCATTTATATTTAACACTTTATATCAAGTGGCAACATTTTATATTTAATTACAACACATTATACCCAATTACATCTAATGTCTCATTTAAATAAAAAATGGGATACATGTGAGCCATTACACCGATTAGCAACACTTTATACTCAATAGCAACATTTTATTTATTATGACAACATATTATCTGATAGCAACATCTTATACCCCATACATAATTTACACCTTATATTCAACAAGTTGCACACATTGGCAACAGCTTATTATACTCGATGGTAACATTTTATTAAACTGACAACCTATTATCTAATAGCAACATCTTACACAACAACTTTATATCAAGTGGCAACATTTTATATTTAATTACAACACATTATATCCAATTACATCTAATGTCTCATTTAAATAAAAAATGGGATACATGTGAGCCATTACACCGATTAGCAACACTTTATACTCAATAGCAACATTTTATTTATTATGACAACATATTATCTGATAGCAACATCTTATACCCCATACATAATTTACACCTTATATTCAACAAGTTGCACACATTGGCAACAGCTTATTACACTCGATGGTAACATTTTATTAAACTGACAACCGATTATCTAATAGCAACATCTTATATCCCATTTATATTTAAAACTTTATATCAAGTGGCAACATTTTATATTTAATTACAACACAATATATCCAATTACATCTAATGTCTCATTTAAATAAAAAATGGGATACATGTGAGCCATTACACCGATTAGCAACACTTTATACTCAATAGCAACATTTTATTTATTATGACAACATATTATCCGATAGCAACATCTTATATCCCATACATATCTAACACCTTATACCCAATGGCAACCTCTTTTACTGAATAGCAACGTTTTATATCCGACAGCAACACATTAAAACTTTTGCAGTACCTGTAAATAACTCGTCGTCACAGCACAACTAGGCGAAGGCGAGAGCTTTTGTCCGCTGACCACGTGACTGTTGAGCGGGCTAACTCCGGCCTGCTGACCGCTCATTCGATGCTGTATCACGGTCGTCATGGGGACGCTGACGTAGCTGCTAGCCCCGGTGGCTTGGCCGGGGAAGGCCTGCGTGCTGCTAACTACCGGCAAGTAGTTGGCCTGGCTGATGACGGAATGATGGGTGTGGTGAGGATGTTGATGCATTGCGCTGGTACCTGAAATTAATCATAAACACTTACAAATTCTTAAATTTTTTAGCAACAATTCGTTTCAAGTCATTTAAACATTATTGGCAACATTTTAAATATAGATAGCAACATCTTAATTTTTGGATAGCAACATCTTAATTTTGGATAGCAACATCTTAATTTTGGATAGCAACATCTTAATTTTGGATAGCAACATCTTAATTTTGGATAGCAACATCTTAATTTTGGATAGCAACATCTTAAATTTGGATAACATCTTAATTTTATATAGCAACATCTTAATTTTGAATACAAACATCTTTTCGATAGCAAAATCTTACTTTTAGATAGTAACATCTTACTTTGGGTAGTATTATATAGTAAAAATTATAAGATAACATCTTACTTTTAACTAGCAACATCTTACTTTATGTTTTTTTGTTGCAATATCTTACTTTTGGATTGCAACATCTTACTTTTATAGCAACATGTAACCTTTTGATGACAATATTTAACTTTTTAGCTATATCTTACTTTTATATAGCAACATATACCTTTTGAATAGCAACATATTCATTCAGATAGCAACATATTACTTTTATATAGCAACATGTTACTTTTATATAGTAACGCATTACTTTTAAAATAGCAACTCGTTACTTTTATATAGCAACACATTACTTTTCTATGGGAACACATTACTTTTATATAGCAACATCTTAATAACTTATCTTACCTAGCTGATGGTATCCCGAGTGTACAGCTGCGGCCTGCTGTTGCAAATGCTGATGCAGCTGTTGTTGGTGTTGCTGTTGCAGGTTCTGGTGCGGAGAATTGGTTGCTACCGGAACCGACGAAGGGCTCATCTGCATGTGCTGATGTTGCGGAGTGCCGTGAGTTGCTGGTGGGGTCGTTCTTTGACGGCTTTGTGTTGCCACGTTGGGTGGAGTGGACCTAGAATGGTAGGAGATAGCAACGGATTATTTTGGAAGTAATGACAAGTGAAGATATTTTTGTTGGCAACACGAGATCACATTTATGATTAAAAGAAAACAATAAAATTAATTACTAAATTTTTTAATTAAAAAAAAAAATTATTTGCTGGCAACATCTTAAATCTTTCTCCTAGTAACATCTTATACTGACCTCATGTTTTGTTGCTGTTGGGTCTTACTACTGGGAGTGTTAGCCCTTCTCTGCTGTTGCATCTGCCTCTTATCGCTTCTCTGTTGCTGTTGCAACTGTTGTTGCTGCTGCTGTTGCTGTTGTTGCTGCTGCTGCTGTTGTTGCTGCTGTTGCTGGATTTGCATGGATGCGTTCATTGTTGGGCTCGACGCAGGTACGGTGATGCCTAAAAATAAAAAGATAAAAAATTGTTTTGTCCAAACTAATTTTATTTTTCTCACAATTGTTTACTCTAACTTTAGAAACAAAAATGTTAACAACAAAATATCCTAGACTATTTATAGCCCAATCATTAGAGACATCAAAATGGCGTTTTAGTGCAAAAGGTCTGAAAGTTTCTAAAATTCCAGTAAGTTTGCGACCTTTCGTTTTTCTAAAATAACTTGCTTAGTGTAGGTTGTAGAAAAAAAGTGTAAAACAAAAATCATAGCCCACAAAATTTCCGACAAAATTGTATTTATGTGTTTTAATGTCAAACGAATAGTTTTCGAGTTATGATATCAACCGGTTTGCTGGCATTTTGGATTTTGCAAAATTTTTTATATATTTTTGTCGTCAGCTTAAAAACTACTCATTTTTGAGAATGAGTGTAATTATAAAGACTGATTAATAGGCTACAAAATGAGATATTAGTTATTTCCATAGGTAGTAGGCACCCTTGCTGAGAAACAAACCATAATGTGTTAGAGATACCTCCATCCATCAAAGTTGCAAACTTACTAGAATGTTAGGGACCCTTAATCCTATAAACGTGCCAAGGTTCAAAGCTTTCGGACCTTTCGCAACATCTAAAAATGTATATAATGACTGGCCTATTATACAGAAGCAAGATAGTTGACTCTTAACATGATAATAACCTTTACTTTGTAAGTTTTGTTGTAAGTTGTGTTGCACGGTGCAGTCGTAGTTGGTTTGTGGAGTGCTCTGAAGCCCCAATGGAGTTTGAGACATCGCGGAGGATGGTCTGACCTCCTGGCTTTGAGGTGGGAGGTTATCGCTTGAAATCGAGGCAGGTGATTCCAAACCTTCGAAAAATAAACTCACAATCAAAAAGCGGGTAACGTTTGTTAAATTAACACACAATTGATCGATATGTATAGCAGTTTATTTTCGCCCGCTCTTGTTCTGGTTTCTCTCGTATCTCGGTAGATGGCGCTTCTTGCGAGAGTTTTCTCACTATTTAAATAGGATTAGAGACAAAACCGTCTAATTAACTTCGCAAGAGTGTCACATTGACCAAGCAGTGTTCTGAGCAGTCCTGTAAGGACAAAACCAGTGTTGCCACCTCTCCCGACTTTTCGGTAGATCTACCGATTTAGCCTTTTACTTTATGATATACCATAGTTTTCTACCGATTTTTTTTTTCAATATAAACTTGTTTTTTTTTGATACGCCTCGTAATCGCGATTAAAAAAAAACATAAATAAAATATTCTTTTTATGTAACAACCTTTGCAGAATAAAATTTTTATTTCAAGCCACTGTTTTTAAAAGTGTATTTATGGCGCCATCTTTTGGATTTTGCGATATACTCAGGCGCAAGCGGCATTAAAGATCACGCTATTATAAACCCTGAGGTTTTTTTTATAATATTATCTACCTAATAGGGACCTATTGCAATAAAGCCAGGCACAAATTGTGCCGGGCACTATATTGACAGTTTCACATTATAAGAACACCTGTCTTCTTTTAAAATAAGGCTATTGTGTATTATAAGAGCCGGAATTAATAGTGACGCCACAATTAATGGAAAATAAACGACTGGTCTTCTAAATTCGACTTTGGTATGTCAATTTTGAAAGATCAACTGTCAGTTTTTAATGCGAAACCGTCAATATAGTGCCCGGCACAATTTGTGCCTGGCTTTATTGCAATAGGTCCCTAGTATGTACCTAATTTTTTTATTTAATTCTTAATTTTGGTATTTTGTCAGTAAAAACAAATCGTAGAAATACAATTTACCTACTAAATCAATCCAAACTATCGATAGTTCTCCAGCACTGCTTGCTTTAAACAGGAAAAGTTTTGTGTTCTGACAACAATGCATGTTATCAATGCATTTTAATATACAACAACTCCAAACTAGAGAATAAGTTCCATCACTGTCTTAATTGTATCATACTATATACACTTGTCCCACTCTAAATTAAATCAGTACCGTACACTACTAGTTCCACTCTATTCAAGGTTGCCTTTTGCTTTAAACTTAAAGAATTTTAATTTGTTTTAATATTTCGGAACAATGAAAATCCAGAATAGTGACAACAATGCGGACTAATTTTGCCGCCGATAATATAACCTGTCTGATAAACAAAACAAAAGAAAATATTAATAATTAGCAGATTAATGTTGGGTTTCGTTTTTAATTTTGTGCCGTTTGTTTTCCTGATGTGCTTGAATTCTTGTTTTTTGTTGTTTTAATGTACGATCTAGTCTGAAGGGTGAGTACGAAATTTTAAATATTTCAACAGTCCTTTTTAATTTTGTTTTAAATTTTAACATAGGTTTATAATGTGTACATTGTTGTTATTTTCTACATGGTATTATGGCTTGCTACAGGTTTTATTTGTTATTATTGTTTTTATATGAATAGCTGATTGATCTCTTTGTATTTTATTGAGCCACCCATCAGTTACTATAGTGGCAAAATTTTTTTTGAACCTTTGTATAAAAAATTTTATATATATTAAAGAAGAAAAATAAACCATAATTATTTCTTTATATAAATAAATAAAAAAATCAGTTACATATACATTAAAAGGGAAAAAAATATTTAGGAAAAAAATAATATATTGTCAATAAGGTCATTTTAAATGTTATTTATTGGGAAAATAATAATAATTTTTAATTGGTGATGTATTAATGTGCCGTATTTTGTATTATCTTACTGATGAGTTGTAACCTTTTTAGTCTGATGAAGACAAAAACCATTGTCGAAACGTTACCGATGGATTAAAACGTATATTTACCAGAACAACAGTGTCCTTATTCCCACTAAATTTATCTATAGTTGCATTGCAAGGACGTGATAAGTTTACCAAAACTGCTTGCTGAGATGACTAAAAAATCTACCGAAATCTACCGATTTTTCTCAAAGCCTTCTAGCGAAGACCTCAGAGTCGAGGGTGGCAACACTGGACAAAACAGTTATTAGATGTCCATTAGATCTTGGACCCCCGGAGGTTAAGCTTTCAAGCTACCCACGGAAAAATATGAGAGAAACAAAAACTCCTTTTTATCCGATTAGCCACGAAACTTGTTTGATTATTAAAAAAATTCTTATTCCATAAGAAAAATTTTATTATGTAACTTTATGCAATACCTCAAAAAATTTCTTTCTGTTTATTTAACAACAGCCCATACTAAAAATATTTAAAGATACTGTAGATATAAAATGACAGTCTTTCATTATTAGAGTTGATATTTGGGTTGATATTAAACTAAAAATCTGGGTGTGTCTTGACAAGTATATTTTTACTCCCTAGAGATTAAAAGTGTCATTCTAATCCCTAAATATTGGGACTAAAGTGACCTCTATAGGCCCTAAAGTACGAAAAGACAACTTTACATACCTAGTTGGGCTACGTCAAGTTCACACTGGTTGTACTGCAAACTGTGAACAGAATTCGTAGTGGAGTCGGGAGTGTAAACACCCATCGATTGTTGAGGCTGCATTTCCGGTGCTGGGGTGGGGGGTTGTTGCTTGACGACCGTCATCTGAGGTGACATTTCGGGCTGTTCGGATTTTTGAAGATCCTCTTTTGGCAGTCTGGAGCTTATCTAAAAGCACAAAAAACCAGAGTCAAGTTTGAGACAAATTAACAGTTCATATCACTTCAAGGAAATGACAAAAACAAAATAGTCCAAGATCATAAATGAAAATAGTATAACAGTCCCATGGCAAAAACGGAATTCTTAATAACCAGACATTATACAAAAACCGCAGCCCACGAGAAAGACCGGCCCGGGCGCGGAAATATCACGTGACCGTAGGAGACTCACAAAAAAACGCCTCACGGCCCGCTGTCATTATAAAACATGTGTGTTTTCAGTTTTGGTATGTTTGTTTACGTCGATTTTTTTTTTAATTCGGGCACGAATTTTATGTGAATTTTAACAAAGTTATTAAAATAACGCAGCCCACGAAAAAGACTGTAGTGGGCTGCGTCAAAATAATTAATGGCTAATGAGTAAATTATAAAGAAAATACCTATAAGATAAACAATGCCGCGAACGTGTAATTAGTGTTGTTCCTTGTCGGTCCAACAATAAAACTGAAACCTAATATGTTGTAAACGGGAAACAAGTGGTAAAAGATAAGATCTTGGATAAGATTGATCAAGTAATAGACATCCTTAGTGACATTTTCGATAGTGAGAGTGAAAAATGTGTTCAGTTGTCATTTCTTATTGAACAATTAGGTCTCTTGAAAAGGTAACCTGAGAATCGAAGATATGGTGGCTTCATGTTTGTTTATCCAGTCATCCAGTGCATACACGTCAATTTACAATTCTAAGGTAATATGTCTTCCGCACCCTCGCAATATTAAAAAACTCATCTGTAAAATATTGTTAACAGATAGTAATCTCTCTGGTAGTGTGAAATATTTAAAAAGTAAGATACAGCTTTTAAAAGAACATGAGTTGGTAGTTAACTTACACTTTAATGAAATATATATTAAACTTTGTGCTGGGTAATTTTTCAAAAAATTATTGACGACCACTACATTCAGTTCATTGAATGTGAAAACCATCTCACTTATTCACAAAATCACTTGTTTCTTTTTAATAAATTATTGTGAAATGTTTTTTATTGAAAATTTTTCTTCAGATAACTCTAGCGAGTGTTTTTGTGGAGAAAAACTATTGTCAAAGTTTGAAAAAATTAGTTTAAAGGCATGTAAAGTTTTTTAAAATAATTTTATTAAAAAGCACAATGATTTAGTGTCTGCTAATAAATCTTTGAATAATTAAAAAACTAAAAGCTTAGGTTTGATATGTCGAATTTTGAAAGACTTGTATAGATTTGAAGTTACTAACGATATTATGTACCTAATATATGTACGTGAACATATTAGAGTGCAAATTTTGTATAATTTTTTATTTTATAGATTGAGTTCTTTTGTGCATAATAAACACATATATCAGCAAAATATTTTTTTTCAATTTTTGCCTATAAAACAACAAAAATTTTTTGTTAATTTATTTAAATTGTGTAAAAACATATAATATATTAAGCAATACAATAAGAATCCTGAGACTCCTAAGATCACGTGACCGCCGACTTGCTTATAACGCGCCACGGCCCGTCTTTATCGTTGGCTGCGACAAAAACGTCATTCAAGGGGCCGGGCTTAGCATAAGCAACTCTCTCTTTTCTTTCCTCTCATACTAATCGGTTTCATGGAAGTTTGGCGGCAAATTTAAATCGGGAACAAATAGTATTGTTATTTTTGGAAAGGAGTGAAAGTCCAAAATTACAAAGATGCTCCAGGACGGAGAATTCAAACAATATATAAAAATAGTATTGTTGTTTTTGAACCCAAAAATACATAAAAAAATAAAAAGGTCTTTTTTTTTCTTTAATAAGCTCCCGTGTCCTTCTTTTGAGAGGTCGTGTTTACCGAACCAAACCTCTTGGTCAATTAATTGCAGATGAATCCTAGATTAGGGTCCAACACCGAACCTTTTTTAAGGATGAGCCTTGCTTAATGAAAATGCCGTATGTGCTATAGCAATCAGTACGGCGTTTTCTTTAGGCATGGCAGTAAAGAAATTGCAGTAAAGGACGCTTCAATTGCATAGCAATATCAGAACCGCTCTTCTTTAGGTGAACGTCACAAACTAGGCCCGACCCCTTTTTATGATTTTGTCCTTTTTGATTTTGTTCGGTTTTGATAAAAGACGTTATGGATGATTCTACCAAAAGTGGGCTATATGGATATCATTTTTGGTCATTGCCTTTAAATAACAGTACAGCACAGTAAATAATTTTATTTTTTTAAAATTTATGTTTTATTAGGTGTAAGCTAAGAAACATTTATTTTCTCGAATTTTAGGAATTATTGCATAAAAATTCCAGAGGGATGAGTACCAGAGGAATTAATGGTTTTCCAATTTAAATCAAAATCTATTTAGACTACTCAACTTAAGTTTTATATAAACAAAGTTCCTATACTTATAATTTTAAAACAATCAACAAAATATTTATACTATTGATATCAGTCGAATATTTACTTACCAGAGGAATGATAATTGAAGCGTTCCTTTTTGATTTCTCCAAAAAAAACTAATTTTCTGCCGAAAATAAAAAGATCTATAACTTAAACCAAACTAAAGTTGACATTATCTGTCACAACTTGTCACCCTCACAAGTAAATTAGATATCCAGGGCCGTCTCTTTCTCTAGAAATTAACCGGTGGTATTCATAAATATTGTGTTATTAAAAATGGAGCACGTATAAAATTGTAAAATTTTCCGGAGAAGATGTAAATTCGGGTTTTCAAAAATATGACTGCAAACTTAAGTTTTATCAATTTTTTGATAAATAGTTAAGGATAGGTTAAATATTATTTATTAGGATATTTTTTTTAATTTGAGTTTTTAACATTTGGTTTGGGACACCAGAGGAATGAGGTATTTGCTTTGTAATAAAAAAAATTATAAACTTGCAATTTTGTTTATACATTAAATTCAAATGCTCCATAAAGAAAACATTTCATTTTAAATCTTATAACTAAAACTATGCTTCATTTGCATTCCCACTCTACTCTTAAACAGAACTCAAGATTAAAAAAAAACCCATCCCTTTGATATGTAGATTTTGATATGAAATGACTCATATCAGAGTTTATTAAAATTCAACTTACTTTAAGAGAAGGGCTGGTCAACCCCCCCTGAATTCCTTGAGGAATCTTCGATCCCCCACTAGCGACCCCTTGAGCTCCACTGCTTAAAACGGAACAACTATTTTTATACTGCTGTTCAGCCGCCTGTCTTTGTTGTTCCACCACCTGTCTCTGTTGTTCAACAGCCTGTCTTTGTTGTTCTACTGCTTGCCTTTGTTCCGCGGCTTGTCTTTGTTGTTCAGCCGCCTGTCTCTGTTGTTCTACCGCCTGTCTTTGTTGTTCCACAACTTGCCTTTGTTCTGCTATCTGTCTCTCTTGTTCTAACTTCTGTCTATATTTATCCTCTTTCTTTGGTGATATGTTCTTATCTCTGTGATGTTCAATTGTTCTACTACTTCCCCCGGTACTACTTTTACTAGTCGTACTAGAGCTACTCATTTGGTGCGTACTAGTGCCCATTGTAGTACCACTTTGTTGAGTAGAAGGGTACTTCATTGAATCATGTGATCTGTGGGATTTAGTGCTACTCGACAATTTTTCTTTGTCGCAAGTTTGTGGGGTCTGTTTGGGTTGTGTAGGGTTGGGTAGCATGTCCAGGGGAAACGGGGGGCATTGCAGGGCAGGCATTGCGTGGGCATAGCCTACAAAATAAAGGAAATAAGTCAGTCAAATTTCCCCTATAGTACAGAGTGGGCCAAATTCGATGTTTTTTGGGTTCAAGCATCGAACGTTATATCGTTATATGTTCGAAGGTTCAAGGTATTTAGTCAGGTTTGAAATAGGTTGTGTTTAGTTCCAGCTTACCTGTGAGTGAGGGTGGCGAGGGGGGTTCAGCATCCCCCAAATTAAGTCTGAAAACCTGATTTTTTTTTTTTGAGAAATGAATTCTAATAAAATTTAGTTGGCACGTTTAAAAATACAGGACAAGAGCTTTAATTTAATTTGATGTACAATTTTGTCTCAAAAACTATAAGTTTTTTCAAAAAATGTAGAGATTGAAACTGCCTTCAAAAAAATATATAACTTAGGTTTCTAGTTGAAATTTGTAGCTGTCCAAGGCTGTTGTAAGGATCTTGAAAAGGGTGCATTTATGGAGGTGGTCTATAAATTTTTTATTTATTAAAATTTCATTTAGGTGTAAATTGCTTTTTTTTCTAGATTTAAAAAAAATTATCTGTCAAAGTGAATTTCATCTGTCACTTTTAGTTTTTGAGATAATATATAAAGTCGATATTTATCTTATAAAATCACCATCAATATTCACATTTTTTTATGGTTTTATAAATTTTTAGTTACTTTCCTGTTTTGAAAACTTTTTTTGAAACTTGATTATTTTAAAATATTTTAAACCCAGTCATTAAATTAATATACAGAGTATCCCAACTAAAAGGTAACGCTCGGACACGTCGATTTTGTTTGCGAGGGGGACACTTTTTGGCTATCTTGAAATTTTTATAGCACACTTCGAGGGGTATACTTTACCCCTATATTTTGAATAGGGAAAGTGGGTCTAGTGATACCTTGTTTTGAAGTTAATCAGAATAATATTTTATAAAAAATTATAAATATGTACAGGGTGTCTCATTATATTTTTTCGCACCCTTTTAGACCATAATAATTGATGTAGGAATATAAAAGAAATTGTGTTTGAATTCGCGAAATTTTTACTTTTAAATTGCATCTTGACTTTATTCCTGATGCTTACCATATTTGACAGGCGCTCAAATTTATAGTTTTTGTAAATTGGATGCTCCTTATATTATTTAATTAATAGATTAGACTTGGAATATACTTTCCAAAAATACGCCATATGTCGCAGTTTTGATAAATAGTTTCTAAAATATTAGCGATAAACTTTTAAATGATAAAAAAATAACATTACCACTTTTGTGTTAATTTCAGTGTCCTTATTTCAAACTATGTTAGTCCCCATGTATAAACAGTGACAATGACAACTATTTTTAGCTCACACATATACTATACTATAGTAGTGTGAGCTATGGTGATCCTAATTTTTTCGAAAAAAAAAAATTTGCTCCGATTTCAAAAATTTTTATATATCTTTGCGTTTCAGATGATTTTGAAACTTTTTTGTTGCGCCGTCTGTCTGTCTGTCTGTATGTCTGTCTGTATGTCTGTAACGACCAACGCGCATAACTCAAAAACCGCTTGGCCGATTTTAATGAAATTTGGTACCTAGGCTGGGTCTTGGGTCGAGAGGGTCCCATTTAAAAATGAACAAAATCCACCAAACAGAAACCAAATAAAAGGGTGGGGGTAGATTTCAAAAATTAGAGTTTATGTGAAAATATGGCGTGTGTGATATCAAACGAAAGGTAATTAAGTCTGCAGTTAAACAAAATACATTTTAATTTATTTAAAAAAAAGGGTGGGGGTATATTTTAAAAATTAGAGTTTAAGTGAAAATATGGCGTGTGTGATATCAAACGAAAGGTAATTGAGTCCGGAGTTTAACAAAATACATTTTAGTTTTTGTTTTTTTTAAGGGTGGGGGTAGATTTCAAAAATTGGAGTTTAAGTCAAAACATGGCTTGTGTGGTATCAAACAAAAGGTAATTTAGTCTGGAGTTGAATAAAATAGATTTTAGTTTTTAGTTATATTAGCTCACACGTACACTATAACTATAGTACCTAGTGTGAGCTTAGGGGCCCATATAATGGCAGAGTATTTTTTAAATAACGCTCAAAATGACAACCGGTAACGACAACAAAGTTGTGTCATTGTCACTGTTGATACATGGGGACTAACATAGTTTGGAATAAGGATACTAAAATTAACACAAGAGCGGTACTGTTATAATTGCTAATATCTCAGAAACTATGGCTCTAAACTACGGCATATCGGGTATTTTTGAAAAATATGTTCCAAGCCTAATCTATTAATTAAATAATATAAGGAGCATTAAATTTACAAAACCTATAACTTTGAGCGCCTGTCAAATATGGTAAGCATCAGGAATAAAGTCAAGATGCAATTTAAAAGTAAAAATTTCGCGAATTCGAACACAATTTCTTTTACATTCCTATATCAATTATTAATGGTCTAAAAGGGTAGGAAAAAATATAATGAGACACCCTGTACACTAAAAAACCATAAGCCTAATTCAAGGATGTAAGGTGTAGCTAACTATTAAAAATCATATTGTAAAGAATATCGAAAATTTACTTGTTTTTATCTATGTTGGCTAAAAATAGCTAAAACCCCCAAAGAACATCGAATCTGCCCTTCCTGTATAATATTTTGAGATAAAATGAGCCACATTAGACCCGCTGGTGATCTTAACACCGTACCTGCATAATCGGCGCGTTTAGTGGTGTCATAATACTTCCGCCAATCAGCGAGGCTCTCCCACTGCCTCAACTGCCACTGATACTGCGCAGGCGTCATGTACGCCTGACTGGCCATTCCCATGCTGGCCAATAGGGCCTCGCTCTCCATTCTAGCTTGGGCCTGCGCGTCGTAGGGCAGTTTTTCTTCGAGGGACGGAATTTTCTGGTGGCCATGGTATCTGAAAACAATTTAAAAATAAATTATTTAATTATTATTAATTAATTTAGACAATTAGAATAGTATTAAAAAGCTTAAATTCGGAACGGAACCGAAAGCTAGCGGACCTGGGGAAATACATGCTGAAATGCTCAAATATGGATTAGAGACACTACTCGAAAATCTCACATATATTATCAATCAATGCATAAACGGACATCCAGTACCTAATGATTGGAAAATCATATGCATTCATAACCTCAATACATAAAAAAGGAAACAAGCTGGATTGCAACAATTACAAAGGAATTTCAGTAACCAGTATTCTAAGTAGATTGTACAGCGTGTCCCATTTTATTATTAAAGATATTGATTTTCTGATTGCACCTTACCGTGCTCTTTTTTTGAGCCCTTAAAAATGGGGTAATCAGATTTTTGCTATACCCCGTAGTTTCGCTAATACAGGGAGTTTTTGAAAAAATTGTCTTTTTAATAATCCGTTGTATCTCGCTGATTTTGCGAGATACTTTTATTCTGTAAAAACATTTTTACGGCAACTTTTTTAGAAGAAAATAATGACGTTGTCAATTTTTTAAAATATTGTTTAGTTTTTGAGATATGGTATTTATCATAAAAAAATTAAATACGGACCTGTATTTTTTTTATTACTATTTTGATTGGTTTCATGCTAGTATTATCATAAAATAATAAAAATTTAAAAATTTTTGTTTTAAGGTAAAAAAAATATTTAATATTTAAAAAAAAATTAGTCCGAACCTGCATATTTCCAACATATATATAAACTAAAAATTGCTAGTTAAACAATTTTTAGTTTAACTGTTTTGATACTTAGCATATTAAAATGGTTTTACGTTAATTTACAGATTTATTTGAAACAAAGTCTACGAAAAATTAAAAAAAAAAAGAAATTATAAAAAATAACTAATTTTTCTGATTACCATTATGTGTAAGACATTGTTAGCATTTTTGAGTAATTTTTCTTTCGCATTTTGTATAAAAATATTTCTGCCATTTACATATTGGGATTTTGTTGCTTGAATGAAGCAGTCAAACATATCACATTTTTCAAAATCTGGCTATGGTCGATTTCTAGCCAGTTTAAAATAATTGTAAGCCATTCACAAAAATTACAATGTCAATTCCACGCTTTTGTTTTGTAAATTTCACGACCTGCTGTTCGGTTATCAAATAATTAGTATGATATTATTTTTGTAACTTTTTAACGTTTTTTACTTTATTTATAAATCTTTTAATTATCATTTTAAAACAGATAAACTAAAAATCGTTCAACTAGTGTGTCTTGCAATTTTTAATTTATAATTACGTTGAAAATTTCCAGGTTCGGACTATAATTTTTTTTTCAATTATTAAATAGTTTTTTTTAACCTTAAATCAAAAAAATATTAAAGTTTTATCATTTTAAGGTAATAATAGCATGGAACTAATCAAAGTAATAAAAAAATCCAGGTCCGTATTTAATTTTTTATGATAAATACCATATCTCAAAAACTAAACAATATTTTAAAAAATTGACAACGTCATTATTTTGCTCTAAAAAAGTTGCCATAGAAAGGTTTTTACAGAATAAAAATATCTTGGAAAATAAGCGAGATACAAGGAATTAATTAAAATGCAATTTTTTCAAAAACTCCATGTATTAGCGAAACCACGGGGTATAGCAAAAATCTGATTACACCATTCTTAAGGGCTCCAAAAAAGAGCACGGTAAGGTGCAATCAGAAAATCGATATCTTTAATAATAACCGAGTTTCCCATTTAATCCCATCGAAAATGGGACACGCTGTACGGTAGGATTCTTAGAGATATAATAGAGAATGATTATACATACACAAAAGCGATAAAAAAACTATAACGTAAATGCACCCGAATCCGTCCACCCTCCTAATTCCGGTCAACGCACTTAATACATGATGAACCGAACCGAAACATTCGAATTTCGGATCCGACATCCCCTCTCCAGCGATGCACCTGTGCGAAACTCTAAACATTTCGCTGTATTAGTTCAATTAAAACAATTGTGGCGACATGTACTAATTTAGTTTGTTTTAGCTTTCAAAAAAGTTAATTCGCGATAAATAAAAAAAGTTAATTTTTCAAAAAAAAAAAAACAAATTCCAGGTAAGTCTTACATTATTTTTTGTAATTTAGCATGTCTTAGGCATGAACTAAGTAACTTTTTTTTGTAAATAATGTAAAAATAAACGTTTTATATGAGATTTTACCGCGGACGGAATAGGGAGATAGCAAAAAATGCATTTCTCCTGATTCTGTCCACGCGGCCGGAATCGGGGTTTTACAAGGCCTAGTAAATTTTTGTTGTATTTTTTACAATTGATGAGTTAAACAGAAAATAATAAAGTTATTAAAATTTGGAACTATTGCTCTTTTTGCTAACCTAATTCCGTCCTAGTGTTTTTGTAATATATTTTGGTTTTTGCGAGCCTAAGCATACCGTAAATTGCTTTTCGGAAATAATTGTTTGGGTAAAATTTAATTATTAATAAGTCTTGAAATAATTATATTTTGTTTAAATTAACTTAATTTATTCGACAATTGCTATAAACTACACTATTTTAAAGCGATTTGTAGTAAAATTAAAATTATTCTACAAGAAAACATCAGAAATATGGTAAAAATACAAAAAAGACGGAATTGGGAGCCTGGCATCAAAATAGAGCCTAAATCCGTCCTATGTTTTTTATATGGATGTGTGTGTTTTAATTTTAGTTTTGTAATGTCAGACGTTGGCAGGAAGAGTATGCAATATCCGAAAGAAAACCTTCAAAAGGCTTTACTGGCCAGTAGAAGCAGTAAAAGTGAATTTATGGAGTATGAAAGAAGAATTCAAAAAGAAAAAAAACGATAAAATTGAAAGAATGCAATGAGAAATTCTTAGAGATATAATAGAGAATGATTATACATACATAAAAGCGATAAAAAAAACTATAACGTAAATGCACCCGAATCCGTCCACCCTCCTAATTCCGGTCAACGCACTTAATACATGATATTTACTGCACACCTAATGTTACGTCTTCGAAACATTCGAATTTCGGATCCGACATCCCCTCTCCAGCGATGCACCTGTGCGAAACTCTAAAACATTTCGCTGTATTAGTTCAATTAAAACAATTGTGGCGACATGTACTAATTTAGTTTGTTTGAGCTTTCAAAAAAGTTAATTCGCGATAAATAAAAAAAGTGAATTTTTCAACAAAAAAAAAACAAATTCCAGGTAAGTCTTACATTATTTTTTGTAATTTAGCATGTCTTAGGCATGAACTAAGTAACTTTTTTTTGTAAATAATGTAAAAATAAACGTTTTATATGAGATTTTACCGCGGACGGAATAGGGAGATAGCAAAAAAAGCCTTTCTCCTGATTCTGTCCACGCGGCCGGAATCGGGGTTTTACAAGGCCTAGTAAGTTTTTGTTGTATTTTTTACAATTAATGAGTTAAACAGAAAATAATAAAGTTATTAAAATTTGGAACTATTGCTCTTTTTGCTAACCTAATTCCGTCCTAGTGTTTTTGTAATATATTTTGGTTTTTGCGAGCCTAAGCATACCGTAAATTGCTTTTCGGAAATAATTGTTTGGGTAAAATTTAATTATTAATAAGTCTTGAAATAACTATATTTTGTTTAAATTAACTTAATTTATTCGACAATTGCTATAAACTACACTATTTTAAAGCGATTTGTAGTAAAATTAAAATTACTCTACAAGAAAACATCAGAAATATGGTAAAAATACAAAAAAGACGGAATTGGGAGCCTGGCATCAAAATAGAGCCTAAATCCGTCCTATGTTTTTTATATGGATGTGTGTGTTTTAATTTTAGTTTTGTAATGTCAGACGTTGGCAGGAAGAGTATGCAATATCCGAAAGAAAACCTTCAAAAGGCTTTACTGGCCGGTAGAAGCAGTAAAAGTGAATTTATGGAGTATGAAAGAAGAATTCAAAAAGAAAAAAAAAACGATAAAATTGAAAGAATGCAAATGAGAAAGAAAAAACAGGAAGAGATTGCATAAAAGAAAACAAACAAGAAAAGTACCAAAAAAGCAAATGCAGTTCTGGAACCAGAGAATCAACAAGAAATTTTAGGGTCAAATGAGATTTGCTACAAAAAGGATGAGTTTGTTATTTTTTGTTACGATGATGAGTATTTTCCCGGATAGTACTTGAACAAAATAAAGATGGTGTCCGCATAAAATCTATGAGAGTGAGTGGAAAGTTTTGGAAATGGCTTTAAAACGATGATGATGTATTGGTATATGGATGTGAGGATGTTATTTAAAAAATACCTGCACCTACACAACTATCCAACAGACGAATCTACAGTGTTCCAGAAATGGATGATATTTCCAGAAAAGGTTTTTATATGCTTTAGAATAAAATTGTTTACAATTTTAAGATTTGTTAATGTTTTTCTAAATGTTCATAGCTTTAAGTTTTTTTTAATGTCCAGTATGAAATTTTTTTTCTTAATAATTCAATAAACTAATATAACAAAATACAAAGGTTATGTTATTACCAATTAAATGAGAGAGTTAAAATTTGATGCTGATCTAAAAAGAACATATTACAGTAATTTGTATCCAGACCAACAAGCGTTAAACCTATAGGACGGAATAGGGGGCCCTAACGGACGGAATTAGGGAAATCATTAATAGGGTGGACGGCTTAAGGTGATTTGAGATTTTTCTAGATGTATTTTATATATTAGCTCACACTACTACTATAAGTAGTGTGAGCTATGGTGATCCTAATTTTTTCGAGAAAAAAAAAGTTGCTCCGATTTCAAAAATTTTTATATATCTTTGCGTTTCAGATGATTTTGAAACTTTTTTGTTTTGCTGTCTGTAACGACCAACCCGCATAACTCAAAAACCGCTTGTCCGATTTTAATGAATTTTGGTACCTAAGTTGGGTCTTGGGCCGTGATGGTCCCATTTAAAAATGAACAAAATCCACCGAACGCAAGCCAAATAAAAGGGTGGGGGTAGATTCCAAAAATTAGAGTTTATGTGAAAATATGGCGTGTGTGATATCAAACGAAAGGTAATTAAGTCTGGAGTTTAAAAAAATGAATTTTAGTTTATTTTTAAAAAAAGGGTGGGGGTAGATGTCAAAAATTAGAGTTTAAGTGAAAATATGGCGTGTGTGATATCAAACGAAAGGTAATTGAGTCTGGAGTTAAACAAAATACATTTTAGTTTTTTTCAAAAGGGTGGGGGGTAGATTAAAAAAGTGTGTGCTATGGTGATCCGAATTTTTTCGAGAAAAAAAAAGTTGCTTCGATTTCAAAAATTTTTATATATCTTTGCGTTTCAGATGATTTTGAAACTTTTTTGTTTTGCTGTCTGTCTGTCTGTCTGTCTGTCTGTAACGACCAACCCGCATAACTCAAAAACCGCTTGTCCGATTTTAATGAAATTTGGTACCTAAGTTGGGTCTTGGGCCGTGATGGTCCCATTTAAAAATGAACAAAATCCACCGAACGCAAGCCAAATAAAAGGGTGGGGGTAGATTCCAAAAATTAGAGTTTATGTGAAAATATGGCGTGTGTGATATCAAACGAAAGGTAATTAAGTCTGGAGTTAAAAAAAAATGAATTTTAGTTTATTTTTAAAAAAAGGGTGGGGGTAGATGTCAAAAATTAGAGTTTAAGTGAAAATATGGCGTGTGTGATATCAAACGAAAGGTAATTGAGTCTGGAGTTAAACAAAATACATTTTAGTTTTTTTCAAAAGGGTGGGGGGTAGATTAAAAAAATTTGAGTTTAAGTCAAAACATGGCTTGTGTGGTATCAAACGAAAGGTAATTGAGTCTGGAGTTGAATAAAATATATTTTAGTTTTTGATTATATTAGCTCACACTATAACTATAGTACCTAGTGTGAGCTTAGGTGCCCATAGATTGGCATAGTATTTTTTTTCTTACCCAATCGGCCTATTTTGTCAAAATTTAAAAAAAAATACGTTAATTTAATTAGTTTTTCGTAAATTAAAACTTTTTGAAAGCGCGACATATATTTTCTTCTGTATCTTTTTGTCAGATTTTCTTATCTGTGTTATCAGTGGACGGAATTTGGTGCTTTTACGTTACAAAGGGTAAAAATCTAAAATTAAAATTGAAAATCGACTTTCAAAAGAATTCCTGGTAACAAAAGGCCTAAGACAAAACACAGTAGTGAGTTAGAACTAGACAATGGACAAGTAATATCTCCATGCAATGAGTATGTATACTTGGGTGTCACATTTGATAAGACAGGACTTTAAAGAACTGGAAAAAAGAATAGTAAAAGCAAAAAAGGTTATTGGATGTCTTAACAGTATTTTATGAAGCAAAGAGATAAAACAATGGTGAAAAGCACGCTGTTGTATGGAATAGAGACTACAGCAAAATAGAAAACAAAAATGGCAAGTGTCGAAATGGATGCAATAAGAAGATCAATGAGAATATCTAGAACAGATCACATAAGAAATGAGATCATAAAAGAAAGAATGGGAATCGAAGGAAGCATAACGGATGACATCACTAAAAGGCAACTGATGATGTTTGGAAACGTTCACATGTGGATCTGAAAGTTCATAATGTAGAACACATGACAATATTTTTAAAAAATGTTTACCTTTTCTCTTCATATTTTTCCGGTTTGGGTGGTCTTGACACAACCTCTTGCTTCGGCGAAATCTTCACTTCTTCCTTGAATCTTAAAGACTCTTTGGACTCACTAATCTGCTTATATTCACTGACTGACTGACCAGAAGAACTTTTTCCTTCTTTAGATTGGTGTTTTTCGATAACCGACTTTGGTTCCTGATGGGGAATATTTAAGCTCTGTCTCGGATCAGAATATGATTGCCTGACTTCATTCTGGTGATGTACCGACTTTATTTCTTGATGTGAAGTCGATCTAGGCTCACTATAGGATGATTTTGGTTGCTCCGTTGATCTATGATCACTATGAGACGCTTTTATTTCATTTTGGGATTGGGTTAACTTGACTTCTTGTTGTAAGATTATTTTAGAGTCACTATAAGACGATTTAGTCTCATTTTGTGATTGACTTGATTTTATTTCTGGGTTAGAAGTCATATGAGGTTGTCTTACTTCATTTTGTTGACTACCAGACTTCGAATGTGTATTTGAAGTAGTTGATTGTTGATTTAAAGTAGATGATTTCATTTCTTGATGCGAAGTAGTTTTAGATTGACTTAACTTAATTTCTTGATGCAAAATCAGTTTGCTATCCACATACGGTGGTCTGGCTTCATTTTGTTGGGTACTAGATTTAATTTCTTGCTGTGAAGTAGGTACAATCGGTCTAAACTCGTTGCAAGTATGTTTGATTTCAGTTTGCTGAGTTTCAGCCTTCATTTCTTGCTTTTCTTGGTATGAAGTCTTGATAGAATCACTGGTAGAATGCCTGACTTCATTTAAATGACCTACAAACTTTGGTTCTGGTGCTAGACTAGCTGGAGCCACTTTATGATCAATAAAAGACTGTCTCACTTCATTTTTAGAGTTAATAGAGCTTATCTCTTCTTTTGGGGTGGTACTTTTGGATTTTATTTCATTTTGCATTGCTTCTTTATCAGGTATAGCTCTTGTATCGACATAAACAGGTTTAATGTCATTTCGACATTCCAAACTAGTTGAAACATTTGGTTTTTCATAACCTTGAGGTGTAGGTTTGATTACTGGTGAAGTTTTTTCTTTGGGTTGTTCTATTTGCATTTTTTCCGGCGTAGTTGGAATTACTTTAGGTTTATCATATACTTTTGGTTCAGATTTTTGACATATTTCAGATTTTAAAGGCACCACTATCTTATCTTCCCGTTTACATTCAGTTTTTAACTGTACAACTTCGGGAGTATCTTTGGAATTTTGACTATCAACATTTGGATCATTTACTGCAAAAGTTTGTACAGGAAAAGAAACACCATTACTTGAACTGGTAATAACCGATTGCACTTGAGTTTTTTCTGTACTTTCTTGAGGTTTTATCGCCGGTTTATTTACATTTTCTTTTGTGTTTATTTTTTCTGGGCTAGAATTAGTTTTGGCTTCTACAACATCAGTTTTTACTGGTGACGTGTCTAAGTCAATCTTGGTTTCTTCAGGTTTTTGTAAATCTGACTTATTAACTTGATTTTCTGGAACACTGTGTGTATCTTTTTCAGGTGTTTTCTTTTCTGAAGACGGTGTTTCAATCATTTTTGAAGTTTCATCGATCTTTTCAATCTCCATGTCAATAGAATGCCTGCTGCAGTCTACTTCTTCATGAACAATTGTAGATTTTGGAGTTTTTGGTATATCTTCCACTTTGGTTACTTCTTCAGAGGGTTTAGCTGTTTTTGGAGACTCCGTTTTGGTTTCAATATTTGGTTTTATATTCTCTGCACACTTTTCTTCATTCTGAACCTCTTTTATACCTTCTGTCTTCAACATTTCAGTAAGTTTTAACTGGTTTTCAAGGGCCAAAGCTTCTTTACTTGAAATGGTTTTTATTTTCTGTCCGTCAATCTCAGTTTCACTTTCTGAAGTAGTAGAATACAAGTTTGGTTTTGAATCTCCATCAATTTTTGCGCTAGGAGAATTTAGTTTATTTGCCAAAGCTTTCGCTCGGTTTTTTGGTGGAGTCCTCTTCATATCGGCATTATCTTTGGGAGGAGTCTTATTGTATTTGAATTTATTAGGGGAGGCTTCTTTTGGAATTGGTAATTCATCAATTTCCATTTCGTCATCTGCTTCTGCACTTGAATCTTCTTCTGTGGATATTCTTTGTGGCTTTCGTTTTTTTCTTTCTATCGAAGAGACAGGTGTCTTTGGTACTTCACTGTCAACAGTTTCAGGTTTGTTTTCTTTTTCTATAGGTTTGTTGGGTGCTTCATCTTCAGATTTTTCGGATACTAAAGATTCTGACTCACTATCTTTAGGGAGATTTTTCTCTAACTTCGCTTTTATCAAATCGGGTAAAGTTAGTTGTTTCTTTTTGGTTTCGTGTTTTTTCTTAGTGTTGCCCCAACCTCTGCTTCGTTTTTTTGATATCTTTTTCTTTATTTGGGGCGTTGAAATAGGTTCTTCATTGTTTTCCTCCTTCTTTGTTTCTGATACTTTCGCAGGCAAAGGTTTCTCTATAGATTTCTCATCATTTTCTTCAACTATTTCTTCACTCTCGGATTCTTTTGTTTTTTCATCCTCAAGTTTTTGTTTTTCCTCTTGTTCTTGTAGTTTTTTAACGCGTCTTTGTGACCACCTCTCCCCCGCAGGCTTAACAACTCCGCCTTTTCTTGTCCTAGTGGTGGGAGTTGCTTTAGGGGTTTCTTCCAACACTTTTTGAGTAGCTGCTGCCCTTCTAGCACTTCTAGGTTCTGGAACTGGAGTGGTACATTCTTCTAGTTTCTTGTTAACATCGGTTTTGTTATTCTTTGCAACTTTAGCCTTCTTAGTGGTTATTATTTCATCTTTTTCCAGTTCAGAGGAGCTTTCCATAGTACGCTTTCTTTTTGAAACATCATTTGGGGCAGGGGTAGATTGTTTAGGCTTTGAGTCACAAAAGGTAGTCTCGTTAAATTTTACAGGACGCGTCCGTTTTCTTCCTGATGACGTTATTTCAAGTTCTTCAGCGGTATTGGCCGAATTATCAGCTTTTTCATTGGGAGTTTCCATAGCTATGACCGCAGGTTTAACCTCTTGCGGCCTCTCAACTTTCGGAGTTTTGGGTTTTCTTATAAAACCCGTGATTCGTCTCTTTTTACCCCTTTTCAATTTAACACCCTGTGTGTTTTCTATTATGATTTTTTCAGGAGCAATAGGTATATCTGCCGTCTCTACTTTCATGCTGCTGTCCTTTTCTCCGTCAGATTTTTCCTCGCGGAATTGTTGGGCGACGTTCGTCAGAAGTGGAGTCCACCTATAACAAAAGCAAATGTTAAGAATGATATCTAGATTATAACTAATAACTTGAAAAGTTTAGCAATCTGAAGAAACTTACCTAAGACACTCATGGTCAATATAAATTCTAGTTTTAGACTTGGCAACTCTGTCCATGTGGGCGTCAACTTTGGACCAATCAACGCCTATCGCGGGCTTGAACCCCCCTTCATTGGCTACATATTTGATAAACTTTAAATTCTGGAAAGTCAACGCTATATCTTGACAATACATTCCGGTATCTTTGCTGATTTGGGTGAGGTCTATTGATTGATCTCTGTGGGTGTGAAGGTATTCCAGAATAACTGACTTCCAATAGGAGTAGTAAGAGACTCGTCCTAAGTCGGAAAGGGGTTTCTCTGGAGTTCCTGGCTGTCTTTCCTCTTTTGATAGCAGGTAACCTAAAAATAATAAGAGCAGCAATAAGATAATGGTGTCTGTCAGTGCTTTTTTTTCCCAATATAAAATTATTGAACTATTATTATACAAAAGAAAAGAACACGAAAAAAAATTGGAGATAAAAAGATAAAAGAAACCGATACCGAAGAAAAAGTTGAGAAATCTAAAGAGAAACCTCTATAAAATGTATCAGAAAAGTGACGCAGGCAATACTGAGAAAAAGCACTAAAATAAAAAGAAACAATTTACTTTACCCGAATTGATAAAACCGAAGTTAGAGAAAAATCTCCCTAAAGATAGTGAGTCAGAATCTTTAGTATCCGAAAAATCTGAAGATGAAACACCCAACAAACCTATAGAAAAAGAAAACAAACCTGAAACTGTTGACACTGAAGTACCAAAGACACCTGTCTCTTCGATAGAAAGAAAAAACGAAAGCCGCAAAGAATATCCATAGAAGAAGATTCAAGTGCAGAAGCAGATGACGAAATGGAAATTGATGAATTGCCAATTCCAAAAGAAGCTTCTCCTAATAAATTCAAATACAATAAGACTCCTCCTAAAGATAATGCCGATATGAAGAGAACTCCACCAAAAAACCGAGCGAAAGCTTTGGCAAATAAACTAAATTCTCCTAGCGCAAAAATTGATGGAGATTCAAAACCAAACTTGTATTCTACTACTTCAGAAAGTGAAACTGAGATTGACGGACAGAAAATAAAAACCATTTCAAGTAAAGAAGCTTTGACCCTTGAAAACCAATTAAAACTTGCTGAAATGTTGAAAATAGACGGTTTAAAAGAGGTTCAGAGTGAAGAAAAGTGTGCAGAGAGTAAATGACACACAAAAATCCTATAGAAAAAGAAAACAAATCTGAAACTATTGACATCGAAGTGCAAATACTACTGATTTTTCAATATAAAAAAAAAGCAAAAGCCACATCAAAGGATATCCACGGAACAAGATTTAAGTACAGAAGCAGATGACCTATAGAAAAAGAAAACAAATCTGAAACTGTTGACACTGAAGTAAAAATGCTACTGTTTCTTCAATAGAAAGAAAACAACGAAAGCCACATCAAAGGATATCCACGAAACAAGATTTAAGTACAGAAGCAGATGACAAAATGAAAATAAATTGATGAAGTGCCTGTTCCAAAAGAAGCTTCTTCCAATAAATTCAAGTAAAATAAGGCTTCTCCTAAAGATTATGCGAAAATAAAGAAGAATTCATTGGAAAACCGAGCAAAAGCTTTGGCAAAGAAACTGAATTTCCCGAACGCAAAAATTTATGGGGATTAAAAACTAAACTTATTCTACTACATCAGAAAATGAAACTGAGATTGAAAGACAGAAAATAAAAACTATTTCAAGTAAAGAAGCTTTGGTCCTGGAAAATCAGTTAAAACTAGCTAAAATGTTGAAGACAAAAGGTCCTAAAGAGTTTCAGAATCAACAAAAACTGAATCGCCAAAAACTGCTAAAGCCTCTGAAGAAAAAATAAGGTAAAATATATACTAAAACTACAAAATCTACAATTATTTATGAAGAAGTAGATTGCAGTGGGCATTCTATTGACATGGAGATTGAAAAGATCGATGAAACTTCAAAAATGATGAAACACCGTCTTCAGAAAAGAAAACACCTGAAAAAGGTACACACAGTGTTCCAGCGAATCAAGTTAATAAGACAAATTTACAAAAACCTAAAGAAACTAAGATTGACTTAGACACGTCACCAGTAAAAACTGATGTTGTAGAAGACAAAACTAATTCTAGCCCAGAAAAAATAAACACAAAAGAAAATGTAAATAAACCTGCAATAAAGCCTCAAGAAAGTACAGAAAAAACTCAAGTGCAATCGGTTGATTTACACACGTCACCAGTAAAAACTGATGTTGCAAACGCGAAAGCTCATTGCGGCCCAAAAAAAATAAACACAAACTAAAATATAAATAAACCTGAGATAAAACCTCAAGAAACTACAAAAAAAAAATCAAGTGTAATCAATAGTTCAAGCAAAGGCGTTGGTATTCCTGTACAAACTTGTGCAGTAAATTATCCAAATGTTGATATTAAAAGTTCCAAAGATACTCCCGAAGTTGTACAGTTAAAAACTGAACCTAAACAGGAGGATAAGTCAGTGTTGCCTCTAAAATCAGAAATATGTCAAAAATCTGAAACAAACGTATATGATAAACCAAAAGCAATTCCAACCACGCCAGAAAATAATACAAATAGAACAACCCACAGAAAAAACATCAGCACTAATCAAACTTACACCTCAAAGTTAATAAAAACCAAATGTTTCAAGTAGTTTGCAATGTCCAAATGACACTAAGCCTGTTGATACCAGAGCTATGCCGGATAAAGAAGCGACACAAAATGAAATAAAATTTTCCAAAAGTACCTCAAAAGCAGAGATAACGTCTATTAACCCTCAAAATGAAGTTAAGCAGTCTTTTACTGATCCTGAAGCTGCTTCAGCTAGTCTAGAACAAGAACCAAAGTTTTTGAGTCATACAAATGAAGTCAGGGATTTAACTAGTGACTCTATCAAGATGTCACACCAAGAAAGGGAAGAAATTAAGTTTGAGCCCTAGCAAAAGAAGATACCTAAAAAAACTATAAAAAAAGTATTAGGTGAACTTACTAAATTCGATCAAAAATCTTCCGAAGCCTTGCCGTTGATACTGAGGCATGGTCATAATACAGGAAACATTGTACTTCTGCGCACAATGTTTTTCCTTGCTGAAATACCCCACCAGATGACATCCTTTCTTGTCGTTTCTAGTAAGCACGTAAAACAAAAACGGCTCCACATCATAGTACAGAGTTTTGTGGTCTAAGAACAGTTTGGCCAGCAGACACAGACTTTGGCAGTAAATTTTGTTGACGTTTCCATCGACTTCGAACACAGATATGTCAGAACAACGGTATATTTCGGTGCCCGGGGGATGGCGCCACGTGCATTTGTCCTGGTGTCGTTCTAATACTGCTTTGCTTTTTGTGTACTTCAGGCAGAATTCGCAGAGAAACAGCTTTGGCAGTCTGAAAATAAAATAAATGTTTAAATCTCTATAATAATAGATTAATTTGGAAAAAAAATTAAATAAATTATTCATTTCACTTCAACTAACGTAAATATTTTATTTTAAGATGATAAAAGTGGAGAGAAAATTTACAAAAGAAGCAACAATGAATATTCCACAGCAGGCGAAAATTTCGAAAGTTGAAAATAATATTGAGATGCTGCAAAAGGTTAAACCAGCTGTTATAGCTGTGGAAACTTCCTGTGTAAAAACAGAGCATTCGGTTAATACCGCTGAGGAACTCGAAATGAAGTCATCATGAAAGAAACGGACACGTCCTGTAAAATTTAACAAAACTACCCACTGTGACTCAAATCCTAAACAATCAACCACTGCCCCAAGTGATATTTCAAATAAAGGCGAAGCTATGGAAAGCTCTTCTGAAATGAAAAAAGATGAAATAACAACCAGTGAGAAGGCTAAAGTTGCAAAGAATAACAAACACGATGTGGACAAGAAACTACAGGAATGTAGCATTTCAGTTCCAGAACCTAGAAGTGTTGGAAGAGGAAAAGGAAAGGAGGAGTTGTGGTAACAAAGAAATATCAAATAACGACAAGAACAAGAGAAAAGCAAAAACTTGAGAATGAAAAGATAAACGAATATGATAGTGAAGAAATAATTGAAGAAAAGGATGAGATATCTAAAGAGAAACCTTTGCCTGCGGAAGTATCAGAAACAAAGTATGAGATAAATAAAAGAGTAAAATAAAGAAAAATATATCAAAAAAGCGAACACTAAGAAAAAACCCGAAACTAAAATGAAATAACTTACTTTACAAGATTTGATAAAAGCAAAGTATAAATAAAGTATGTCAGAATCTTAAATATTCGAAAAATCTGAAGATTAAACATCCAACGAACCTATAGAAAAAGAAAACAAATCTGAACCTGTTGTGGTGGAAACTACACTTTCTCTTTAATAAAAAGTAAAACCAGCTATCTCAAAAGGTATTCATGTAAGAAGATTCTAGTGAAGATGATAAGGGTAGCAACTACCCAAAAAGTGTTGGAAGAGGAAAAGGAAAGGAGGAGTTGTGGTAACAAAGAAATATCAAATAACGACAAGAACAAGAGAAAAGCAAAAACTTGAGAATGAAAAGGTCAACGAATATGATAGTGAAGAAATAAGTGAAGAAAAGGATAAGATATCTAAAGAGCAACCTTTGCCTGCGGAAGTATCAGAAACAAAGTATGAGATAAATAAAAGAATAAAATAAAGAAAAATATATCAAAAAAGCGAACACTAAGAAAAAACCCGAAACTAAAATAAAATAACTTACTTTACAAGATTTGATAAAAGCAAAGTATAAATAAAGTAAGTCAGAATCTTAAATCTTCGAAAAATCTGAAGATTAAACATCCAACGAACCTATAGAAAAAGAAAACAAATCTGAACCTGTTGACAATGAAGTGGAAACTACACTTTCTCTTTAATAAAAAGTAAAACCAGCTATCTCAAAAGGTATTCATGTAAGAAGATTCTAGTGAAGATGATAAGGGTAGCAACTACCCAAAAAGTGTTGGAAGAGGAAAAGGAAAGGAGGAGTTGTGGTAACAAAGAAATATCAAATAACGACAAGAACAAGAGAAAAGCAAAAACTTGAGAATGAAAAGGTCAACGAATATGATAGTGAAGAAATAATTGAAGAAAAGGATAAGATATCTAAAGAGCAACCTTTGCCTGCGGAAGTATCAGAAACAAAGTATGAGATAAATAAAAGAATAAAATAAAGAAAAATATATCAAAAAAGCGAATACTAAGAAGAAATAACTTACTTTACAAGATTTGATAAAAGCAAAGTATAAATATAGTAAGTCAGAATCTTAAATATTCGAAAAATCTGAAGATTAAACATCCAACGAACCTATAGAAAAAGAAAACAAATCTGATCCTGTTGACAATGAAGTGGAAACTACACTTTCTCTTTAATAAAAAGTAAAACCAGCTATCTCAAAAGGTATTCATGTAAGAAGATTCTAGTGAAGATGATAAGGGTAGCAACTACCCAAAAAGTGTTGGAAGAGGAAAAGGAAAGGAGGAGTTGTGGTAACAAAGAAATATCAAATAACGACAAGAACAAGAGAAAAGCAAAAACTTGAGAATGAAAAGGTCAACGAATATGATAGTGAAGAAATAATTAAAGAAAAGGATGAGATATCTAAAGAGAAACCTTTGCCTGCGGAAGTATCAGAAACAAAGTATGAGATAAATAAAAGAATAAAATAAAGAAAAATATATCAAAAAAGCGAATACTAAGAAGAAATAACTTACTTTACAAGATTTGATAAAAGCAAAGTATAAATATAGTAAGTCAGAATCTTAAATATTCGAAAAATCTGAAGATTAAACATCCAACGAACCTATAGAAAAAGAAAACAAATCTGAACCTGTTGACAATGAAGTGGAAACTACACTTTCACTTTAATAAAAAGTAAAACCAGCTATCTCAAAAGGTATTCATGTAAGAAGATTCTAGTGAAGATGATAAGGGTAGCAACTACCCAAAAAGTGTTGGAAGAGGAAAAGGAAAGGAGGAGTTGTGGTAACCAAGAAATATCAAATACCGACAAGAACAAGAGAAAAGCAAAAACTTGAGAATGAAAAGGTCAACGAATATGATAGTGAAGAAATAATTGAAGAAAAGGATAAGATATCTAAAGAGCAACCTTTGCCTGCGGAAGTATCAGAAACAAAGTATGAGATAAATAAAAGAATAAAATAAAGAAAAATATATCAAAAAAGCGAATACTAAGAAGAAATAACTTACTTTACAAGATTTGATAAAAGCAAAGTATAAATATAGTAAGTCAGAATCTTAAATATTCGAAAAATCTGAAGATTAAACATCCAACGAACCTATAGAAAAAGAAAACAAATCTGATCCTGTTGACAATGAAGTGGAAACTACACTTTCTCTTTAATAAAAAGTAAAACCAGCTATCTCAAAAGGTATTCATGTAAGAAGATTCTAGTGAAGATGATAAGGGTAGCAACTACCCAAAAAGTGTTGGAAGAGGAAAAGGAAAGGAGGAGTTGTGGTAACAAAGAAATATCAAATAACGACAAGAACAAGAGAAAAGCAAAAACTTGAGAATGAAAAGGTCAACGAATATGATAGTGAAGAAATAATTGAAGAAAAGAATAAGATATCTAAAGAGCAACCTTTGCCTGCGGAAGTATCAGAAACAAAGTATGAGATAAATAAAAGAATAAAATAAAGAAAAATATATCAAAAAAGCAAACAATAAGAAAAAACCCGAAACTAAAATGAAATAACTTACTTTACAAGATTTGATAAAAGCAAAGTATAAATAAAGTAAGTCAGAATCTTAAATATTCGAAAAATCTGAAGATTAAACATCCAACGAACATATAGAAAAAGAAAACAAATCTGAACCTGTTGACAATGAAGTGGAAACTACACTTTCTCTTTAATAAAAAGTAAAACCAGCTATCTCAAAAGGTATTCATGTAAGAAGATTCTAGTGAAGATGATAAGGGTAGCAACTACCCAAAAAGTGTTGGAAGAGGAAAAGGAAAGGAGGAGTTGTGGTAACAAAGAAATATCAAATAACGACAAGAACAAGAGAAAAGCAAAAACTTGAGAATGAAAAGGTCAACGAATATGATAGTGAAGAAATAATTGAAGAAAAGGATGAGATATCTAAAGAGCAACCTTTGCCTGCGGAAGTATCAGAAACAAAGTATGAGATAAATAAAAGAATAAAATAAAGAAAAGTAAATCAAAAAAGCGAACACTAAGAAAAAACCCGAAACTAAAATGAAATAACTTACTTTACAAGATTTGATAAAAGCAAAGTATAAATATAGTAAGTCAGAATCTTAAATATTCGAAAAATCTGAAGATTAAACATCCAACGAACCTATAGAAAAAGAAAACAAATCTGAACCTGTTGACAATGAAGTGGAAACTACACTTTCTCTTTAATAAAAAGTAAAACCAGCTATCTCAAAAGGTATTCATGTAAGAAGATTCTAGTGAAGATGATAAGGGTAGCAACTACCCAAAAAGTGTTGGAAGAGGAAAAGGAAAGGAGGAGTTGTGGTAACAAAGAAATATCAAATAACGACAAGAACAAGAGAAAAGCAAAAACTTGAGAATGAAAAGGTCAACGAATATGATAGTGAAGAAACAATTGAAAAAAAGGATGAGATATCTAAAGAGAAACCTTTGCCTGCGGAAGTATCAGGAACAAAGTATGAGATAAATAAAAGAATAAAATAAAGAAAAATATATCAAAAAAGCGAACACTAAGAAAAAACCCGAAACTAAAATGAAATAACTTACTTTACAAGATTTGATAAAAGCAAAGTATAAATATAGTAAGTCAGAATCTTAAATATTCGAAAAATCTGAAGATTAAACATCCAACGAACCTATAGAAAAAGAAAACAAATCTGAACCTGTTGTGCTGGAAACTACACTTTCTCTTTAATAAAAAGTAAAACCAGCTATCTCAAAAGGTATTCATGTAAGAAGATTCTAGTGAAGATGATAAGGGTAGCAACTACCCAAAAAGTGTTGGAAGAGGAAAAGGAAAGGAGGAGTTGTGGTAACAAAGAAATATCAAATAACGACAAGAACAAGAGAAAAGCAAAAACTTGAGAATGAAAAGGTAAACGAATATGATAGTGAAGAAATAATTGAAGAAAAGGATGAGATATCTAAAGAGAAACCTTTGCCTGCGGAAGTATCAGAAACAAAGTATGAGATAAATAAAAGAATAAAATAAAGAAAAATATATCAAAAAAGCGAACACTAAGAAAAAACCCGAAACTAAAATGAAATAACTTACTTTACAAGATTTGATAAAAGCAAAGTATAAATATAGTAAGTCAGAATCTTAAATATTCGAAAAATCTGAAGATTAAACATCCAACGAACCTAAAGAAAAAGAAAACAAATCTGAACCTGTTGACAATGAAGTGGAAACTACACTTTCTCTTTAATAAAAAGTAAAACCAGCTATCTCAAAAGGTATTCATGTAAGAGAATTCTAGTGAAGATGATAAGATAGAAGATTGTGTTGTCTGAGTTTGTTAAAGTAATTGAAAACTTACCTAGCATATTCCTGAGGAAACGGGCTGGAATACCAAGTCTGCATCTCAAATTTGCCGAACTCAATTGCCCCGGGGTTCCTAGGTTGAGCCAGCATGCTTTGATTGGGCGAAAGCAAAGCAATATTGGCCTGATTTGCCTCGTTTGCCTCTTGAGCGGCCTGCAAAATGGCGGCAGTTGCTTGGTTGGCCTTTTCACGAGCCTCTTTGTAGAGTTCTAAGTCTTTTTGAGTGACTCCAGGAGGTAGTTGAGGTGATTTGAAGTCTTCTGAAAGTAAATAATTTATTTTCAAGGACAAATGAAAAATTGAAAGTTTTCTGCTACAGTTTTCCTTCTTTTTCAGTAATCAGTACCTTTTTTATACAGGGTTCTTAAAGTCGAGTCTAGGAGTGGATGCTCATATTGAATAAGGTATTTCTTGGGACAAAATTTCTTAGTAAAAGTAACAATTTTCGATATGGTTTTCATAATTTTCAAGAAAAAATCAGTAAAAACATATTTTTTTATGTAATCTTAAAACGTGTAGAAATACAAAATCAGAAAAACAAAGAATTTGCATTGTGTTTTAAGCTGAAATAGCAACCCCGGCAGATGTATATCTGTTTTTTTTTATTTAATTTTTTGTCTAATATACTTTTTGCCATCCTAGATCTACCTTCAGGAACCCTGTATGATATCTTAACACTGCCAAAGTTGCACAAAAATGACGTTCCACTTATAGTCTATGGACTAGCTCGCCAGAATAAGGGAAATGGTATAATTTGGGGGTACTAATTTTCTTTTTTACAGCAGTTAGAGGAGTTTGTCAGGATCTTAAAAAACTATGATGTAGATCAAAAAACGGTAGCTTAACGAAATGGTAGCCAATCAAAGATGGCAGACGATGTTTAAAAATAGCAAAATTTGAAAAACGTCAATTGAAAATTATTTTTTATTTACTGCATTGTTTCTTCACTCCAAAAGTCAAATTTCTTATCTCTACTCCCGACAGGGGTGATGGTAGAACCCAAAATGTATCTAAACACATGGGTTTTTTTGTTTTATTCATATTTTAATGTCCATCAATGTCAAAATACAGTTTTTTTTTATAAAAGATGTCAGAAACTTCCAAAAATAAAAATTTTCCATGTTTTAAGGTTTTAAAGTTTGGTGGATGGTACCTCTAAAAACAACCTTATAGAACGTACAGGGTGTCCCAAATTGGGCACTTTTACAGGGTTTAAGGTACTTCTAGGGGAGACAGAGAAAAACTGACCACGCATTGCGAGGCTCAAATTTCAAGGGAAAACTTATAGTGAAAACCGCATTTTGAAATATCGTCTCGTCTTTGAGCTACGGGGGCTTTTTGAAAAGTCTGCATTTTGGAGGGGGATCTATAACTTCGTTATTATTGCAAATATTGATTTAGAGTAAATTGCAATTTTATAGACTTTGTCACGAGGAATTCACCCGCTAAATTAAATTTTAACTGTCACTTTTAGTTTTTGAGATATGACATAAAGTTGTATTTTTTCTTATGGAATGGCCTATATTTTAATTAATTTTCGAATTTGTCATTGAATTCTTTTCATAATGATGTATCATATGTCATAGTTTGACTGAGCGGTTTCGGAGATAATTAAAGTTTTTAATTTTTGTCTAGTGTGCGTTGAATGACGTCATGCGCCATTGACGTGAAAGCCTTGCGGTCAAATGCTACTTCAATGCTCCTATAGTTTTGTTGTCTTATACTATGCAAATCAAGTTGGCCTTGCTTCTGGGCGTTTTGTCATTGTTTTCAATTGTTTAAACAATTTAACATTACGCTTTGATATGAAATTATTTTGCACAAAAGCGTTTTAATTTTATTTTGAAATATGTATCATTTTTGTAACTTTTTATAATTAGGTTTTGAGGGCCGTCAGCTGAATTATAATTTTTCCAAACCAGGCTTGCTATATTTTTGACTGGGTAAAATAATAAAAATACTGAAGTGCCTTGACCTGCCTCAGCAGGAAATCATCAAATAAGTGAAAAAGCTGAATATCTCCTAAACCGCTCAATGAAACTATGACATATGATATATCATTTTGAAAAGAATTCAATGACAAATTCGAAAATTAATTAAAATATAGGCCATTCCATAAGAAAAAATGCAACTTTATGTAATATCTCAAAAACTAAAAGTGACAGTTAAAATATCATTTAGCGGGTGAATTCCTCGTGACAAAGTCTATAAAACTGCAATTTACTCTAAATCAAAATTTCCACTAATAACGAAGTTATAGACCCCCTTCAAAAATGCAGACTTTTCAAAAAGCCCCCGTAGATCAAAGATGAGACGATATTTCAAAATGCGGTTTTCACTATAAGTCTTCCCTTGAAATTTGAGCTTCGCAATGCGTGGTCAGTTTTTCTCTGTCTCCCCTAGAAGTACCTTAAACCCCCTAAAAGTGCCCAATTTGGGACACCCTGTACATCCTAAAAATTTTAATTTTTTTTAAAGTGATTTTTCAGCGCAAAAAACATCATAAATTCTTTGTCACAGTACCTATAAGTGCGCTTCTTTCGATATATCACTCAGCATTGTAGCTATGGTAGATAGCTGTTCAAGCCAGCTAAAAGTTACAACTTAAAAAAATACAAAATTTGGGAATATTTAGTTTTTGGAGTCATATTTGTGCAAGTTTGACTTGGTATTATCTTAGATTAGTTCACTTATCATGCGTTCATCAGTTGTGTTAATAAAAAGTGCAAAAAAATACACCAAACCAAATTAAAATAAACACTACATGCCACCAAATAATAAGATAAAAATTCTTAATCTAAAAAAGTAAGCGTTAACTGATTAAAAAATATATAATGTTAAAAACAAAAAAAATGTGATTGGGGAGGTGTTACAAAGGGAAAAGTGCCTACGACCCTGTGTTTTGACTTTTTTAATCTTAAAATTAATTACGATTACTTTTTGAGCCATGGTGGTTATAAATAAATGGATCCATGACGGATCTAATACCTTCTTAGCCTACTAGACAAAAGAGAGATGAGGTTATATTTTTTTTTGCGGTTTCCTTACATTGTTTTGTCTCATGGGGTAGATCTCGGACTGGGTTGCTGTCTGTCTCATTCTACCTAACGTAGAATGATGACAGCGGATATTTGGTCCAGATCTCGCCTATGACAGAATGATTTTGGAAGTGTATTTTTTTTAACAATCATTTATGTAAGTGAGTCTTACACTACTGACTCAGATGTAGGTACACTATGACCTGTTAAAGGAGTCCATCTGCCTGTAAAGTGCTTCTAGTTTTGTCATTTTGATTCATATGGGAATCTTTTAAATTCTGTTTTGTTTATTAGTCAATTTTTTTGGTTTTTTTTAATTACACAAATACTCTGGAAGCCTCGGAAGTAAGTAGAATTTCATTGTTTGGCTACAACGTTTGGGTTGAACTGTATTTTATTTCTTCTTTGTAAAACATTGATATTAAAACACTGTGGCACACTCCATGCTATATCAGCCATGAAAATAGTTTTTTGTAAATATCTCCAAAACAAAAGCTCCTATGAAGTTTTTGGTTACACTACACATAGACTACAGCTTGGATTTCGACGTCTTATAAGAGCACATGTTTTCTAAATCGTATAAGATATTTTCTCTGGTTTAGAAAATATAGTTTTTTTATTAAACTGGCTACACTTTTTCGCTGAACAAAAGTACAGCAACAAACTTAAATATGGATATTTAGTTTGAGTAGTAAGAACAAGAGGCTTTAAGAAAAAATATTGAAAATGACAAATAATCGCATCAGTGACCTTAGTATAAGACAATAAATTGAAAAAACCGCCATTTTGAAAATGTGACCCCTTCGATTTTTTATATTTTTTTGAAAAAAGATGCTTCAGTATTTTGTCTATTGCCTTTAAAAATACTCTGCCAATCTATGGGCACCTAAGCTCACACTAGGTACTATAGTTATAGTGTACGTGTGAGCTAATATAACTAAAAACTGAAATATATTTTGTTGAACTCCAGACTCAATTACCGTTCATTTGATACCACACAAGCCATGTTGTGCCTTAAACTTTAATTTTTCAAATCTACCCCCACCTTTTTTTTTAAACTAAAATGTATTTTGTTTAACTCCAGACTCAATTACCTTTCGTTTGATATCACACACGCCATATTTCCACATAAACACTAATTTTTTTAATTTACCCCCACCCTTTTTTTAAAAGTAAAATGTATTTTATTTAACTCCAGACGCAATTACCTTTCGTTTAATATCACACACGCCATATTTTTACATAAACTCTAATTTTTGAAATATACCCCCACCCTTTTGTTTGGCTTGTGTTTGGTGGATTTTGTTCATTTTTAAATGGGACCATCTCGACCCAAAACCCAGCGTAGGTACCAAATTTCATTAAAATCGAGCAAGCGGTTTTTGAGTTATGCGCGTTGGTCGTTATAGACAGACATACAGACAGACAGACAGACAGACAGACAGACAGACAGACAGACAGACAGACAGACAGACAGACAGACAGACAGACAGACAGACAGACAGACAGACAGACAGGCAGACAGACAGACAGACAGACAGACAGACAGACAGACAGACAGACAGACAGACAGACAGACAGACAGACAGACAGACAGACAGACAGACAGACAGACAGACAGACAGACAGACAGACAGACAGACAGACAGACGGCGAAACAAAAAAGTTTCAAAATCATCTGAAACGCAAAGATATATAAAAATTTTTTAAATCGGGGCAACTTTTTTTTTTCTCGAAAAAATTAGGATCACTATAGCTCACACTCACTACTATAGTATAGTAGTAGTGTGAGCTAAAAAGACTTTTTAGCTCACACATATACTATACTATAGTAGTGTGAGCTATGGTGATCCTAATTTTTTCGAGAAAAAAAAAGTTGCTCCGATTTCAAAAATTTTTTATATATCTTTGCGTTTCAGATAATTTTGAAACTTTTTTGTTGCGCCGTCTGTCTGTCTGTCTGTCTGTCTGTCTGTCTGAGTGTCTGTATGTCTGTCTGTAACGACCAACGCACATAACTCAAAAACCGCTTGCCCGATTTTTATGAAATTTGGTACCCAGGCTGGGTTTTGGGTCGAGATGGTCCCATTTAAAAATGAACAAAATCCACCGAACACAAGCCCCATAAAAGGGTGGGGGTAGATTAAAAAAATTAGAGTTTATGAAAAAATATGGCGTGTGTGATATCAAACGAAAGGTAATTGAGTCTGGAGTTACACAAAATACATTTTAGTTTATTTAAAAAAAGGGGGGGGGGGTAAATTTCAAAAATTAGTGTTTAAGTGGAAATATGGCGTGTGTGATATCAAACGAAAGGTAATTGAGTCTGGAGTTAAACAAAATACATTTTAGTTTATTTACAAAAAGGGGGGGGGGGGTAAATTTCAAGAATTAGTGTTTAAGTGGAAATATGGCGTGTGTGATGTCAAACGAAAGGTAATTGAGTCTGGAGTTCAATAAAACATACTTCAGTTTTTAGTTATATTAGCTTTCACGTAGATACACTATAACTATAGTACCCAGTGTGAGCTTAGGTGCCCATAGATTGGCAGAGTATTTTTATTAAAATGCATATTGATTCACACCTTGGGCGCTTTTTATATATCTTTGCGTTTCAGATGATTTTGAAACTTTTTTGTTGCGCCGTCTGTCTGTCGGTCTGTCTGTATGTCTGTCTGTCTGTCTGTCTGTCTGTCTGTATGTCTGTAACGACCAACGCGCATAACTCAAAAACCGCTTGGTCGATTTTAATGAAATTTGGTACCTAGGCTGGGTCTTGGGTCGAGATGGTCCCATTTAAAAATGAACAAAATCCACCGAACAGAAACCAAATAAAAGGGTGGGGGTAGATTTCAAAAATTAGAGTTTATGTGAAAATATGGCGTGTGTGATATCAAACGAAAGGTAATTGAGTCTGCAGTTAAACAAAATACATTTTAATTTATTTAAAAAAAAAGGGTGGGGGTATATTTTAAAAATTAGAGTTTAAGTGAAAATATGGCGTGTGTGATATCAAACGAAAGGTAATTGAGTCCGGAGTTTAACAAAATACATTTTAGTTTTTTGTTTTTTTTAAGGGTGGGGGTAGATTTCAAAAATTTGAGTTTAAGTCAAAACATGGCTTGTGTGGTATCAAACAAAAGGTAATTTAGTCTGGAGTTAAATAAAATATATTGTAGTTTTTAGTTATATTAGCTCACACGTACACTATAACTATAGTACCTAGTGTGAGCTTAGGGGCCCATATATTGGCAGAGTATTTTTTATTTCTAAACAGTAGTTAATTTTTTTTTGCAAAGTCCGTATTTTTTCAGGAAAAATCATAAACCTTAGATATGTTTTAACCAATTAAGAAGATAAAAAACCCTATATTTTGTCCAATCGAACACGTTTTTCTTAATCATTTATGTGATTTCTAAAAACTTCACAGGAGAATCAGTTTCTGAGATATTTACATAAACTGTTTTCAAGACTGATATAGCGTGGAGTTCACTTGGAGTGTGCTAATGGGCTAGATAGGTATCAGATCCATCATGAACTCATTTAATAAAGCAAAACAAAAAAAGAAGTTCACAGTAAACTGGCTCATTTTTTAAGAATTTTCGCACAGGGTAAAGTCTGTTACTCATCACTTAAAAAAAGAGACCAGTGCACTGTAGACTAAGAGTCAAAACACATTTTTAAAATGAAGGTGGTGGGGAAGGACCAAAAAATGACCGGGAAGGATAAGCAGGGAAAATGAAGCTTTAAATGTTCTTCTTCTTACCCAGAGAGGGTGCTGAGCTCGCAGGTGGCTTCGTCGGCTTCTTTTTAGTTGGTTTAGGAGACTCTAGAGGCGCTGGTGTAGTTTTACTAAGAAAATCTGTCTTAATTAACAGCATTTTATCGTTTTCCAAAGGTTTCGAATTGACTGCGGATTTAACCAAGTCACTAGGCGACATAGGGTTAGATTTAGGTTGGGTTAAAGCATGTTTTTCTGGTGTCGTTGGAGGGGAAGTCACCGGAGATTTCCCGTCTTTCTTCTCCAGTTTTTCTGGAGATTCTTCGTCCTTAGGTTTTCTTCTATTTGGGTTGTAATTTGGTTGAGTACCTCTGCTAGTTCTGCTTTGAGAAGGCGCAGTAAAAAAATGCGATAAACCATCAAATAATCCTTTAAGATGAGGGTTGTTGATATCGGGTAAAGCTAATTCTTGTTTTTCTTGAGTTTTAGTAAGTTCATCCTTTTCAAACAAACTGACTTTTTCGGGTGGATTGGCAAACAGATTTTCGCACGGTTTTTTCGCAGTTTTCTCGTGTGAAACAGCTGCGAATCCCCACTCTTTACTGCTTAAATCAATACCGCCAATACTTCCGAATGTTTTATCTTGTTTTTTGTCATATGACTGAGGAGTTATGGCAACTTTCTTCATACGCAGCGAGTCAGAATGCGAGTTTTCAACTGAAGAATCGCTGTCTGTAGTGTCTGAGCTGCAAGAAGAACTACATTCTGAAGAGGAAGATTCGTTTTGTTCTTGAATATCTTCGTCACTAGTATTTGGTTCTTCGAATTGTTTTGATTTCCCAACGTTTCTTAAAGATTTACGTTGGTTTGGATTGTTATTGTTTTCGTTTTTTTTAGTTCTCGTTCGTTTAATTGGTAATTCTTCTATTTCTTCCACTTTCTTATCACTTTTTTGACTATTTCTAACACTCTTTCTTTGCACGGTACTGTCTTCTTTCTTAACTTCCACATTTTCGTTTCTCGTTCTTCTTTTCTGACTTATACCACCATGATCTTCTTCTAAATGCTGAGTTTTTGCTTTGATTTGGCTTTTCTTGTCTTCGTTGAAAGCGGAACTCCGGAAAAACTTTTGCTTTTCCCGAGAAATTTTGTCGGGCGTGTCAAGACTCACGTTTAGGGAGGGATCAGAGGACTTATTAGGCGGTTGGGAGGAGGAGCTAGATGTTTGGGAGGGAACTAAAGGACGTAATAGTGTAGGATTTGTCGTACCCTCTCTGTCATTTTCTTTGTCTCTCTCTTGCGCCGCTGTAGTACGACTTTTTCGATTGATGCCGGTTTTGCCAACGGGAGTGCCTGTCCCTTTGCCCACAGGCGTGGCTTTTGCGAAAGGCGTGGCCCCAGACTTGGAGATAGGCGTGGCCGCAGTCTTGGCGACAGGCGTGGCCCCAGACTTGGCGACAGGCGTGGCCACAATCTTGGTGACGGGAGTGGCAGCAGTCGTGGTGACAGGCGGGGCAGGGGTTTTTGCCGCCACGGGTGTGGACGTCGTGAGAGAGACTAAAGTGGGCGTTTCTTGCGCGAGACCTGCCTCAGCTGCTTCTGGGGCCGAGGGAGTTGCTGGTTCTTTGGATCTAAGAGAAAAATTATAGTTTAAAAGATACAATGAGAGATATAATGTACAGGGTTTCGAAGATATTTTAAAACATGGTAAACGAAAAAGTTATACAGGGTGTTTCACGAACATCGAAACAGAGGCCTTTTTGTTTGCGAGAGGAACACTTTTTGGCTATCTTAGAATTTTTGTAGCACGAACCTCCTTTGAGGGGTATACTTTACCCCTACATTTTGAATAGGGAAAGTGGGTCTAGTGATACTTTGTTTTGAAGGCCTTTTGAATATCCTTAAAACCGTGTAAAAATTTTAAAAATCTATCCATTAGCTTTTGAGATAATTGCCTTCAAACTTTCAAATTTAACTTGGACTGATAAAAACAAATTAATTAGAATTTTGTATTTTTCGGATCTAATTTTTATTTTATCATTCCATGTTAAGTTTGGAAATTTGAAAGCAAATATTTCAAAAACTAATAGATCGATTTTCGAAATTTTTATACGGTTGTAATGATATTCAAGAGAGCTTCAAGACAAGGTATCTAGACCCACTTTCCCTATTCAAAATATGGGGGTAAAGTATACCTCTCGAAGGGGTTTCATGCTACAAAAAATTTCAAGATGATCAAAGATGTTTTGATGTTCGTGAAAAACAGTGTATGTTATTTTATGAACCTTACAAATTATCCGGTAGAAAATTAATGAAAATTTAAACAATGTTTATCAGGTTTATTTTAAACATCCCATAAAAAGAAGAAAATGCATTTTAAAAATTTTCGTTGATGACACAAAAATAATTACAGGGCTCTCAAGAGATAAACAGCACATAATAATCTGAAAAAATAAAAAAATATGAATGAAAAAATTTTGTTTTTTGGTCCGTTATTAAATGGCCGGAGAAGCCAAATCCAGTTTTTTAGGGAAATACATTTACTAAGCAAAAATGTTTCTTTTTTATATTTTATAATAATAAACAACTAAATTAACAAACATTTTCAAAAAGTGGAATAAGGCCGAAAAGAGTTATAACCCAACAAAAACAAGGCAGATTATTAAAAGTATATTTTGAGTTACCGGGTGTCCCAAGTTTAATCTTTTTGGGGGGTTTCAGAAAGTTGTTTCTAGGGAAGATAGAACAAAACTGATCAGGTAAAATAGGTAAAAACCGCTTTTTGATGTAGCAAGACGTTTTAAACATACAGGGGGCTTTGAGAAAGTCTGTATTTTAGAAAGGGACATAAAACTTTTTATTAAAGACAAATTATATTGGAGTAAAGTGCTTTTTTATTGATTTTTACCTTCCTAGCTCGCGTAGCAATGGCTAGAGAAGGTATTATTTTCGAGAAAAAAAAATTGTTTTTGAGATAACGCCAAAAATGTGTTATTTGGATGTATTTTGACCTATCCTAACAATATCGTCGTGACCTACGACAGCTCTTTGTCTTTCAGTGGCCATTCTGAAAAGGTAAAAATGCAATCTGTGTTGATCCAGCCTGAAAGACAAAGAGCTGTCGTAGGTCACGGACTATAGTTGTTTTCTTTTATTTGCATTCGATCTTTTCATTGATCGATATTGTATAGCACTGTTCTCGCCTGCTTTTAGTTTTTTGTTTCTCTCGTATCTCGGTAGATGGCGCCTCTTGCTATAGTTCGCTCACTAATTACATTTAATTAGAGACAAAACCGTCTGATTAACTTCGCAAGATTTGTCACTTGACCAGCAGTGTTCTGAGAAGTCCCATAAGGACGAAACGGTTAACTGTCAACACTTATTAGGTATCCATTAGATCTTGGACCCCCGTGAGGTTAAGCTTTCAGGCTACCCACGGAAAAATATAAGGGAAACAAAAAAACTCCTTTTTGCCCGATTAGCCACGAAACTTGTTTGATTTTTAAATTCACGGGTACGAAATTCCACGTTTGTTAAAAATTAGATCTATTTAACAAATATATATTTTAGTAAATCTTGCATATTTCAGGAGCGCTTGCTTTTTTTGAAAGTATTTCAATCACATTTATCAATAAACATGCCTTCGTTGTAAAATTTTTGTTGGATTCCTGCTTTAAAAAATACATTATTAATATTCTAATACCGCCTTTCATGCATGACTATAATTGTCATTTGTAAAATGCACCCATTTTTATGGGACTTGTTATAATAAGTGTAAAATATTTACTTATCAGGTATAATTTTAGTTACTCGACAGGAATTAGGCGCTGACTCGTGACGTAGCTTTAAATTAGCATCCCGACATAACTTGCAATTTTGGAACATACTCATTTGCATCTCTTTTTAAAGCACAGCTAATTTTTTATTGCTGTCCAACTCATAGCGCTGCACAATGGGCTCCCGAACCTAACTTTTGACCAAAATTTGAAAAATAGGTTTTGTAACAATATTTTGTTTTAAAATGAGAAAAATATAATTATCAATCAAAATGGCAGCTACAAATGGCGAAAATGTGTTTTTAGGTCCAACAAAATAAATATTTTTAAAGTGTCCACGTTTTTATATTAGTTTATTAAAAGTCAGGTTTGGTAAACTGCTGATGATTCAAAATAGAACCACCTTAAGAGTTTTTTATCTATTTTTTTTTCATAAACAATATAGCTGTTAAAGTTAACTTCATCTGTAAATTTTGATTTTTTAGATATTGCAGTTGGTATTTTTTATGGAGTGACCTTCTTTTTATTTGATTTTTGAAATTAGTATAAAATTCTCTTTAAAATGACGTGTCATACGGAACATTTTAATTTTTTTTACTCTTAGCTTTTTAATTTTTGAATATTCTTTAAATTATTTGTATTTTTTATTAATATATATTTTTTCTATTTTTATTTGTTGTTGTTGTTTTTATAAATGTACAGGTTTAAAAGCTAGTTACCTCCCTCTACAAGATTTATTTCATGCGAATTTTATACAACATAAACTATTGTCGCAAAATGGCTTTAAATCTGAATCAAATTACCATACAAATGGTACTTTAACGCGTTCCTTTGAAAGGAAAAATGACACTTCTAAAAAATAACTGAAAGTTGCGTCAATCAAATCATAGTTTTTTTAAGGCCTACTGGACTATCTACTCTTTTTTAGTAAAGGTGTTCAGAAGTTTCAATATGTTTTTAATTTAACCCTTTTTGGCGAAAAATCAGGTTCGCGAGCCCACTGTGTACTGATCAAATAAGACGATTGACATTGATTGTCAAAATGACATTTTATAAACACTTCTATTTGCAAAATAATCCCAAGACTGTTTTAGATTGGGTGCGCCCGTCCCACTACTTTGAGTTAAAAAGAGAGAGTAAGTAGCTTGATGACAATATGTGAGTTAGATAAATAAAACGAGTGGACCATTGTTCAGTTAATAAACTCATGAGTGTTTAAGATTATTAAGCGCCCTTACTAATACATTAGTTTAAAAAGAGATGGTAAATAATCGGATAATAATGTGTAAGTTGAGTTAATGACACGATTAGATTAGATGGTAGTACGTTCCAGAATCCTATTTTGTGTCGGGGTGCCGTGCTACGTCACAGTCAGCGCCTTATTCTTTTTAGCAAAAACTATATGTATTCTAGGCAATGGAAACGAAACCAAACGCAACTTACCTGTTTGCGACTAAATTTAAGTGACGAAAATCCAACGTACAATTACGTTGTTAATTGGTAAACTCTATTACCTATAAGGTCAGATGCTGACGTCGTAGCGACCCGAATTTGTATTCCCCATTTAGGTGCAAACGAGGGTCGTCAGGCGGTCGAAACGACGTCGGCACCCGACGTCGCGTTTATCGCAAGCAACGTATGCGTAACGTAATACGACGTCCAAATGCTGCTTGGGATCGAATTTGGGACACCCTGTATAAATTGAAACTGTTCAAAACCACAAGCCTAAAAAAAGACATGCACACTGGCACACTCCTGCCTAACGTTTTTTTGTGGTTTTATTGACTTTTTTATAAAATAAAAATAGCGGCTTGTGGTTTTTTTATTACGTGTGTATTTATAGCGTGTGAACAGTTAAATTTTTGTGGTTTTTTCATGAAAAACAATTGCATGTGGTGTACATTTTCTCTGTAATCAGGCATGTATCAATTTCCCTAAATTAATTGAAAAATTTTTGAGTTTATTGGTTGTATAGACGAATCCCCTCAAAATGCAAAAAAATTTATTTGTAGAAAGATTTTTTAAAGAAATTTAAAACCTAGAAAGTATAATTTGTAAAAATCGAAATTTTTGGAAAACTCAATTTATTAAAAACTAATTCATAGAATAGTAAAACGTAAAACCCGTAAATTGTAGAAATGGTTCACTGTTCTATCGGTAGAGGCCACCGCCATCTGCGTCAGTTATAGCGTTGAATAAAGGACAAAAAGAGTAAATATAAAAATACACTACAAGAAGACAAACTTACTTTTGATTCTTCTCCTTGATTTTCTCTCTCACTTTATCGATTTTCTTTCTGACAGCACTACCGGGCTCTTTCTTTTGCGACTTATTAGCCATATTTTGGTGGTGGGAGAGACAATGGGCACATCTCCATGGACATTTTGGTTTCTTTTCCGCTGGGGGATCCAAGCATCCCATGTGGTAGTTTCTTTCGCATGAGCAGCAACAAAGAAGGCACGTTGATATTCCTGTGTTTCCTGTAAGAGGAGATGTTTGAGCTATATCAATTCTTACCTTCCCAACTCATCAAATTTTTATGACCGGTTTTTACATTTTTTTGGCACAGAAAAAAATGAATTGTTCGAGCGCAAATGCCACGATATAAATACACACGTAGGAGGTAGGCAGAGTTCTGAAGTATGGAAATTCATTTTTACAGTAAAAAACCCAACGAAAGAAAAAGTAAACATCCAGATCAACAAACCAGAACAATGGACAGAACACTACAAGGGCCTGATCAAACAAGTTTCATGGCTAATCGGGCAAAAAGGAGTTTTTTGTTTCCCTTATATTTTTCCGTGGGTAGCTTGAAAGCTTAACCTCACGGGGGTCCAAGATCTAATGGACACCTAATAAGTGTTGACAGTTAACCGTTTCGTCCTTATGGGACTCCTCAGAACACTGCTGGTCAAGTGAGAAATCTTGCGAAGTTAATCAGACGGTTTTGTATCTAATTAAATGTAATTAGTGAGCGAACTATAGCAAGAGGCGCCATCTACCGAGATACGAGAGAAACAAAAAACCAAAAGCAGGGAAAAACACTGCTATACAATATCGATCAATGAAAAGATCGAATGCAAATAAAAGAAAACAACTATAGTCCGTGACCTACGACAGCTCTTTGTCTTTTCAGGCCGGATCAACGCATTTTGCATTTTTACCCGTCATCAAGACAGTGAGCGTCAATCAACGGAATTTTTAAGCCAAATAATACTAACAAACGTGAAATTTCATACCCGTGAATTTAAAAATCAAACAAGTTTCATGGCTAATCGGGCAAAAAGGATTTTTTTGTTTCCCTCATATTTTTCCGTGGGTAGCTTGAAAGCTTAACCTCACGGGGGTCCAAGATCTAATGGACACCTAATAAGTGTTGACAGTTAACCGTGAACACTGCTGGTCAAGTGACAAATCTTGCGAAGTTAATCAGACGGTTTTGTCTCTAATTAAATGTAATTAGTGAGCGAACTATAGCAAGAGGCGCCATCTACCGAGATACGAGAGAAACAAAAAACCAAAAGCAGGGAAAACACTGCTATACAATATCGATCAATGAAAAGATCGAATGCAAATAAAAGAAAACAACTATAGTCCGTGACTGCTGCAGGAAACGAGAGCCGAATATCTGTCAGCCTCTCCGAGGCTCTCCTCACAAAGGAGTACATGGAGAGGAAGTAATCATTGAAAGGAAGTAATCATTGAAAAGGAAGTAATCATTGAAAAAGAAATTATAGAATATAAAAAGCTTAAATCCGAAAAAGCTAGCGGATCTAAGGAAATATACGCTGAGATGCCCAAAAATGGATCAGAGAAACTACTAGAAAATCTCACATATATTATTAATTAATGCATAAACGGACATCCAGTACCTGATGATTGAAACATGGCATTCATATCCTCAAAACATAAAAAGAAAACAAGCTGAATTGGAACAACTACTGAGGAATTTCAGTAACCAGTACTCTAAGGAGATTGTACGGTAGGATTCTTAGAGATCTAATACAGAATGATTTTCATGAACAAGAAGAAGAACAAAGTGGGTTTCGTGCAGGCAGATCTTGTAGTGAAATATAGAGACTCATGTTACCTTTGTGGACCTACAAAAAGCATATGATACCGTTTCAGTAGAAAAATTATAAACAATGTTAGAGCAAACTAATATCAATCATAAATACACAAACGCGATAAAAGAACTAAGCGATAAAAGAACTAAAAGGGTCAAAATTTAAAATTAAAATTGGAAATCGACTTTCAAAAGAATTTTTGGTAACGAAAGGGATCTCTCCAACACTTTTTAAAATATATGGCTACTGCGATCTAAAAAACTGGAAACGTAAAGTACACGGCATGGGAATACAACTTAACGAACGATTTACCATTTACACACTACAGTTTACTAACGAACAAGTAATTGTAGCTAATGATAAAGAAGACATGGAGTATATGATGAGAAAGTTAATGGAAGAATACCAAAAGTGGGGATTAACAGTGAACGTGGACAAGACACAGGACTTATGTATTGGAAACGTATCCAGTGAGTTAGAACTAGATAATGGACAAACAATATCTCCATGCAATGAGTATGTATACTTGGGTGTCATATAAAACAGGAACAGACTGTAAAGAACTGTAAAAAAGAATAGTAAAAGCAAAAAAGGTTATTGGATGTCTCAAAAATATTTTATGATGCAGAGAGATAAAAAAGAATGTAAAATTCAACATAATATAAAACAGTGATGAAAACCAGGGATGTATACAAAAATTCAGCCAGCATCTGTTTTTTTAGTTTCTTCACTAATTTTACTGGGCTACGTACAGAGATGTCAGAAAGTACAATAAGATTTGTAAAAGTACTTGAAGTTTTAAGTACATTTTCTTTTTTTAAATATATTTCAATATACTTAAAGTACAATTTGGTGTACTTGAAGTAATTTACTTGACAAAATCAAATAGGCACATTGTAAAAATACTTTAAGTAATAACTAAAATTACTGGATTGTAGTTGTAGTTTAAGTAAAGTACTTATAAGTACATAAAGTACAATTTCAAGTATTTTACTTAAAGTACAATTTCAAGTATTTTACTTAAAGTACAATTTCAAGTATTTTGCTCAAAGTAAAATTTCAAGTATTTTTTTTTTAAGTACAATTTCACGTATTTTACCTGAAGTACAATTTCAAGTATTTTACTTAAAGTACAGTTTTAAGTATTTTACTTGAAGTAGAATTTCAAGTATTTTACTTGAAGTTAAATTTCAAGTATTTTACTTGAAGTAAAATTTCAAGTATTTTACTTGAAGTACCTGACAACTCTGGGTACTTACCGCATCCGTCGCAGACTTTGCACTCCTCGCAGAACCACTTGCTGCCTTTGGCGAGCAACGCTGCCAAATCGGGCCCTGCCGCTGTGCAACTCAAATGAACGAACGCTCCGCAAGCCGAACACGAACTCAACTTCTCCGGTACGCCTTTTTCGTTCTTCTGTTCGGTGCCCAAACATTCTGTGCATATGGGCAGAAGGGTTGAAGCCTAAGAAAAACAAGAAATATATTCTCAAATGTATTGACCTGGGCAACTCAAAAGGTATTTTAGCTACAGTACAAGGTGTTTCAAATTGGGCACTTTTTGGAGGTTGAGGTACTTTCAAGAGAGATGCACAAAAAAGGACCCCAATCGTGCTCATAAAAATCCCGTACACGGAAACTTGTAATGGGTTACAGTGAATATCGGTTATAACGATATCGGATATTACATATCGGTTATAGCGACGACATATTAAGGTCCCGACCGAGCTCTGTACTTAATGCATTGAAGACATGTTGCTATAACGACATCGCATATAACGACGTACTTATAGACTTATAAAAACTTATAGACGCCCTCCTAAAATGTAAATTTTTAAGCTTCTCTTAAAAATCGATGATTGTATTTTAAAGCGATTTATGAATTATTACTACTACTATGTCGGTTTAGAACGTTTCTCTACGTTGTCCGATACCTATTCTCCACCTCCTTCGATGCTAACAATCATCTTCTGTTAGGTTTTTTTGACCCATTGATCTTTGGATTGACTGTTGCCATTCCAGTTTAGGACGCCCTCTTTTTCTGCGCCTTATTGGTTGCCATTCTAGAACCTGCTTTGGTAATCTTTCGTCGTTCATCCGTTGTACCATATTAGTTGTCTTTTATTCATGTCATCCGTTATGCTTCCCTCGATTCCCATTCTTTCTTTTATGGTATCATTTCTTATATAATCTGTTCTAGATATTCTCATTGATCTTCTTATTGCATCGACACAACATACAACAAGTCTCTATTCCATACAACAGCGTGCTTTTCACCATTGTTTCATATCTAGTAAATTTTACATTCGTTTTAACTTCTGCTCCATAAAATACTGTTAAGACATCCAATAACCTTTTTTGCTTTTACTATTCTTTTTTCCAGTTCTTTACAGTCTGTTCCTGTCTTATCAAATGTGACACTTAAGTATATGAATAAATAAATTAATTACTTAATAAATATATACTCAGTTTTTACCTCAAGGGAATTAAGTGACAACTTGATCACTGTCGAAATAATAAATGACATCTTTTCAAAATAGGGTGGAGCCATTCTTGAAAATCACAAAAACTTGTTCACAGAAAATTTTTTGATGCAAACTATAGAGGAGGAATGGTGTCGACTTTTTTACTTAAAATTTACCACTAAGAATTTACTCTTTTTGACATCTGCAAAGTTAGTACCCAGCTAAATATTTAAAAAAAATACAACAACTTTATAGAGAATATTATTATACTTTGATTTTTCACATTTTTTAGGGATTATTATTATTATTATACTTTGATTTTTCACATTCTTTAAAAATAATGCACTGTGTGTGTTGTTTATAGTGGAAAGATTTTGGTGTATCATTTTTTACCTTCCTAGCCCGCACAGCAAGGGTTTTGTTTCAGACAAAAAAAATTTTTTTTTGATAACGCCAAAATGTGTTATTTGGCTGTATTTTGACCTACCCTAGCAGTCGTCGTGATGTCTGTCTGTGTGTATGTGTGTGTGTGTCACTCTGTCCGTAACACGATAGCTCCTAAACCGCCCAACCGAATTTTATGAAATTTTTAGTTGAAATAGTATTCGATACTGAAACGAGCTGATTAGATTTTGGTCGAAATTCATCAATGCTGAATGACAGTTTTTTGACAGCTAAAAAGTTTAAAAAATGCTAACTTTTTAACGAAGCGTCGCATCAATATGCGGTTTTCTGAATATAGTAGTACACATTTTTTTCAAAAATTTGTGCTATAACCAAAAACTTGGTATGAGCTTTCGTTTAGGAGATATTTAAAAAAAAATGTTTTTCGAGTTGATATAGATTGGAGTTTACTTGGAGTGTGCTAATGGGTTAGGAAGGTATCAAATCCGTCATGGATCCATTTATTTCAAAATGTTTTTGTTTGGTGCATTTATTGTTTCTGGAATTTGGAAATTCCATTTATAGACTACGCGATCAGTTAGAAAGTTTTTTCTTCCAAGAAGAAGGGTTTTCTTTTTTTAAAGTTTTTGGTGGTGTTTTCTGAGGTTTAGGTTTTGATTTTTTTGGAACATCTTCTAGTTTTAGGTCTGTAGATATTAAGATTTTGTATGTTTCAATAAGGTCTTGGATTAAACTTTTTTTTTTATTGTATTTTTACCTTCCTAGCCCAGAAGGTATTGTTATCAATAAAAAAAATTAGAGCGATAACGCCGAAAATGTGTTAGTTGAACATCTTAGCAATCTCGTCGTGATGTCTGTCGGTCTACGTGTGTGTCTGTCGGGTCCACGAAAGATCCGGACCGGAAGGACCAATTTTCGTGACATTTTCATGAAAAATAGTGTTGACACTGTAACGAGCTGATTAAATTTGACAGTTTTTTGACAGTTAAAAAATTAAAAATATGCTAATGTTTTAATGCAGCATTGCATCAATATGCGGTTTTCAAAATATAATAAAACACATTTTTTTATCAATAATTTATTATTCTTTTATTACCTTCCTAGAAAGCGTAGCAATGGCTAGAGAAGATATTTCTGAAGAAAAAATTTTTTTTGAGATAACGCCAAAAATGTTTTATTTGGATGTATTTTGAGCGACCCTAGCAATATCGTCGTGATGTCTGTTTGTGTATGTGTGAGTGTGTGTATATTATTTCTGTCCGTAACATGATAGCTCCTAAACCGCCGAACCGATTTTCATACAATTTGCAGGTAAAATAGTGTTGTTCGACACTCTTACGAGCTGATTAGATTTGTCAAAATCCATTAATGCAATGACAGTTTTTTGACAATTAAAAACTTTAAAACATACTTTTTAAAAAACTTTTTAACGGAGCATCGTATCACTGTTTTCGGAATATAGTAGACTATAATATTTTACTTAATAATTCGTGTTATAACCAAAAACTTCGTAGGAGCTTTAGTTTCTGAGATTTTTACAAAAAACTGTTTTTCATCATGGCTTTACTTGAAGTATGATAATAGGCTAGCTAGGAAGGTGTCCGATCCGTCATGGATTCATTTATTTTTTTAATAATTTTCTTTTATCTATTATTTTTTAAATGAATTTTTTATTATTTTATATAAACGCGTAAACTTTCCGAACACGATAAAAAAAACCCTGAACAAATAGAAATAAAATTACAGGGTATTTGAATTGTCAACGCGTCAAAGAACAAACGTTAACTACTTCACTCAATTGAACTCGACTCAAAAACCGTGTGGACCTCAAAAAACTATTACGTTACAGTTTGTTGTCAGCGCTCCGTGTTCTAATCGATAAAACTAGTGGGATTCCACGTTATTATAAATTTATAATTTTGAGCAATTTTACTACCCCTTTAGTCAGGGTGCCAAGCCACAAAAGGGCCTTATAGTTGAGTGGCGTATAGTGAAAAATCGTGTCCCGTGGGATAGTTATAAGCTATAAGTTTAAAGAAACAAAAATTGTATGCGAAAGTAGTTTTATATTTATATATATATATTTATCGGTTTCGTTCTACGTCTTCCGATACCCAATCTCCACTCGTTTCTGTTTGCCCATTAATTCATCATCTAGGCCTCTTATTTTTATTTCACTGTCTATTCCTTCTCTCCAGCTTCTCCTCGGCCTTCCTCGTTTTCTTCGGCCAGTTGGTTTCCATTGTAATATTTGTTTAGGTAGTCTTTCATCATTCATTCTTTGTACATGTCCGTACCACACCAGTTGTTTTGTTCTTATATTATCCACTAAAGTACGTTCACCCACTGTCATAATTTCTCTTATTCTTTGATTTGTAACTCCTTCTCTTTTTGATTTCCCTGCTGCTCTTCTCCAATAGTCCATCTCCGTAGCGGAAATCACTTTTTCTGTTCTATCCTTGATAGGCCATACTTCTGAGCCGTATGTAATAATACTTTTCACAATGGTGTTATACATAAGCTTTTTGTTATGTTTTGATTTACTTTGGTCCCAAATTATTCCATTTAATAAAGTTAATGCTTTTCTTCCTTGTACGTTTCGATCTTTTATAGCTTTGTCTAGTGTTACGTCAGCTGTAATTTTTAGACCTAAGTATTTATACTCATCATAGGACTGAATTCGCTGCCAAGTATTTAAGATTAGATCCTGTTTCATTTCACCGATACACATATACTCTGTCTTATTGAGATTAACCTCTAGTCCCCACTTATTGTACTCTTCTATTAGTTTTCGGGTCATATATTCGAGGTCGTCATAATCCTGAGCCACTACTATCTGATCATCGGCGAAACATAAAGTATACAAGGTGGTTTCGTCCAACGGGATTCCCATGTTTTGGCATTTTCTCTTCCATAAGGACTTGTTCCAAGTATATCTTGATGAGCGTAGGCGAGATACAGCAACCTTGCTTAAGACCTTAATTTAATTGAAAACCTTTGGTTAATTTTGCTTGTATTTTAACTTTTGCCTTATTATTGCGGTATAACTCTTTGATGGCCTTAATTAGTTGTACGCTCATGTTTGTGTTTTCCAACGCTTTCCAAAGTAGATTTAGTAGTATACTATCATATGCCTCCTGCAAATCGACGTAAAGCAGATGAAGCTCTTGTCCGTATGCCATTTTCTTTTCAATAAGTTGGGTTATACAAAAGAGATGATTAGAAGTCGATCTACTCGCCCTGAAACCGGCTTGTTCTTCTGCCTCCATGTCTTTATATTCGCTTTCCACTTTATTTATTATTATTTTACCGTATATTCTGCTTAGCGTACTAGTCACAGATATACCTCTATAATTGTCACATATATCTTTCCGTCCTTTCCTATCTTCCCCACAAAAAAAGGACTAGTTTTATATTTAATTTATTAATTTTTCCTGTCCACCTCAAGTACGCCCCTGTATCCTGGCCCTGCACTGGGTTCCATCGGAGCACCACTTCTTAAATGGCATTTTTAGATGTCTGCTACCTCTGTGCCAAATTTCGTAATGGTACGCGAAAATGCAGACAAGCCCCTAAATTTCCCTCTTAGGCCACAAACTACTATTAATAACTATCCTGTAATATGCATTCATGTATCATAATTGATCGACTAATAAACATACAAATATTTTAAACTATGATACATGTAACACATTATTCCAGTCAGTCGGTTCTCATCAGAACGTTGGAAATTAAAAATTCAGGATTAAGTCAATAAATATGTGAAAATAAGTTATCTATATATTTGGAAACTTTTTTAGAACTTTGACATATACTATAAATCCTAGAGAAAATATCTAGTAGTATCTTGCGTTAGTGAGCTATGAATATCGCTTGGTAGAGTGGCAGGTACGAATCACAGATTAGAGTCTAAAAAACTGGACACGTAAAGTAAAGGGCATGGGAATACAACTTAACGACCGATTTACCATATACACACTACAGTTTGCTGACGACCAAGTAATTGTAGCTAATGATAAAGAAGACATTAAGTATATGATGAGAAAGTTAACGGAAGAATGCCAAAAGTGGGGGTTAATAGTGAACGTGGACAAGACACAGTAATTACGTATTGGAAACGAATCAAGTGAGTAAGAACTGGAACATGGACAAACAAAATCTCCATGCAATGAGTATGTATACTTGGGTATCAAATTTGATAAGACAGGAACAGACAGTAAAGAACTGGAAAAAAGAATAGTAAAAGCAAAAAAAAGGTTATTGGATGTCTTAGTATTTTATGGATCAGAGAGATAAAAAAGAATGTAAAATTTAACATATATGAAACCACGGTGAAAAGCACGATGTTGTATAGAATAGAGACGCGTAACAGAAAAATACAAAACAAAAATGGAAAGCGTCGAAATGGATGCAATAAAAACATCAATGAGATTATCTAGAACAGATCATATAAAAAATGAGACTATAAAAGAAAGAATGGGAATTGAGGTAAGCATAACAGATGACATCACTAAAAAGCAACTGATATGGTCCGGCCCTGTACAACGGATGAACGACGAAAGATTACCAAAGCAGATCCTAGAATGGCAACCAATGGGGCGCAAAAAACAGGGCGTCCTAAACTAACACAAGGATCAATCAATGTAAAGCAACTTGAAGAAGAAGAACATTCCAACTTTAGGTTAACAAAATTTGTCAATGCCTATAAAAAAGTTGCAGGTGGGTAGGGACAAATAAATATTTTCAATGAAATAAATAATAAACAATTAGAAGAAAATTTTGCATTGCAAAATAGGGAGGGAAATCGATAAAAATGGCATTGCTCATATAAATTTACAGTATTCTGGGATAGACTGTTATTATTATATGACTTGACATTTAAAATAAAAATACTGCCAATAAAATTAATCACACATAAATTAAAATACCCACTCGAGGATAACTTATTTCTTTTTTTATTCTTCTTTTTAATAATTAATCTGATCTAATACCTTCCTAGCCCATTAGCACACTCCAAGTGAACTCCAGCCTTGAAAACAGTTTTTGTAAATATCTCAAAAACGAAAGCTCCTACAAAGATTCAGGTAATAAGAGAAATTGTTGAGAAAAACGCCTTCCACTATAATTCGAAAATCGCATATTGATGCGGTGCCCCGTTAAGAAGTTATAGCATATTTTCAATATTTTAATTGTCAAAAAACTGTCATTAGCATTAATGAATTTTGACCAAAATCTAATTAGCTTTTTACAGTGTTGTACACTATTTTACCTCAACATTTTATAAAAATGAATTAAGCAGTTTAGGAACTATCTTGGGCCGGAAATACATACACACACACACAGACAGACGTCACGAAGATTTTGGTCAAAATTCATAGATTTTTTTTGGCAGTTAAAAAATTGAAAAAAGGTTAAATTTTTTAACAGAGCACTGCATCAATATGTCGTTTTCGGAATCTCGTAGAACACATTTTTCTAAATAATTTGATTTGTAGGAGCTTTCGTTTCTGAGATATTTATAAAAACTGTTTTCTAGACTGATATAGATAAGACCCATCATGGAACCATTGATTTTATTTTAAATCAACATTAATTTTTAATTGAAAGCTTAATAGCTCTAAATAAAAATAAATTTTACTACAATTGTACTTAAAGGTTTTATAAAATACTCTGCCAATATATGGGCCCCTAAGCTCACTATAGTGTACGTGTGAGCTAATATAACTAACAACTAAAATATATTTTATTCAACTCCAGACTAAATTACCTTTTGTTTGATACCACACAAGCCATGTTTTGGCTTCAACTCAAATTTTTGAAATCTACCCCCACCCTTAAAAAAACAAAAACTATAATGTATTTTGTTTAACTCCGGACTCAATTACCTTTCGTTTGATATCATACACGCCATATTTTCACTTAAACTCTAATTTTTGAAATATACCCCCCCCCCTTTTTTTTAAATAAATTAAAATGTATTTTGTTTAACTCCAGACTCAATTACCTTTCGTTTGATATCACACACGCCATATTTTCACATAAACTCAAATTTTTGAAATCTTCCCCCACCCTTTTATTTGGCTTGTGTTCGGTGGATTTTGTTCATTTTTAAATGGGACCATCTCGACCCAGCCTAGGCACCAAATTTCATTAAAATCGGCCAAGCGGTTTTTGAGTTATGCGCGTTGGTCGTTACAGACAGACATACAGACATACAGACAGACATACAGACAGACAGACAGACAGACGGCGCGACAAAAAAGTTTCAAAATCATCTGAAACGCAAAGATTTATAAAAAAATTTGAAACCGGAGCAACTTTTTTTTACTAGTATAGTATATGTGTGAGCTAAAATACCAAAATCATAAAAATTTGAATTATTAAGGTAAAATGTCCCGTTATTGATATATTAAACCCTAAAATTGAGGAAAAAAATCATAAAATTGTTAGTTTTCAAGTAAAATTACTTTTTTAAATTGAAAAATTTACTTTCAAAATTTCGTGACAGATTTGCACTATCAAATTTGTAAGTAATAAAATTTATAAATAAAAAAAATATATTCAAAATTTTAAGTTATTTTTGCCACGTATTGATAGAGTAATTTTGTGAAATTTAAGCTATTTATAACCAAAGTAATTGATTCTATTTTTGGCCTAAATTATTTTATTATATCTTTATTATGAGTTATTAAAAATAAAACAGTTTAAACATTTGAAGAGAATTTTAAATATTTAGAAATCATTAAAACCTAGAATTTTGATATTAGGACAATACCTCAAAAAATATACAGGGTGATAATAATCATTAAGCATACCAAATATCAGGAAAAAACTACAAAGTGATATTTTTTCAGGGGTCATACCCACTTTTTTCCCCCAGAACTTTTCTGCAATAAGCTAATGGCAGATTCAAAAATATAGAATTGATTCTTTGTTTTATTCAGAAACTTTTTTATCTCTTGCAGTTTTTTGTATCTCTAACCGTTTTCGAGAAAAAAGACGAAAAAGAAAATTTGTACCCTGTTAAATGTCACTATTTAAATTTTTCTGTAATTTCTGAATAGCAATTGAAGAGACAAATTATCTTTTTTTTTTCTCAAAAACAGTTGAGACAGTTTTCAAGGAATTCATTTTATATCTTTGAATCTACCAGTGGCTTACTGCAAAAAAGGTCTGGGAGAAAAAAGGGGGCATGACCCTGAAAATAAATTTTACTATGGTAAAAAAGGTTTTATAAAAAAAAAATCAGGAAAATTAACATTAAGTCTTACTTTGGGGGTTTCTGTTACTGTGGAGCCTTTTCTGCCTCCAGACGCCCGTTTTCTCGCATTTGGAGGTGTTTCAACATTGTAGTTGTATTTGAAATTTTTCCCATTGATGATCAAGAAATTTTTTGCTACTCCTTTTGTTGTTGCAAGCTGAATAAGTTTCACGAGAGTCCCTGTATAAAAAAATATATTTTAAAAATTTTGTGAAAAAAATAATTCTAATAATTTACAAATTTTTTTAAAATAATATTCCTACAATTTTTTTTATCAAATTCTTGCAACATTCTTCAAGTTTCCAAAACAAATTAAGTTATAAACCACTCTTACTCTCACTGTAATTTTATCCTCTAGAGGATAAACAGAGATAATCTACCACTAAGAACCACTTCAAAATCTACTAACCCTCAGTAACCTCCTCCACAGTGTGTGACTGCCTGATATACTTTTCAATTGACTTCAAACTTGAACCATCCCTCTCCCCCAGTTCCCTTATTGCTTTGCGAACAACCCTAGTAAGGTCACTGGTGTCAGTTACTTTTAGAATCCTTGCTTGAAGAAGGGGATTCGGATCCTAAAAAACATTAATTAAAAACAATGTCTAGTGTTACATACAAATAAAATCTCTTTGAAAAAGAGTTTTGCTCCAATTATCTTTTTAACAACTCTAACTTGAACCAGAGCAAACAAAAGTCAATAAAAAAAACGGAAAATTAGAACTTTTAATACCTTGTAAGTACTCTGCCCCTTATTATAGACCTTCAAAACAGCCCCACTAGCCACTGCCTCCTCCAATTTCTCCCCAATTTCATCTTCATGGAAGTTATTGTGGTGCAGTTTGATAGCATGGCAAATCCTCTCTATGCTGGGTCTCTGCTTTTGTGTTCGGATCTTTCTAATTGCATCCAGGATCCAAGCATTCCATGTTTGGGAGTTAGCATTAGCCATTTTGTTACTAAAAAAACACCCATTACAATTTAGTATGGCGTGAAGCCAGGGAACAATTATTCACATAAAAAAAAATTGCAAAGGAGAAATAAAGCACAATAAACCATCATATAAGCCCAGCTTAATTTATTCAACTTCTTTTACTTGTTTCATCAAATTTTCGAGCTTACCAATATTCGATAAATAATAGTGTTCAGCCCTAACCCTAGAGAATAAGCTGTTTCTCTAAAATATTCAAAATCACAAAAAAACTTGAAATTAAAATTTTAAAAACAGAAAACTAAGGTTAGATTAAGATGGACCTTTTGACAGAGCTCTATTTTCGTTTGACCTCCTGTCACTATGTGGAGCCACTTTTGATAATGGTGAAGGTTGTATAAAGGTGCCAATCAGAAGCCTGTAATTTGTTTATTTTTTAATGTAAACAAAATTTGAATATGACCGTTATTGATAAGAGTGTTTTTGAGGCTTTTTGAAGTCTTTTTGTGTTAAATTTATTTACTTTCCTGCTTATTACTATCTATTTTATCAGATTTGATCAGGGAAAAAGTTCAATAATGGGTAATTTTTCTAGTTTTTTAAAAATGATTATGAGTGAGTAATTTTAATCTCTCGGGATCCCAATATGAAATTAGAAAATGCCTTCTAAATGACACCTTGAAAAAGCTAAACTGTAATATTAATTAATTTCCAGATTTTATTAAAAGTAGGACGACAAAATTTCATTTGCCGACGGGTTTGAGCGGCTGCCACATCCAAATTTTTTTCCTCTGTTTTTTCCTTGTGGGCAAACAAAAATCGATGAAAAGCCATTTTTGTCGTAAAAAACAACTCACAAAATCGTAAAAATGAGGTAAAATAAGTGAGTAATGAATAAATAGGATGCAACGGCGCGTTTGTGTTTCCGTTCGTCGGGCATTATAAATTCCCATAGTAGCCATATTGGGTGCTTAAAACCAGTATTTTTAGAGGCAATTTATTCCTATTTTCCATAATTTGACTGCACATTATTACTTTAGTTACAAAATACAATACAATCTTATTAATCTAGCATAGATTTTATTGACAAGAACTTACGGTTTCAGGTAGAAATTCTAGAAAATAGGGCGACAAGTTTGTCGTAAGCAAACACCGTAAAATACACCATCCGACGGCAAATGAACGCGTTTGCAAATCTTACAAGCTTTTTTTGTAGTTTATGTTTAATTAATTCTTTAAATAACACTTGCACCAACTGAGAAACACACAGAAATTTTTATTTTGATACTTTTTTTGAGGTAAAACGCAACAAAACCGGGTCGAAATTGCAAATTATTTGACGAGGTAAAATATCACAACAAAACTACAAAATGGCCTGTAATGGCGCGCGCATCTGTCCCCGTCCCTCATTAAACCGGTCACATTATACCGGCATAGTACGTCCACTCAGTAAAAACTTTCTACATTTTTGTAATGAACTTTTGACATACTTCAACAATAATTAGCTAAGTAGTGGCGTTACTAGATAAAAAAGGTTCTATTCTATGGGATTGTGAACATGGGCATAAACATTTCCGTTGTGGCTGGGGACATGAAAATTGATTATGAGCGCAAGCCTGTATTATTTCAGTTTACAAAGGACATTTATCACAATAAACACTTCATCTAAATCGCTTTATATATAGACTTGTGATTCTTTTTTACAAAGAAAGGTCTTCAGATCTATGAAATTTTTAGTATTTTATTACTTAAACTGTTCCAAAATGACTTTTTATGAATAATATAATTACTGATTTCATTGGACCAGTGTACTAATGCAAAAAATGCTTTTTTTTAAACTATGTTTTTCTTTATTCAAAATTGTCATAAACCACTTAATTTACTCATTTTTTGTGGTAAAAATCAAAAATAAATATTTTTTTTTTATAAAAAAAAAGAAAAAACAGATTTTTAATTTGATGTACTTAATGTATTTAGAACCAAATTCCAAAATATACATTTCCATGCATTTTACAAGCTACTTATAGGAAGTTTACATTAATTCTACTTTTTTTTAAATAAAATACATTTTATAAAAGTTGTCACCTACTAAAACTAAAATAAATCTATCTAAACCATAATACAAAAAATAAGTATGTTTCAACCAAACACTGTTGCATTCTATTCAAAAAAATGCAAAAAAACATCACAATTTTAGAATATATCAAAATTTTTAAGGACAAATACAAAAATTTATTATCAACTCTTATAAATAAAAAAAAATTAAACTGTTTTAATTAAATTAGTTCTCTTAGTATGGGGCATATCTTCTGGAGGGGGACATTCCACGAACAGGAGGCCTAGAAAAAACAAAAAGTAAATTAGTGAAAAATTAAAAAGTAACAAAAAAAAATCCATTTGTAAAAAAATTCAGAGCTCCCAGAAAAAACAGTAATTACCTTCTATCTTCAAAGGTATCCCGACTGAAGTCTTGATAACCTCGGCCCAAGCCAGACATTCCTGCAGAGGGAGGTGGGGACCTCCTGCTAAACATGCCATAATCACCACCACCAGCACCTCTTGAAAAACCAGAATCACTCATTCTGCCACCTAGACCTGCAGAGCCTGCACCCCTGAAACAAAAGAAAAAGAACTTTAGCTATAAGAAATATTCAGTTTAATATTTTTAGATTCCCTTTTTTTTTGTAATTTGATAATTACCTCATTCCACCTCCAATAGATGGCATTGGTGGTAAAGGCTCTCTTCGAGGAGGCAGAGGTGGGGGCAAGAAGTCTCTTCCTCCCCGCATTCCCATGTCTCGCCCACTGCCCATTCCAGAGTATCTACGTTCATAGAGGTCCCGTTCATCAGGGAATCTCCTGTCATAGTAGCTGTCATACCCATCCTAGAAGGAGGAAGAAAAAAGATTAGATTTTTTGTGAAAAGAAAAAAAAGATATTTAAAATTAATAAATCATTTATTAATATATGTTACAGAAATCCAAACTTAAAGTTATATAAATAAATATTACTTTTGAAAATAATGGATTTCTGTACTAATAATTTATTAATTTTAAATACTTTTTTTCCATCTGGTAATGAAAAAGTTTGCAACATTTTTTTTGTACATTTTGCAGTTAAAAATAGCATATTTGTTTTGCTTTAACTTTTTATCCCTGTTTTCAATTTCAGGCATAAAAAGTTTTTTTCCCAAAAATAGAATAAAAGTAATGTTTTTATTCCAAAAAAAAGTTATAATAATGACATGAGGCAATACTTTTATTATAAAATAGGTATGTATATTTTGTAGTGAAAGAATGTTGCAAACTTTATTTGGTACTAATAACCCGCCCAGTAAAAAAAATTTAATTAAAAAAAAGAAATATTTATTAAAACCTGAGTTTTAGTATCCTTAAGACCAGTCTTGCCCCCATATGTGGACAAAGAAATAATGTGACAGCTTTCATCAATTTCAAAATGGCGGCGGAACCGGTCCATAAGAGTATTAAATTGGAAAAAGATTGAAAGTTTTGATTTAATTAAAAAATAAGCATAAAAAAATTAAAGTAAAATAAATATAAATAAGAGCGCGAATTACCCCAAATCTGCCCATCATGCGGTCGCGTAGGAAAGGTGGTGGTGGTGGTGGCGGATAGGGGTCGCGACCAAACATGGCACGCTCGCGGAACCTATCAGGCCCCATACTCTTGGGGCATTCCTTGGACCAGTGACCACCACGACCACAGCGGTAGCATTGTTCCGGATCACCCATTCCGGGACGTTGTCTCACGCGACTTGTTGAAATTTGGACTTTCATAGGCTGCCCGTCTACCATCATACCGTTCAGTTCTTTGATGGCTTCATTTATGTCACCCGATGACTCGACATGAACAAAACCGTAGTTTCGGACAATGTCACATTCGACTACTGTGCCAAACTTTTTGAATAGCTCGCGTACTTGCGGCGCTTTAGTGTTATCAGTGAGGTTGCCGACAAAGATCTTGGTGGTGGGTGTTTGAGGCGCCTTACGACTCTTGGCCGCCTCGCATTTCATTGACATCCCGTTGAGCATGTAACCGTTCAAGTTTGAAATCGCTTCCCGACCTTCTTGTTCGTTTTCCATATGAACAAAACCATAGTTCTTCACGACGTCGCATTCTACCACCTTGCCGTATTTCTCGAACAGGGGACGAAGCTCCGACACGTTGGTTTTCTCGGCGAGGTTTCCGATAAAGATTTTGAAAGTGCCCGCGCTGCTAAAACCCGGCATCCTGTCTTTTTCGTCGCCTGAAAAATCGCATTTAAACACGTCATTATCATAAATATCCGACGAACACGTCGTTACACATAAAGTGCCTGTCCCCCATGATTCATAAAAAAAAATAACACGCCTTGTGGATCCGAAAGGGGCCAATCAATAAAATTACGTGAGATTGAATTGAATTGAATTGAATGAGATTGCAGAAAATCTAAAAATTGGACGTAGATTCTGTATGGGGGACAGACACCGGTAAAATTACAGTCACGAAACGAAAAAGCATCATTGAAAATGCTTGAAAAATAGACCAAAATTTCATTTTTATTACATCAAGCGGCTTCGAACAAGAGACGCCATTAATGAGTTTCGCCGTTGGAAACTTTCAGACGGAAATACTGGCTCAAAACACAAAATTTCAACTTACCTGATTTATCCAATAATGACCCAACGAGATCTAAATATTTTTATAAAATTTTGCTTAATATTTCACGCGAAAATCCTTCGAAAACTGAAAAAAACGCGACAACACCCCACGTAAGCTACGGAGATCTCCCACAAAAATGGCGGATTTTCAACTTCCGTCTTCATTATGACACACGTATAGATATTCGTTATTAAATGCCAATTCACTCACTCACCACCTCTCTTTCTTTATTTGTAAACAATAGAAAAGGACAAACAGCGACCTTTTGATCTTAATCCTTAAAATATAACTAAAAATGAATAAGCTGATCGATCTGGCTGAACGATACTTGGGTGATTACGATTATTTTGTCTCGCTTTATTGCGTTAAATTAGATAAAGACACAGAGGTCAGGCTAGTTTGCGGCTTACATTAAATTTAACGATCTTTCCCTGGTAGGTGCTGCTCCAAACGGATTAAGCTTGAAGCCTTTCAAAGATCTTCGTGACCTCACTTCCTGGCGGCAAATTTAAATATTTCAAGCTGATTATTTCTTATTTCTATGATAATTTTTCAAATATATTGAGAATTTAAAGTTGCTGAATGTTCAGAACGTATCAGGAGATTTTGGTTGATCTATTTGCAATTTTCTAGGTGTAATATTAATAAAACTACTGCAACTACACTAAGTATTAAAGTTTTGCGGCCTATTTTGACCTTTGTAGAGAAGGAATTTCATAACCTGGAGACTGTAAACTTTCCCTCAGGATTTCTAAACCCCCATTTAATATTTCATAAGATTTATGAAAGACAGATAGACCAGTGTCCAGCATTCCAAAGTTCCTATAGAGCCCGGGCGCTCCTAGTTTGTATTAATTATTGTTTTGCTAATCGTTTGATCCCTGGCATTTGATTAATTTTCGAGCAAGGGACAGCTACATTTAGGCAGAAAGCTATGTAGCTTTAGCTAAGATATAGCCTAGGTATTTGGGCATTTGGTCACTTTATATTGAGTGGACTTAGAGCGAAGTTTTAGGACTTTGGAGAGCTCTAGATATAAATTTTGTTTCAATACAGAGATATTAATATTGAGAACGTTTTGGTATTACCTAAAACGACATTGCATTACCTTTACTTGTGTAGGTTGGAATAAAATAGAAATTTTCGTTAAATGTAACAAAATAATACAAGGTACCTAAGCCAAATATTGCCACCTTAACAAAATTCATTTTTTCCTTTCAACATTTTAGCTAGATTAATTTGTAATTTGGGGAACCAGTCTACTGTATGTTTTCTCAACAGCAAGGTATACCACTTATTTTTAATTTAAATATTATTTTTCTTAGAGGGGTTCTAAAAAGCATCGCAAAATGATAATATTTGGAATATCAGTCCCCAATATTGCCAGGTAGTGGCAATATTAAAAACATGGTTAAAAACACGAAAATAATAAAAAAAACAAAACTTTATGCATTTTTATTTTTTTTAAAAGCGTACAAAAAAGGGAGATTGTCAAAAAAAACAGTACCTACCATCCATTTTGGGAAGTTTCATGGGCAAACCCAGCCTCGGGGCCCAGGCCTCTCCCCAAGTCTTTTTAGATATTTTCCACATATTTTATGAATAAAAAAATTAAAAACATAAAAATCAGCATTTAGAGAAAAACTAACCAAAAGAAGGTGGAAACCGTATCATTGAAAGTCGCCACCCTGTATCTATCTATGGCAGAAGGATATTGTTAAAGGTTTCCCATACTATCGGGGGTTTGTGGCTTCAGTTAGGGGCTAGGGTTGGGGGGTCATGAAACCAATAAACTGAGCAATAAGACAAATCGCACTTGGACAGGTTAGACGTTTGTCCGAAACCAGAAAGGTTAATTTCGAAAGTTGCATGGCCCTTATCGTCTTGGACAACAAAAATGTATGTAGAGACCGTTTAACCACGGATCAAATGGTGATCCGTTGCTTAGCCAGCTTTGGGTATTTACCCGAACAAAAGCTAATATGTGTGTGTGTGCAAGTTATTTTTGTTATATTTGTGATTTTTGCAATTTTGGTAATTTTTGTAATTTTTGTAATTTTTGTAATTTTTGTAATTTTTGTAATTTTTGTAATTTTTGTAATTTTTGTAATTTTTGTAATTTTTGTAATTTTTGTAATTTTTGTAATTTTTGTAATTTTTGTAATTTTTGTAATTTTTGTAATTTTTGTAATTTTTGTAATTTTTGTAATTTTTGTAATTTTTGTAATTTTTGTAATTTTTGTAATTTTTGTAATTTTTGTAATTTTTGTAATTTTTGTAATTTTTGTAATTTTTGTAATTTTTGTAATTTTTGTAATTTTTGTAATTTTTGTAATTTTTGTAATTTTTGTAATTTTTGTAATTTTTGTAATTTTTGTAATTTTTGTAATTTTTGTAATTTTTGTAATTTTTGTAATTTTTGTAATTTTTGTAATTTTTGTAATTTTTGTAATTTTTGTAATTTTTGTAATTTTTGTAATTTTTGTAATTTTTGTAATTTTTGTAATTTTTGTAATTTTTGTAATTTTTGTAATTTTTGTAATTTTTGTAATTTTTGTAATTTTTGTAATTTTTGTAATTTTTGTAATTTTTGTAATTTTTGTAATTTTTGTAATTTTTGTAATTTTTGTAATTTTTGTAATTTTTGTAATTTTTGTAATTTTTGTAATTTTTGTAATTTTTGTAATTTTTGTAATTTTTGTAATTTTTGTAATTTTTGTAATTTTTGTAATTTTTGTAATTTTTGTAATTTTTGTAATTTTTGTAATTTTTGTAATTTTTGTAATTTTTGTAATTTTTGTAATTTTTGTAATTTTTGTAATTTTTGTAATTTTTGTAATTTTTGTAATTTTTGTAATTTTTGTAATTTTTGTAATTTTTGTAATTTTTGTAATTTTTGTAATTTTTGTAATTTTTGTAATTTTTGTAATTTTTGTAATTTTTGTAATTTTTGTAATTTTTGTAATTTTTGTAATTTTTGTAATTTTTGTAATTTTTGTAATTTTTGTAATTTTTGTAATTTTTGTAATTTTTGTAATTTTTGTAATTTTTGTAATTTTTGTAATTTTTTTTACAAAATTTACAAAATTTACAAAATTTACAAAATTTACAAAATTTACAAAATTTACAAAATTTACAAAATTTACAAAATTTACAAAATTTACAAATTTTACAAAATTTACAAAATTTACAAAATTTACAAAATTTACAAAATTTACAAAATTTACAAAATTTACAAAATTTACAAAATTTACAAAATTTACAAAATTTACAAAATTTATAAAATTTACAAAATTTACAAAATTTACAAAATTTACAAAATTTACAAAATTTACAAAATTTACAAAATTTACAAAATTTACAAAATTTACAAAATTTACAAAATTTACAAAATTTACAAAATTTACAAAATTTACAAAATTTACAAAATTTACAAAATTTACAAAATTTACAAAATTTACAAAATTTACAAAATTTACAAAATTTACAAAATTTACAAAATTTACAAAATTTACAAAATTTACAAAATTTACAAAATTTACAAAATTTACAAAATTTACAAAATTTACAAAATTTACAAAATTTACAAAATTTACAAAATTTACAAAATTTACAAAATTTACAAAATTTACAAAATTTACAAAATTTACAAAATTTACAAAATTTACAAAATTTACAACATTTACAAAATTTACAAAATTTACAAAATTTACAACATTTACAAAATTTACAAAATTTACAAAATTTACAAAATTTACAAAATTTACAAAATTTACAAAATTTACAAAATTTACAAAATTTACAAAATTTACAAAATTTACAAAATTTACAAAATTTACAAAATTTACAAAATTTACAAAATTTACAAAATTTACAAAATTTACAAAATTTACAAAATTTACAAAATTTACAAAATTTACAAAATTTACAAAATTTACAAAATTTACAAAATTTACAAAATTTACAAAATTTACAAAATTTACAAAATTTACAAAATTTACAAAATTTACAAAATTTACAAAATTTACAAAATTTACAAAATTTACAAAATTTACAAAATTTACAAAATTTACAAAATTTACAAAATTTACAAAATTTACAAAATTTACAAAATTTACAAAATTTACAAAATTTACAAAATTTACAAAATTTACAAAATTTACAAAATTTACAAAATTTACAAAATTTACAAAATTTACAAAATTTACAAAATTTACAAAATTTACAAAATTTACAAAATTTACAAAATTTACAAAATTTACAAAATTTACAAAATTTACAAAATTTACAAAATTTACAAAATTTACAAAATTTACAAAATTTACAAAATTTACAAAATTTACAAAATTTACAAAATTTACAAAATTTACAAAATTTACAAAATTTACAAAATTTACAAAATTTACAAAATTTACAAAATTTACAAAATTTACAAAATTTACAAAATTTACAAAATTTACAAAATTTACAAAATTTACAAAATTTACAAAATTTACAAAATTTACAAAATTTACAAAATTTACAAAATTTACAAAATTTACAAAATTTACAAAATTTACAAAATTTACAAAATTTACAAAATTTACAAAATTTACAAAATTTACAAAATTTACAAAATTTACAAAATTTACAAAATTTACAAAATTTACAAAATTTACAAAATTTACAAAATTTACAAAATTTACAAAATTTACAAAATTTACAAAATTTACAAAATTTACAAAATTTACAAAATTTACAAAATTTACAAAATTTACAAAATTTACAAAATTTACAAAATTTACAAAATTTACAAAATTTACAAAATTTACAAAATTTACAAAATTTACAAAATTTACAAAACTTACAAAATTTACAAAATTTACAAAATTTACAAAATTTACAAAATTTACAAAATTTACAAAATTTACAAAATTTACAAAATTTACAAAATTTACAAAATTTACAAAATTTACAAAATTTACAAAATTTACAAAATTTACAAAATTTACTAAATTTACTAAATTTTGTAACTTTAATAATACAACTCAACCACTCATTGTAAACAGCAAAAAACGCAGTTTGGTTCGCTTGGCGATAGCAAGTGTCATATGATGCCGTATTTTATTTTTGTATTCATGAAATATCTGGAAAATATGTAAAAAACTCTTAGCCCTGGGGGAAAGGACGGGTCTCGGAGGCCACGCTTGGTTGCGCCCATGAAGTAAATTCTGACTCCATGTCACATCGTTATGTGTCCAAGATCCCAAACTCTCTGATAGGTATAATCCGGTAGAAAGCGCAACTTTGGGAGCTGCCGAATATTCCAGGAATCCAGGAAAACTTATTTCAATTATTGCCAAACCAAAGTGTCCACTCAATACGTACAATTCCTTAAATGCCTCCTACCTTCGTCCTCCTTTCTATACATCAACCCTGTATCTGGGGTCTACCTCTTTAGATTGGAATTTCATAATCTGAAACTCTAGACCTGATGACTTATGTAAGAGCTTACCACTGTCTTACTTGACACATTTTACTCAAGTATTCTTTTCTAGATAGCATAGCACAAGATATCTTAATATGCAGAGATAGATGTCTTGACTATATCGTCAGCGAAACCCGAAAATTGTGTAACTCCACTTAGGACGAATTTGAGATTATGGTGTTACCCAGTGTTGCCAACTATTGGAAAGCGAAAATCTGTAGAAATCCGTAGGTTCAAAGAAGACTAATTAAAACAAAAAAAGGTGCTTTTTTACAATTAAAAAGTTTATATTGGTTTGATTTTTTTCTTTTTTTGACGGGAGTGCACAACTTTTTTGGTTCGGAATTGCACGAGAACGGTACGGTACCTACTGCTCCGTTCCAATGGATCTAAATAAACTTTTTTGCAGTGCCGCCAATTCTTTAAACGGATAAACCGTTATAATTAGAAGAAATAAAAAGTACGTACTTTTTTAACCTTTTTTATTTAGTTAAGGTACGTAAAAACACTAATATTTTCTAGTGCAACATACATAACTTAAAACATAGTTTAACTTTCGTGGCGCGAAGCGTTGTTTGACTCCCCATCAAACAACGCGCGAAGTAATACAATTCGTTCTAAATAATGTTGCAACGACCGTCCGCTAGATGTCTAGAAAAATAAGGTCACTGATCCAAGCAAAACCTTTTTACAAAATAATTAAAATGTAGGAAAAAATGTAAAGATAATAGGGACCTATTGCAATAGTGCCAGGCACAAATTGTGCCGGGCACTATATTAACAGTTTCGCATTACAAACTGACAGTTGATCTTTCAAAATTGACATACCAAAGTCGAATTTATAAATCCCGTCGTTTATTTTCCATTATTAGTGGCGTCACTATTAAATCCGGCTCGTATAATACACAAAGGCCTAATTTTGAAAGGACACAGCTGTTCTTATAATGAGAAACTGTCAATTTAGTGCCCGGCACAATTTGTGCCTGACACTATTGCAATAGGTCCCTACTGACGACTGATAAGGAGGCGCGGCCGCCGTTGTGTTTCGATGTTTATCGTTTTTTAGTAAAATTGCCAAAAATCTGTAGATTTGGATCCAAAATCGGATATCGCAGATCGAAATCCAAAATCCGTAGATCTACAGATAAATCCGTAGGGTTGGCAACACTGGTGTTACCTATCTTAACTAAAAACCAAAGCTATTACTGGGCGATTCCATGCACATTGAAAATTTTCTTATAATTGCCAATATATGGGCCCCTAAGCTCACACTAGGTACTATAGTTATAGTGTACGTGTGAGCTAATATAACTAAAAACTAAAATATATTTTATTCAACTCCAGACTAAATTACCTTTTGTTTGATACCACACAAGCCATGTTTTGACTTAAACTCAAATTTTTGAAGTCTACCCCCACCCTTAAAAAAAACAAAAACTAAAATGTATTTTGTTAAACTCCGGACTCAATTACCTTTCGTTTGATATCACACATGCCATATTTTCACTTAAACTCTAATTTTTGAAATATACCCCCACCCTTTTTTTTAAATAAATTAAAATGTATTTTGTTTAACTCCAGACTCAATTACCTTTCGTTTGATATCACACACACCATATTTTCACTTAAACTCTAATTTTTGAAATCTACCCCCACCCTTTTATTTGGTTTGTGTTCGGTGGATTTTGTTCATTTTTAAATGGGACCATCTCGGCCCAAAACCCAGCCTAGGTACCAAATTTCATTAAAATCGGCCAAGCGGTTTTTGAGTTATGCGCGTTGGTCGTTACAGACAGACATACAGACAGACAGACAGACAGACAGACATACAGACATACAGACAGACAGACAGACAGACAGACGGCGCAACAAAAAAGTTTCAAAATCATCTGAAACGCAAAGATATATAAAAAATTTTTAAATCGGAGCAACTTTTTTTTTCTCGAAAAAATTAGGATTACCATAGCTCACACTACTATAGTATAGTATATGTGTGAGCTAAAAATTAACTTAAAAATTTTGAATAAAAACTATGCACATATTTTTAATTAAGGACCATTTTTACCATATAAACTAAAAAAGCCATTTGACGGTACTATTTTTGTAAAGAAAATAATTAGTAAAACTTTTACTTTTCCTCCGTGTATATTTGTATAAGAATTTCCTAGTTTTAACAAGTTGACTGTGATTTAAACAAATTACTAGCGCTGTCAAAATTGATTTATTATTGATGGTGTCACTTTTGGTGACATATCGTGTATCGTGGTTTTTCTGTCAGGTAAGTTAGCACAAATTTATTTGATTTTTTAGTATTTAGGATTTTATGTCCCGTCAGTAATCAAAAAATACATAATCTTCTAATAACGCGGGCACTCCTGACTACATACTTCTACATAAATGTTAACTGTAAACTCATCTGTTACTCTGTTATTTGCCATTTTTGTTTTCCTCAATAAGCTTCACAATTTAAAAAAAAATCTTTTCCAAATTTGTCCCGTCAGTAATCAAAATTATAGAAATAACCATATACCTTAGTTTCTTGTTAATTATTCCTGTGTAATAATTCTAAACCATTTGGGGTTATTTTATACATAGTTTACTAAAATTTCCTTGTCCGCTTTTAGGATGGGAAAAGTAAACACTCGTCGCAGAGAAAAACTTAGAGAGAATGTTAGAAACTACCGCATAAAAATTTTTGCAAATGAAACGACGAAGCAAAGCTACCTAACTAAATGACCGCACTGGATCAAATTCCCTTTAAATCTGCTCAATCTTTAGGTAAAGCTGTGAAAAGAGTTAACAAATCTTTACCGCAGCACACAGAAAAGAAAATGGCTGTTATTTCCAAGCGTTTTAACATCAATAGATCCCAATTTAAAAATTGCAAAATCTGATGATGATTTTTTGCATCCAACATACTATTTGGAACCAAACGTCTTTGGAGATATCGATTTCAATCATTCTTATGGTAGAAGCAGATGAAATAAACTACGTAAAACCTTTCTTAAATAAAATGTGGGAAACTGGAAAAGCCATTCCAGAAATAAGCAGGTCACATCATTTTAAATACATTGAGGGCAAGTCCATTGAAATTAGAAAGACGTGGCAATCACAGAAATCAATATTATTCAATTGTTTTCGATAAAGTTAATATGTTTTTTGTATTTAGTTAGTTATGTGTTGTTAAATATTTGAAATACATTTTTTGAAAAGTTGACAAAAATTGTCCCGTCAGTAATCTCCCATCAGTAATCATTATATCAATTTTTATAAGCTAAACAAGTAATTCAATATAATTACTATTATGTTTTATAAACTTGTTTAGAGTACAGTTATTGACTATAATTTAGAAATATTTTGTTACATGTTTAATTTCAGAGAACTATAGAATCAAACTTTTGCAAAAAATCTCTGCCCGAATTTCTGTCCCGTCAGTAATCACACTTTAAAAAATTATATCTTTTAAACTATCATAAGCTAAGATAAATTTTTCTTTGCATAAAAATTGCCTGCATTGATGTTTACCTGTAAACCAAAAATTATTGATTAATGATTACTTCTACTATAGAAAAAATGATATAAATGCCTGTAAATATGTGCGATTTGTCCCGTCAGTAATCATGGAATCGCCCTACTATAGAAAATGTATGTCTGAGGAAAGCAGATTTTTTAAAATTAATAAAATAGAAAACTCCAGTTAGCTGTTAACCAATTTAAAAAAAAATGTTTTGGTCTCTTCTCTAAATTTTGTCAAATTGGATTTACACATTTTTTGGATTTCGCCGACGATATCATATTTGAGCTAAGCAAAAAAATCGAACCGTAGGCAACTAAAAAAAATTAAATAAAGCATTATAGTTATTTTTAACTAGGGCATATAGTCAGGAAGCGAAATAGCCACAGAAATAGTTATTTAGGGACGATTAAGAGCATCCTAGAAACTGAAATTAAAATATAGTTTGCTAGAACGAGATGAAGTTCTCCTAATTTTTAATTTTCGAAAAGTCGAATTTGCCTTGGGGCTCTCTGGTCGCGGGAACGAAAGATGCTGCTAATTAGAAAACCGGAACGCGACGGCACAGGGTAAACAACATATTTTCCCGAAGAAAACTGAATTTTAAACAAATTTTCCTCATTTGAGATTTAAGAGCATCATATCCTTCGAAAATTAAACCAGCAATTTAATGTCTCTGGCCCAGATCAGAGCAAGCGCGGATCCGGACATAAATCTAGGGGGGGGGGGTGTCGACGAAAAAAATATTAGTGCATTTATTTTTTTTCTAGGAATTATCCGCTAGGCTCTTTATTTCCTTACTAAAAGTGCATATATTTTTTCTAAGGGGGGGGGGGGAATTAACACGTTACCCCCCTCATATCCGCGCTTGGGCCGCATCATACTGCAACTCGGTGCTTTTGTTAATAAATTATATAGTTTTTGAAATATGAATTTTTAAAATTTAGTCATTTTGGTCTTATGGGATTCCCTACCCCAAAATGCGCTAAATTGGTAATAACCTATATATTCTGTGGCTAAATGACGTTTCTCCGAATCTTTTGTCAGGGTGTGGTTTTTTCGTATCTCTATGGCCCTGCTATACTGCAACTCAGTGCTTTTGTCGATATGCTGTATAGTTTTTAAATTATGAATTTTCAAAATTTGGCCATTTTGATCTTATGGGATTCCCTACCCTAAAATTCGCTAAATGACGTTTCTCCGAATCTTTAGTCAGGGTGTGGTTTTTTCTCATCTCTATGGCCCTACTATACTGCAACTCGGTCATTTTGTCGATAAGCTGTATAGTTTTTAAAATATGAAATTTCAAAGTTTGGCCATTTTGGTCTTATGGGATTCCCTACGCTAAAATTCGCTAAATGACGTTTTGCCGAATCTTAACTCAGGGTGTGATTTTTTCGCATCTCTATGGCCCCACAATACTGCAACTCGGTGCTTTTGTTGATAAACTGTATAGTTTTTAAAATATGAATTTTCAAAGTTTGGTCATTTTGGTCTTATGGGATTCCCTACCCTAAAATTCGCTAAATGATGTTTTTCTGAATCTTAACTCAAGGTGTGTTTTTTTCGAATCACTATGGCCCCAGCAAGCGCGGATATGGGCATAAATTAAAAGCACTTTTTAATACATTTTATTCTATTTTTTGTTGTGCTAAATTAGTTTTCGAGATATTACGTCTCAAAAGAGGGTGACTTAGTGAACTTAAAATACATATTACATATTTGAATTGACAGTACTATACGTGTGACGGTCACCGCATGGTGATCGCTTAAAAATTATCTAAATTCAAACGTGAATGAGGAGTGGCTGCACCTCTGCTCCACCTATTACGACGTCCCTGAGGTTAGGTTTGGTATAATAACCTAACCTAGTTCGAGGAAACAAGAGCTAGAATACTGACCTAACAAGTTTAGATAAAAAAAAATTTTTATCGGGGTTTTTATTGTCGCTGTTTTAATATTTCGCTCTTTCAAATGTCACTTTTTAGTTTTGTCGCTTTTTTAATGCCGTTGTTTTGATATGTCGTTATTTTTATTAGATGTCGCTTTTTCGAACATCGCTGTTCTTTTGAATGTTTTTTTTTTAAATCGCTTTTTTGATGACTTTTTAAAATAACAAAAAAAATCATGGAGCGAAAATTATCTTGATAGAATTTAATAAACTCTGATTATTTTTTTAGACGGCTGGCCACATATTTTTATTTTTGAGCAATCAGAGAAAAGAGCTGCCTCTTAAGCTCTATTTCTATTAGGAGGGGGGGATGGGGCAAGGGATTGAGATGAGGCTAGTTAAAAGTGCGGCTCTCCATCAACGATGCGATGCTTGATGGAAATCTTGTTTATGTTTTGAGAAGTTAAAATTAAACAGTTTTTTGTGTTAATTTTTATATTAGATATACGAAAATTAAAATGTTATAATTTTGTCTATAGAAAATTTCTATAGTACTTACATACTTAAAATAAGATTACAAACTTGTATTTATTAAGACGATCAAGAAAGAGAATCACGGTCGCAATTATGGGGGGTTCAAAATTACTCCCCCCCCCCCAAACAGCGGCGTAGCGTGGGGGGGCGCGGGGGGTTCGTCGCCCCCCCGCCCCGAGGGTAGTGGCGCCTCATTGGTGGCCGAAGCGCTCTCAGCTATATTAAGTCGGGCCGGCAACGGCCAATTGAGTGGGCGCCAAAGGAAACTTACGACATGAAGACCTTTTTTTTTTGGTCCCAAGATTTTTTTTTAGTTTTGTTTTCAGAGGCGCCCTTTTTAGCTGTCGCCCCCGCGCCCTTTCGGGCACGCTACGCCGCTGCCCCCAAACTAAATGAGCATAATCTACTAGAACCCTGCTCTGTTCTATAATTTCAGTTATATGGTATAACACCCCACAAATCGCTTTTCGTTTTTAATATTAAAAAGATATATGACAAATAATTCATAACACCCTAATTAACTTAATAATTTGACACTTAAGAGTTACAGGGCCGTACCCAGGTGAAAATTTCGGGGGATTTTGGAAAATTTGCGTTTTGTGTTGAAAATTGCGCGAAATGTTGATTTCTAGCATGTTTTTAAATTTTTGCTGATATCGAACATTTTAAAAACGCGATCAACCAAAAAAGTCTCTATAATTTTTTGTAAATTTTTCACTTTGTCACTTGTGTCCCGTTATTAATAGTTATGTTAATCCTGGATTGAAATACATAAACGGAGTATAACCGATCTAATACCTTTCCAACTAAAAGTTATTGAAATTAAAGAAATAGTCGATGTTGAGTGAAAAATTTTTAAACTGTCTTGCCGTTTACAATCAATTTCAAAATGGAAACTGACGCAATGACCGGAATTTTCCTAAACTCGCGTTATAAAACATAGTAAGGCCCTTTCAGTTCGGAGGCCAGGTTGAGGTATTTCGTTACATTATGCTCCATTACAAGTTTCCTGATAGTTGAATTGGGCGGTTGCAGGCTTGCGGCTACCTTGTTAAATGGCCGAAAGTAAGCAACTCCACTCAAACTCAAATGAGAGCAGGAGGGAGAGCATGGAGCCGATGTATCGATGGTCGTGGTCATTTTCGCTCCATCTAACTCTAATCGAAATGGCTTTAAGACCGATATAGAGCGTGGAGCAATTAGGAACTTATTGTAAATTACGAAATAAAGTTAACAGTAATAAGGCAACTACATTATTTAAATATAGACCGTTGGAGATACCTTGTAAAAATGCAAAAAGGGAAAAAAATGGTAAAATGAAGAGAACTATGTATTTAAAATAAAAGAAAGTCTATTTGCAGCCATCATGTACTGCATGACTTTATTTGTGCTATAATAATTCTTATTTACAGCGCAACTGCGCAATCGTAGATGTCAAAATATTGCTAGACTTTATTTCACAGAAGTCTCTAATATCTTTGTTAGGTGGAAAACTTTAAATTTGTCCTTAAAAATCAAACAAGTTTCGTGGCTAATCGGGCAAAAAGGTGTTTTTGTTTCTCTCATAGTGTCTCACTCCGACAGCTCAAAAAATTAGATTGCCTTTCATTTGAGGGGTATACAAACGCACGCGAAAACGTACCTTTCTGAAGTGAAATTTAATTGAGACATAAAAATAATATTGGAATATGATGATTATTTAAAAGCGAAATAATAGAAAAATATTAATGATGCGATCTTATAGGAGAGGGACTTACCGGTGATGTCTTGATCTCTTCCAACTGGTGCACCAGATTCGCCAGAAGTCTTCTATAGCGGTCCAGCACTCCCGAGTTTCAATGTAGCAATTTAGAGAAATTTAATGGTTTTTAGAGTTCACCATTTTTTATAAAAGCGTTGATCGTTCAAAATATTCCGATCGAGAACGTGTGTGAATGGCGACAGACTTTTAGGTTCTGTCTTGTTTTTGCGGCGTGTTTCTTCGCCCTCTATAGGAAAATCGCATCACTTCTGATAAAAAGAATTTAGAATTCTAATTTTATTAAAAGAATAAAAACGCGATTTAAATTAAAATATGCAGAGGGCGGTAGTAATATGAGGATTGAATTAAAATTAGAAATATTATTATTAAATGCGTTTGGAATTTAAATATTAAACTATGCCAAATTGATAGTTTATAGCTAGTTTGTAAGCCTTAAATTTAACTTAACCTATTGAGTAAAACTACAACCCAATTATACCCAATTGTAACCCAAAATATGAGTTTTAAAAATAAAAAGAGGTTTTTTGCGAAACCGAAACACATATATTTTTCTCACTATTTACTTATGATTAGAGACAAAACCGTCTAATTAACTTCGCAAGAATTGTCAAACTAACCAAGCAGTGTTCTGAGGAGTCCCATAAGGACGAAACAGTTAACTGTCAACACTTATTAGGTGTCCATTAGATCTTGGACCCCCGTGAAGTTAAGCTTTCAAGCTACCCACGAAAAATATGAGAGAAACAAAAACTCCTTTTTACCCGATTAGCCACGAAACTTGTTTGATTTTTAAATTCACGGGTACGAAATTCCACGTTTGTTTGTCTTTAAAGTAAACCATAATCGATAAATATAAGTTTAGAAATAAATGTTATGTTGAGAGCACTAACAAATTACCCTAGCTATTCTGCAAGGAAGAAATGTTTTTTAAAAATAATTTTAAACTTGAAAACATGGAAACCTCACAAAAGTATAAATAAAAAACATTTCAACTTCTTAATTATAAAATAAGCAAACCCAATATAAGTATTCCAATTAAAATTTTCCACAATCACGTAACTGGACAATAAAAAATCGTAGGGAGTGATAAATTAACACACTCAAAAAAGTACCAAATCCAAAATCATTGAGAGTCTATTGCTCATGCTTTCCGTAAGTTGTATTAAGTTAATACTAATCAAAAATATTTTTTTACTCACCAGTATAATTTAGTGAGTTACAGAAATGAATGTTCAACATTTTTCTTTGATTTGAGGATTTCTACAAACACATTTATTTATATTTCAAGTTATGTCTAACTTATTAAATATTTAACTCTATACAATAAATACAATACAATAAATATTTAACTCTATTCCCCGGTTTTCGTATGCCTATGGAACGTGCACCACTGCCTCTAGAGGGTAGTAGGGTACATGGTTAAAAAGGAAATTTTATCCGCTTGCAAAATGATTTTGAATACATTGTTAGAAAAGTTACCGTTTTCGAGTTATTAGCAAAAAACCGTCAAAAAACACGTTTAAGGGGGGGAAACCACCCCCCTGCCAGGGTTGGAGGTGTGGTTCCTTTTCGTAAAATGTTCAGGCGAGTCTTATGTCTATCCATACCAAGTGTGTTGCTCGGGGGGGGGGGGGGGGTTGAACTATTTGGTTAGTTTTTTCTTTTTGACTTATCTACGTGGTGAGATCTCGAAGAATCCGCGGTCCGTTCGGCTCTCGCTACTCTCGTTATATTTTTTATTAGTTGTTGGTTTTGTTGTTTTTGTTTTTCTTCAAACCTAATTTAAATTTTTTTATACAACAGTTCGTGATTTTCCGAGATTTTTCAACACCATGGACGTAGCAGTTGAAAAAGCATCTTAAAGAGTGTATAGAGAGTTAGCAATGGCAGGGGCGCTCAAATTACCAAAATCCTACCAATGATATAATATTTAGGTAATGGATGGATTAATGTAAATCTTTATATTTTATATACAGGATGTTCTGAAAGTTGTTGTTACCAAAAATCATTTATTTAAAAGTTGCAGACTAAAGAAACAATGAACTAGTGGACATAATATTAACCCAAAAAACAAAAATATCACGCACTTTAGCGAATTACTTACAACTGGTCAAATCGAAATTCTCACTTAAGACCGTACAAGAATGAATAAATGATGAGTAATTTGTATTGTACACAAAAAAAATGAGACATACCCAGTATCACCAGTAAACAAAACATTGATAACGCATTGGTCGAGAATATGAAAAAGTCAGGTATTACAGGTTTTAAATTTGACATTTTTTGAATTGTTAATAACTTCTTTATATAAATTATTTTTGGTACAATTAGTTATTTTTACGAGTTCTACAACCTGTTAAAATAAATGACTCAACAGTGGCGCACCCAGGAATGTGTATTGGGGGGGGGGGGGGCGAAACCTCTCGGGGGCCGACAGCTAAAACAGGCGCCTCGCAAAAATCGTGCAACCAAAAAACAAAAAAAACAAAACAAAAAAAGTCTTTCGCGGGCACGCTGCTTGGGGGGGGGGCCCAAGTCCTCATTATGTCAAATTTGAAGCTATTTTTTCTGTTTTATCATGAAATATGTAGAAAATATGTAAAAAATCTAAGGCTTGGGGGGGGGGCCCGGGCCCCGGGGCCCCCACCCTGGGTGCGCCCATGCTCAACTTTGTAAACACTGAGTGATATTTTTACTATTAGTATTATTAGTTTAGTGGAAGTTTTAGTTTATATGGTCTATGTATGAATTATGAATGAGATGATTTACTTAAATCATACGCAGGGGCGCTATTAGCTGAGAATTTGCCCCTCCAAACGAAATGACTATAATATTGAAGGCAAACCGACCGACCATGGGGCGTTTATACTTTTCAAAGTAACCAAACCTTTTGCATTTGGTGCCTTTTTTCTTTAAATAATTTTTTTTTCTCAATTTTTCGTTTGCTGCAAAAATTTTTTTACAAAAATTCCTTTTTGTGGTGCTATTTTTCAACAAGTACCTAATTTTTCTTAAAGTTAGCAATTTTAGCTCACACGTATACTATACTATAGTAGTGTGAGCTATGGTGATCCTAATTTTTTCGAGAAAAAAAAAGTTGCTCCGATTTCAAAAATTTTTATATATCTTTGCGTTTCAGATGATTTTGAAACTTTTTTGTTGCGCCGTCTGTCTGTCTGTCTGTCTGTCTGTCTGTCTGTATGTCTGTCTGTCTGTCTGTCTGTATGTCTGTCTGTAACGACCAACGCGCATAACTTAAAAACCGCTTGGCCGATTTTAATGAAATTTGGTACCTAGGCTGGGTCTTGGGTCGAGATGGTCCCATTTAAAAATGAACAAAATCCACCCAACATAAACCAAATAAAAGAGGGAAAGATAATTGAGTCTGCAGTTAAACAAAATACATTTTAATTTATTTTAAAAAAAGGGTGGGGGTATATTTTCAAAATTAGAGTTTAAGTAAAAATATGGCGTGTGTGATATTAAACGAAAGGTAATTGAGTCCGGAGTTTAACAAAATACATTTTAGTTTTTGTTTTTTTTAAGGGTGGGGGTAGATTTCAAAAATTTGAGTTTAAGTCAAAACATGGCTTGTGTGGTATCAAACAAAAGGTAATTTAGTCTGGAGTTGAATAAAATATATTTCAGTTTTTAGTTATATTAGCTCACACGTACACTATAACTATAGTACCTAGTGTGAGCTTAGGGGCCCATATATTGGCAGAGTATTTTTAAAACGTTCGCCTACGGCGACACTTTTTCTGAAAAGTTCGTAATTTTTCTAAAATTTTTACCTTTGGCGGAATTTTTTTAAATTATCTGGTAATTTCTTTATTTTGAACAAATTTTTGTGATGCGGCACCGTTTTTTTCCAAAAATTACCTACCTAGTTTTTTTTTTAAATTTTCACCTGCGGCGTGATTTTACCGTTATATTTATTTAAAAAAAAATTCTGAGAATTTGTTAATTTTTCTAAAATTTATAAGTTTACTTTGTTTTTATTGATTTTTTTTTTTAATTTCTTGAAAAAAGTACCTATTTTTTTTTAAATTTGGTTGTCACGGTGAGGGTCGCCTTTGATAAATAGCTACCTTTTTTTTAAATAGATAGATAAATAGCTACCTAAAAAACTGATGAGAAGAAAATGCCATGTGCCTGTTTTTTCTCTTCAGAGCAAGAGTAATAAGTAATGGAGCAATTGTTTAATTCTTTTGTTTGAATAAATATTATTTTTATTTTAAAATTTGTTTCTCTATTTTTTTCCTTTCTAGGCCGCACAGCAATGGCTAGAGAAGGTATTTGTTTTACCTATCTTAGCAATATCGTCGTAAAGTCTGTCCGTGCGTGTGTGTATGTCTGTCCGGTCCAGGATAGCTTTAAACCGCTGAACAAATTTTCATGAAAAAAACTGTTACGACCTGATTTTTGACAGTTTAAAAAAATATGCTGATATGGCTAGGAGTGTGCTAATGGGCTAGGAACGTATCAGATCTGTCATAGATCCATTTATTTTTTTAGTTTTTTAAGTTATATAGAGAGAATCACTAACCCGCCTATGAAAATAAAGGATAAATTGAAAACCCAACCCAAGAAGAGCGAACATAAGTCACAGGAAGTTGAAACTTAAAAAAAAATAAATATGTTTACTTTGTAGAGTCGCTCGTTCATTTAAAATCTTGTTTGTTGATTGAAGTTCCACTTTATAATTACTTTAATTAAGAAAAAGCAGAGTTGCAGGCCGAATGAAAATTTAGAAATTTTATTGCGAAGAACACGTGCCCTCAGCACTATCACAAAAGAATGGAAAGTCTATTAAATTATTATTATGTAATGGACAAGACATCCAATAACCTTTTTCGCTTTTACTATTCTTTTTTCTAGTTCTTTACAGTGTATTCCTGTCTTATCAAATGTGACACCCAAGTCATCATATACTCCATATCTTCTTTATCATTAGCAACAATTACTTGATCATCAGCAAACTGTAGTGTAAATCTGTCGTTAAGTTGTATTCCCATGCCGTGTATTTTACGTTTCCAGATTTTTAGAGCTACTGCGAAACATATTTTAAAAAGAGTTGGAGAGATAAAACACTCCTTGCTTTATTTATGGTTCCAAATAAGGAACTCCCTCCACTACTTCAGCGCATTAAGCACATATTTGAATTTTATTATTACTAACATAATTTTGAGCTGCAAAGTTTCGTTTAACTTTTGTTTCATTTCGTCATTTTTAATCAAAGCTCAAACCAAAATCGTTTTTAAAGTAGCTGTATAAAGTCTGCTCTAATTGGCTACTTTAGTAGACCTCAAAAATGAGGCAATAACTTGAGAATGCTTTGACCACCGTGACATTTAAATCCTAGTTTTATTGTCATATTTGTCAACAGCCGCAGGCGCAGTGAAGGGGTAAAATTGACCAGTATAGAAGTTATTGTCTTTTAAAACTCGTTGAGTCCAGATAAACGAGATCAGTAATATATTTATAGGCACAAAGTTTTATTTATAATGTTGTTTTTCTGTTTTAAGTGACGTTCCCTTAACGTTAACCCTTCACCCGCCGCTGTTTGTCAATCTGTCAAATGTATTTTTTCTTTTTGCATATCCCATGCCTTTTTCTATCTACATAATTTATGTTATGTTGTTTGTTAATAATTACAGTCGAACCTCTCTAACTCGAACCTCTATAACTCGAACCCCTCTATAACTCGAACCTTTTAAGCGGTCCCTGTACTTTTTACATGTATTTTAACCTATGTAACTCGAGTTTCTATAACTCGAACTCTCCATAACTCGAACTGTTTTGATTGTCCCTTCAGGTTCGAGTTATAGAGGTTCGACTGTATATTTATTAAATATTAGGATTTAAATTTTTTACATTAAGTTATTTTTTGGACAAAAAAAATGATTTTGAGAAAAATCAGACATCAGGTTTCAGGAGTTTGTAAAAGCAGATAAAAGATTACTGTGAATATTGAAATAAAGTAAATAAAATAAGTAATACCAAGTTTTTTATTGTTTAAATCATAAATCTTTTTGAATAAAATATATTTTTTTAATATTGTAAAACAAACCAAAGCAATCGAATCCTTTGGATGATATTTAAGTAATTTAAATGTAACTTTACTTAAAGTTGCAAATATTTTTAATGACAGGGTTTTTCTAATCGAATTCCTGTTCAAGACCCTTCATTTGTAAAAGAATGGGTTATGAGGGCAATGGGGTATACCAAAATTGCCTTGGGGGGACTTGGAGATTTTTCGCCATTTATTTTCGACGCCATATCAAATTTCGAACCGTAATTTGGTCGAAAATGATAGAATCGAAAATAGAATAGACGAAAATATCCGTAAAATTCTCGAAAGTAATATAGTCGAAAATAATTAAGAAAAAGCGTAATTTCCTCATCAGTAAAAATGTCGAAACGTAAAAGCATCGAAACGGAGTTAAGTCCAATCGTAGAATGATCCAACTGTAAAAAAGCAAATCTCAAAAAAGTCAAACCTTAAAAAAGTCGAAAAATAAAAGAGCGTATAGCGCGTTTAATTATCGAATATATTATTTTCGATATTTTTACGGATCGACAAAAATGCGTTTCGCTTGAATTGCTTGCCTTCTTTTTTATTTTTCGACTTTTTTACGGTTCGGCCTTAATGCGATTCGACTTTTTTACGGTTCGAAAATTCTGCCTTTCGACTGAACTCTGTTTCGGGTGTTCGGCACATGAACCGTCAACATTTTTTGGGATATTTTTGGGGTCATTTGCTACCTTTTCAACCTTGGAACTTGGGTCCTTAGAGTCACGGCTAAAGAGATATGAATTTTTTTAATTTTTTTTTAAATTACCCAAAATCCCACCTTTAAGCCCTCGTAAGCCTTTTATTAATGTCTAGAAAAGTATCAGTTTTTTTTATAATTCTGTAATCTTATGCTACTTCAACTAATTAATAGATTTGTTAATATTTATGTACCAAAGGGACACACGAGGTTTTTTATTGAATAACATTAGTGATTTTGTGAAAGAAAATCAATTTCAAAAGTAAAAATTAAAAAAAGGATCGACACTTGAGAACTTCATTTTTTTTCTAGTTGATTACCTTTCTAACGGTATGCTACACATTGATTAAAAAAAACAATTCTGCTTTAAAATACGGATATTCCGTGAGACGGGCAATAATCGTTCGGACTTGATAAGAAATGATCGTTTCGAACAAAATTTATGAATAAAGAACACAATACATTATTGTTAAAAGTTTAATTTTTGTTTAAGTAGGTAAACGATCATAAACATGAAATTGTTTTTCTTACCAATTCCGAACGAGTCTCGCCCTTCTGACGGAATATCCGTATTTTAAAGCAGAAATGTTATTTTTTATCAATGTGTAGCATACCGTTAGAAAGGTAATCAACTAAAGAAGTTTTTAAAAGAAAATGAAGTTCTCAATTGTAGATACTTTTTTTAATTTTTAATTTTGAAATTGATTTTCTTTCACAAAATCACTAATGTTCTTCAATAAAAAACCTCGTATGTCCCTTTCGTACCTCAATTTTAACAAATCTATTAATTAGTTGAAGAAGCATAAGATTACTCAATTTAAAAAAAAATTGTGCTTTTCCAGACATTAATAAAAAGCTTACGAGGGTTTACAGGTGAGATTTTGGGTAATTTGAGAATTTTTAAAAAAAAATTCATATCTTTTTAACCGTGACTCTTAGAACCTAAGTTCCAAGGTTGAAAAGGTAGCAAATGACCACAACAATATCCCACAAAATGTTGACGGTTTATGTGCCGAACACCCTGTATATTTTTTTTCTAGGGTCTAAGGGGAGACTTATGCTTAAGCCCCCAAGCCCTCCCCCCTGCATGCGCTCATGCCAAGGAAGGGTAGAAGGGTGGAAGGTTGACATTAGAAAAGTACAAAGTTTTAAAACTCGATACGTTCATCTGAGCACCCCTTTCTTTTTCAATTGACGCCCAAATGTGATATTAAGAAAAAGGAAAAGGGTTGGAAAGTTTCGGCAAAAGTTTTAAAATTAAAGAAGAAGGGGCGATGAAGAATGCGCGTTTTTCGCAATAATAAACATTCGGTGTAGGCATAGATATGTAGATACGGCTGAATCTACTCAAGAAAGTGGCATTTTAAATGTTGAAAAAAAAGAAAAGTATTTTAATATTATTTATTTTTGGCAGAACATTTGTAAAATAAATGTTTAAAAGGTACCCTTTTTTTTCAGGAAGGCGGAAATTTTTTCGAAAATATTTTTTTTTAACTTTTTTTATAAAGCACGTTTTTTCGAAAAAACTAAATTTTGAATTATTACCTTCCTAACCCGCGTAGCAATGGCTAGAGAAGGTATTATTTTCGACTTTCTTTTTTTTGAGAGAACTCCAAAAATGTGTTTTGACCTATCCTACCAATATCCTCGTGATGTCTGTGTGTGTGTATATTTTTTCTGTTCGTAACACGATAGCTCCTGAACCGCTAAACCGATTTTTATAAAATTTTCATGTAAAATAGTAAATCCATTATTGCTAATGACAGTTTTTTGACAATTAAAAACTTTAAAAAATGCTAACTTTTTAACGGAGCATCGTATCAATACACTGTTTTGGAATATAGTGGACTATATTTTTTTTCAATAACTCGTGTTATAACCAAAAACTTCGTGGGAGCTTTAGTTTCTGAGATATTTACAAAAAACTGTTTTCAAGGCTAATATATTATCATGGCTTCACTTGAAGTGTGATAATTAATTAATTTTTTTTCGAATTTTTATATTTTTTTATAAACATTTTTTTCGAAAACATTTTTTTAAACTCATCTAATTTTTTTTTAAAATGTAGATATTTTTCTAAAAAAACGATTTTTGCAAAAATATTTTTACTTTTCAAAAATATTTTTTCAAAATGACGCGAATTTTCAAGTGCAGATGCGTGTGTTTTGTCATGTAGACACACAGCTGGTGTGTGGATAGATGCCATATTTGTTGTTTATTTACATTGTGCGGTGTTTTGCGTTTGTCGTGTAAAATTATGTTTTTTTCTGTGAAAAATGGGAAATAATTCACGTAAAACATGTGCGATTTGTAGAAAAATGTTCGGGGAAGTAAGGGAGTGCCATTCCACAGTTTTTTATTGATACCATTAAACACTATTCATGGTGTCCGCAATAAATCTGCACAATTTTATTTAGAAAAACTACAATTTTATTCCACAATTTGATAAATTTTTATCCAATCAACTAGTCTTAAGAAAAACAATAATAGACATAATACAAAATTTTTGACAATTGACAACAAAACCACGAAAACTGACGCATGCGCAGTAACCGAAATTCTGTCTACTCGAAAAAGAAACATTAAGAATTAAATAGGGGTGCTGGCTTCAAGCATCGCGTGTGAGAAGGTAAAGGACAATTCGCCGCGACCGATTCGCCGCAGCCGATTCGCCGCAGCCGATTTGCCGCGGGGACAATTTGCCGCCTGCCGATTCGTCGCAGGGACAATTCGCCGCGAGATTTTTTGTTTTATGATATTACCATGAGCAATTGTTTAAACATTTTTGTTTAGCTTGACTTCATATAATATTATATTTAGTTAGTTTATTTGTTTGGTTATAAATTTTCCAACTAGGTATTTGGTGGTTAGTATACAATTCAACATTTTTTTATTCAAAAAATTAATAAAATTATGATTTCTAACTTCAACTTTTAAAAAAATCAAAATGGCGGTTCCAAGATGGCGGATTTTCCCATTTATGAACCAATTTGCACCAAATTCCGAACTTTGGTTGCTCATTAAAATTTCTAACTTATTTTGATTTTTTAAAAGTTTAAGTGAGAAATCATAATCAGCGACCTGAAAGATCTCAAAGTTCCGAATTTGATGCATATTGGTTCATAAATGGGAAAATCTGCCATTTTGAATCCGTCATTTTCAGGTTTTTAAATTTGAGGCAAAAATTGTATTGTGTTACCTTAGGCGCCGCTAGAGTCCCTGTATGCAATGTTTCAAGTGTCAGGCAAATCGGTTTATAAATAAAGAAGTGCGCTAATAATTGTGTAACAGCCATTTTGATTTTTTAGTTATAACCAAACTAATAAACAAATATATGTAATATCATAAAACAAAAAATCTCGCGGCGAATTGTCCCCGCGGCGATTCGGCCGGCGGCGGATTGTCCCTCGGCGAATCGACCGCGGCGAATCGGTTGCGGCGAATTGGCCTTGGCGAATCGGCCGCGGCGAATTGACCCATCCCCGTGTGATAATGCATGGGTATTCCCCATAGTTATGCCCTAAAGTATTCGGTACAGGATTAAGAAGGCCAAGGTGCTCTAAGAAGTCAGCTTTTCTATTTTCTAGGAATTTTAAATAGCTCATAAAAAATCGGCATAAAAAACCAAAAAATTAACATAAAAATTAAAAAATATATGATATTTGCCGTGTTATAACCTAACCTAACTAATTATGTTTTTTTAGAAAGTAATTTACGAGGGGTGAACAGCTAACCCAAAATGTGTACACCGATTGTGAAAATCCACAATCTTTTGCTAAGATTGTGAGGGATTGTGGAAAGATTGTGAAAGATTGTGAGGGATTGTGGAGGACTGTGCAGCGGCGTAGCGTACCTGCGTACCTGAAGGGGAGGCCGTCCCATCAAAAATTCTGGTGATCAGTTTCCTTGGCCGCCCTCTTAATTTACCGTTACCGGCCCTGCTACTTAATATCCGAGGGGTGACCACCTAACCCCAAAATGTGTACGCCGATTGTGAAAATCCACAATCTTTTGCTAAGATTGTGAGGAATTGTGTAAAGATTGTGAGGGATTGTGGTAAGATTGTGAGGGATTGTGAAGGATTGTGACAGATTGTGGGTGATTGGGAGGGATTGTGTAAAGATTGTGAAGGATTGTGAACAGATTGTGAGAAATGTGTACACCGATTGTGACAGTTGTTCACCCCTCGGTAATTTATAAAAAAAAATTTAAAACTAATTTTTTCAAAACTTATTTTTTTTTTTGAAAAATATAGTAATTTTTTTCAAAAAACGATTTTTTCGAAAATTTAGTTTCAAAATACTGTTATTTGAAAAAATTTTCTGTTAAAAAAATATGTTCTACAAATAAATCAGTTTTAAAAAAATGTTCTCAACATTTTTTTTGTCGATTAATTTTCCGTTAAAAAATCTTTTTTTTCCAAAAATTGATTATCAAGGAGTTGGTTTTCCAAAACTACCTTTCGGCTATCGTTTTTTTCAAAACTATTTAAATTTTTACACAAATTGAAATTTTCAAATTTTACAAAAAATTGGAATTTTCAAAATTTCAAATAAATACCTACTTATTTAAAAAAAATTTAAAACTGCGATAATATTAAAAATTTAAAATTTTTATAAATTTAAATTTTATCACAAAGTACCGAAATTTGTCCCAATGTTGCATGAATAATACCAAGTATCGGTTATGAGAGTTAGTGTAAAAAAATGAAGAAGGCTATGGTAGTCTAAGAACTCAGCTTTTCTATTTTCTAGAAATTTTAAATAGCTCATAAAAAATCGGCATAAAAAACCAAAAAATTAACATACAAATTAAAAAATATATGATATTTGCCGTGTTATTACCTCTTAACTAATTATGTTTTGGAAAGTAATTTATAGATACTTTTTTTTCGAAAACATTTTTTTGAAAAATATAGTAATTTTTTTCAAAAAACGACTTTTTCAAAAATTTACTTTCAAAATACTGTTATTTGAAAAAATTTTCCGCTTAAAAAATATGTTCTTCAAATAAATCAGTTTTCAAAAAAATGTTCTCAAAATTTCTTTTGTCGATTAATTTTCCGTTAAAAAATATATTTTTTTTTTCCAAAAACTGGTTATCAAGGAGTTGGTTTTCCAAAACTACCTTTCGGCTATCGTTTTTTTCAAAACTATTAAAATTTTTACACAAATTGAAATTTTCAAATTTTACAAAAATTGGAATTTTCAAAATTTCAAATAAATACCTACTTATTTTAAAAAAAATTTAAAAAATTTTAAAAATTTGAAATTTTTATAAATTTAAATTTTATCACAAAATACCGAAATTTGGCCCAATGTTGCATGAATAATACAAAGCAGTGGCGCACCAAGGAATGTGTCTTGGGGGGGGCCCGAGGCCTCTTGGGGGCCGACAGCTAAAAAGGGCGCCTCTCAAAAATCATGCGACCAAAAAAAAAAAGGTCATCAGGTGTGGGGGGCCCGACAGCTAAAAAGGGCGCCCCTCACAAATCTTGCGACCAAAAAAAAAAAACAACGTCAGCATGTCTTTCGCGGGGACGCGCCAAACTACGCCGCTGCTTGGGGGGGGGGGGGCCCGAAGCCTCATGATGTCAAATTTTAAGCTATTGTTTGTGTTTTATCATGAAATATGTAGAAAATATGTAAAAAATCTAAGGATTGGGGGGGGGGGGCCGGTTCGAACCCCCCCCTGGGTGCGCCCATGTCCAAAGTATAGGTTACGAGAGTTAGTGTAAAATATTAAGTAGGCTATGGTAGTCTAAGAACTCAGCTTTTCTATTTTCTAGAAATTTTAAATAGCTCATAAAAAATCGGCATAAAAAACCAAAAAATTAACATACAAATTAAAAAATATATGATATTTGCCGTGTTATAACCCCTTAAACCGGGCCGCTAAAAGTGTTTTAAGTATTTTTTAAATTTCATCACTTTTTAAGGTTGTTTTATACATTCAAAGCGGTTAATGAAGTTTCGTAATAACCCCCTTAGAGCGGTTATCTTAGAGCGTTCTTGCGGTCCATAACGTTTTAGAGCATTTAGAGCCCGAAATGCCGAATTTATGTCCTACTTGGAAAAATCAGGTTAATGATGATGTTTAAAACCTCTTTTTTATCACGTAATTCTTCATTTTTTCTAATTAATTTAAAAATGCTAGCATTATAGGGTATCAAACAAGCTTCGTGGCTAATCGGGTAAAAACGAGTTTTTGTTTCCCTCATATTTTTCCGTGGGTTGCTTAAAAGTTTAACCTCACGGGGGTCCAAGATCTAATGGACACCTAATAAGTGTTGACAGTTAACTGTTTCGTCCTTATGGGATTCCTCAGAACACTGTGACACCATTGCGAAGTTAGTTAAACAGTATTTTTATTTTATTTTTCTTATAGATGTCATTAGAAAAATGACGCGTGAAACTTCTGTTTTGTGTCCTTCTTTGACTTACTTGAGTTAGAAATAAAATTTCGGACTTCCATTGTCTTTATTTATTTTAAAACACGACGTTTCGGTTAGTAAGTATCTCTAACCGTTATCAAGCGTAAACTAAACAATCTAGTCTCTAGGCTACTACTTATACTACTTGGTGTGCAGTCAGGTGTGACGGCCCGCCCCCTTTTTAATCGTAAGACGCCTGTTTTCCTTAAGGAGTGGTTTCCATATGTTTGGTATGTCCGTGCTTGGTTGACTGAAAACTTCTTTATTCTGCATTATAAACGCAGCTTCAATAAACTTTCGTTTTCGCCAATGCGACTCCTTATGTAAAACTTTAGCTTCTGACCACTGAATCCTGTGATCCATTTCATCTGCTAAACCGGATTTTTCAATATCCCCTAATTGGGTACTTTTTAGATGTTCATTTACTCTAACCTGAAGAGGGCGTTTCGTTTCACCTACATATGATTTACCACACTCACACGGGATTTGGTAAATACATTCCTTATTATTTGAGGGATTGTCTGGTTTTGTTTTAGTTACAAAACTTCTTATCGTATTTCCCGAAGAAAATACTGTTTTTATATTATAGTGTTTAGCTATTCGTCTTATGTTTTCTGAAATCCCTTGAACATATGGAATGTTAATAACACCTAACGGATTATTATTTTGAGAATTTGGTACATTTAGTTTGTTTTTAATTTTAAATATCGTTGAGTTTATTAATTTCTCGGAATAACCATTCTGTTGTAAGTCCTTTTTAATGTTGTTAATTTCTGTGGTTAATTCTTCATTATTACTACAAATATTTACGGCTCTTAATTACAAACTTCTTATAACTCCTTGTTTTGTTGCAACAGAATGATAAGACTTAAAATTTTGGTACTGTCCCGTGTGTGTGGGTTTCCTATATACAGTGGTTTGAATGTTTCTGTCTAATCGTTTGACAAGAACATCCAAAAAAGGTAAGGCCGAATCTTTTTCAATTTCCATGGTGCACTTGATTGTTGGTCGAATACCGTTTAAATGGTGTAGTAAATTTTGTAGTTCGTCATCATTTTCCGGCCATATAATAAATCCATGTATCGTAGCCATAGTTTTGGTTTGACTCTTGCTGTGTTGATCGCATGGTCCTCGAACCACTCCATGTAGATGTTTGCTACCACTGGCGAAAGAGATGAACCCATTGGGAGTCCATCATTTTGCGCGTAAAACTTATCTTTCACTTGAAAGTAAGAGTTACGGAGACAGAGCTCCAAAAGATCCATCACCCCCTCCACCGATGTTCTCTCATGAAGTGTATCATCAGTTTGTAATTTGTTTTTGATGATACTGAGTGACTCATTTATTGGCACGTTGGTGTAGAGACTTTCTACATCAAAACTTACAAATCTATCGCCAGGATCTAATTCGATACCTTTTAAAACCTCGACAAAATGTTCCGAGTTTTTGACAAAAGATTCGGACTTACCCTGTAGTGGTTGAATTATGTCCAACAAAAACCTCGACAAAGTGCTGGTCGGTGAGAATTACCAGCTCGAGGGACTCACCGACCAGCACTTTGTCGAGGTTTTTGTTGGACATAATTCAACCACTACAGGGTAAGTCCGAATCTTTTGTCAAAAACTCGGAACATTGGCGAAAACGAAAGTTTATTGAAGCTGCGTTTATAATGCAGAATAAAGAAGTTTTCAGTCAACCAAGCACGGACATACCAAACATATGGAAACCACTCCTTAAGGAAAACAGGCGTCTTACGATTAAAAAGGGGGCGGGCCGTCACACCTGACTGCACGCCAAGTAGTATAAGTAGTAGCCTAGAGACTAGATTGTTTAGTTTACGCTTGATAACGGTTAGAGATACTTACTAACCGAAACGTCGTGTTTTAAAATAAATAAAGACAATGGAAGTCCGAAATTTTATTTCTACACAATCATTGTCTACGAGTTTCAAATTACTTGAGTTAGGTTTAGATATGGGAAGGACCTACCCAGTTCTTTAATTTTGATTTTATCTTCCGAAGAAAGACTTAAAAAATTGCTTTTAATAATATTACTGACGTAATTTACTATCAAGATCGATAATAAAAATTCACGGTAAATTATAACTTTGAAGGAAGTTCACGACGTAAAAAGTTTTAACAAAAAAGTTTCACGGGCAAGTCCTCAGAGGTAAAGGTAGCTCGGAGATGCGTTTCGACCTCATTAGGCTTCATTCAGCCCGAGCATAACCATAAAATGGAAGGAGATGAAATGATGATGTGGGTATCTGAAAAAGAAATATGAAATATGGTGTTTGCTGAGGAGAGACCAACTGTCAATTTGCAGCTTCGGTCATTTTCAGATACCCACATCATCATTTCATCTCCTTCCATTTTATGGTTATGCTCGGGCTGAATGAAGCCTAAAGATGCCAAAACGCGTCCCCGACCTACCTTTACCTCTGAGGACTTGCCCGTGAAACTTTTTTGTTAAATTATTACACAACTAAAAAAGCAAAACAATATGAATTACTTACAAAACTGCCGTATTATCACGGATCACACTTGGGTCATCTGTGGTATTATTATGTTATAGTAAACAGACTGGCCCATAATATACCCAACAAACAATTAAAGTTGTAACGACGAAACCCCAACTAGAAAGAATTTCTTAAAAGTAACCGCAACGTACTCCCGCTACGTCTCAGTATACCATACAGCGACGTTATAAGTCCCTAAGTGGGGAACCAATTTCTGGTTATAACTACTTGGCCAAGTGTTTAAAGTCACTGTAGTAACAACTACACTACTACGTCGTAGCCAGGTATCTACTACGTCGTAGAGGCTGTTTTTTTTCCGTAATGGCATAAAAGTTGCGATGTAGTTGCACATAATATAATCGTTTCTTTTTGGTAGAATTGTTACACAATATGGTGGACACAACAGTAAACAGACTCGCTTAGTTTTTTTGTTTGGTTATGGTTATAATATGAACTATGTTATCCAAAAGTGTGAGAATTTACGAGCAGAGGATCAAAATTCGAGTGCGACGCAAAGTTTTTTGTATAACATGCATTATATATATTGCAAAAAACCGGTGCGCCCGTAAAATTGAGCCGTTTTCTGGTAGCTGATGAAATTTTTGTGTTGTGATTTTGGAGGTTATGTTTTCATAATCGACAGTTAACTCCAACAAATGGTGCTTAAGAAGAGCATTTTTGGTAAGCTTCAACTAATTTGTTTATAAAATAGTATGGCTCTTTAATCTGAGCTCATAAAACGACAACAAAAATATTAAATTTTCTTTCTTACATAAAAACATGGCGTCCCAAACTATATTCCCTGATAGTCGAAAAGGTTACTTGAAAGTAGTTCCGGCTTTAAAGTTGATCCAAAAAGTTATTTTGTCTACATTGTTACATCAGATGTTACTATGATGACACAAACTTTTGTGGTAAAAATTAAAGTTATAATGTAGTTGTCGGATACACTTGTTTGGGACTCCAATGAAGCTTAACTTTCTAGTGGTAATTAAGTAGGATATAAAAGTCAGGGCGACTACGAAATAACGACTAAAAAGAAAGTAAAACTTTAGCAACGTCCTATTGTGGTAGAGAAGACTATCAGAATCGACTATCAAGAAACAATCCTATGAAGTAGTTTAGAGGGTCGTTTTTACGAAACATCTACTATTTCCTGATACTAAATAGTTGTTAGAACTAAAAAGTAACAAATTTTGGTTGGGATCACCACATTTCTACTATAAGAAAGTAGCAAAGCCTTTAGAACATGTAGCCGCTACTATAAATGTTAGTTGGGTATTGACAAGTGCACTAGCCGTAAAATAACTGCGCCTTTCTTGTTGTTATCAAGGACTTATTGGAATAAAACCTGACCCTTTTTTAAATTGGCCGTATTGTGACAGATTTACATGTAAAAAGCAGCTGCTTTCTTTTATTCGGCCTTTGTGCATTTAATAATCGGATTTATTAGTGTCTGTTTTTATTAAGTGAAAGTTAATGACTTTTTTAAATTTGACCTTGGTATGTCAATCTTGTGAGGTAAGCTGTCAATTTTATTTGTAGGTCTGACAGAATAAAGCCTACTCTAAAATAAAGTCAGGTTTTATTCCAATATATAAATTAGCTACATAGCTATAGTAGGATCTGAGCAATGAATGAATCTAAAACAACTTTTTAAATTACGTTAAAAAAAGTTTAGCGGTGTTTTTTGCTTAGGCAATAGTTATTTAAACAACAAGGTTTGAAAACGACTCTTTGCACACGATTGAGACAGTTTGGTAGACCGAGCCGACGGTCTACAAGTCGAGGGAGTGTGCAAAGAGGTTTTCAAACGAGTTTTTTACAATATTTTTTATACGACTGCTAATAAAGAAAAAAAAATCAAATTTTAATTTAACTTGTTTTTATTTCCGACATTTTTACAACAAAACTTTAAAAATTCAACAATTTTTTGACGTATCTAATCAACAAAACATACGAGCAGTGACGGTTGCTACGGAACTAAGCCAACTTATATTGATGGGTGACAACAACAAAAATCACAATGACGGGAGACCCGTATGCAGAAATGACATAGGCGTGCGCAAAAATGACATAAGCGTGTACAAAACGTTTTGCACACAGCGTGCGCAAAATGCCATTTTCAGATCGTGTTCTCCGTGCGCAAAACCCCCTTTTACAAGACAGTCGTATAAAAAATAATTAAATGCGTTGAATAGCACAGGCTAATCTGCTTTCAAACGGTGTACTTTGTAGCTATCCAGCTACTATAGTAATATTACGATGTTCCTGTTTTATACCAATATAGTTTATGAGAAAGCCATAAGTCGCAGAAACATGATATTTTAAAGAATTTATATGCGTTTCTTGAAGTCTGTATTTCTCCAATTTTAATTCCACTCGAACTTATAGTTAGGAAAGCAAGCAGAAGCGAGCCGCTATCAGCGAATTTTTAATTACTCCCCAAAGAAATAGTTCTCTATATTTTATTTAACTGCTGCAGAGCACAATAAGAAACGAACGAGAGATCTTCATATTTCGCTCCAATGGATCATCACTATACCGACTTACATCTAGCCAGTAAGTTTACTCTTCAATACCTATAAATTTTAAAAAAAAATCATGCTTGTTACCATGGGTGAGTCAAGAATACTACTACTATGTCGGTTTAGAACGTTGGTTGCCATTCTCGGGCCTCCTTTGGTAATCTTTCGTCGTTCATCCGTTGTACATGGCCGTACCATATCAGTTGTCGTTTAGTGATGCCATCGGTTATGCTTCCCTCAATTCCCATTTTTTGTTTTATGATCTTATTTCTTATATGATATGATAGATATTCTCATTGATCTTCTTATTGCATCCGTTTCGACACTTTTCATCTTTGTTTTGTATTTTTCTATTACGCGACAAGTTTCTATTCCATACAGTAGCGTGCTTTTCACCATTGTTTCATATATCTTAAATTTTACATCCAATAACCTTTTTTGCTTTTATTATTATTTTTTCCAGTTCTTTACAGTCTGTTCCCGTCTTATCAAATTTGACACCATACATGCTCATTGCATGGAGATATTGTTTGTCCATTGTCTAGTTCTAACTCACTTGATTCAATTCCAATACATAAGTACTGTGTTTTGTCCACGTTCACTGTTTACCCCCACTTTTGGTATTCTTCCGTTAACTTTTTCATCATATACTCCATATCTTCTTTATCATTAACTAGAATTACTTGGTCGTCAGCAAACTGTAGTGTGTTTATGACAAATCGGTCGTTAGGTTGTATTCCATGTCTTGTACTTTATGTTTCCAGTTTTTTAGAGCTACTGCGATATATATTTTAAAAAGAGTTGGAGAGATACAACAAGAGTCAAGAATACATTTGCAACATGTTTATAATGCAGAATAGAAAAATACTTGAAAAAATCTCCAAAAATTTCAAAATTTTCAAAGTTGTCGTAGGAAGTTGAAAATTGGTATATGCACATAACAACTTTTTTTAGTACAATACAATATTGTATATTATATTGCATTGAAACTGTTTGAGGTGTTCTTGAGTTATCGTGTAATAATATCGTGTAATAATTCTCGCCCTGAAAAATTGTATTAGATTGTCCGCCCCTTGACGAGAGCGACCGCGTGCGCTTGTACTAATTTATCAAGGTTACCTTTGACAACACTGCAAAGCTTTCTGCAAGACTCGGGCGTATTGCGGTCTCTTTTTAATAAATGCTATACTCTATCTGTTTTTTATCCTCTTATGGAAATTTATACCCCTTGATGTGAACTTGTTCATGCGGTATGAAGGGATTCCAACCTCTAAAAACTTTGAATTTGGGACAAGCTATAGGTACTGTCGTATTAGGAGTGTGTATATTTTTTCTTATACAAAGTCCTTCTTTTCTTTTAAAAAGATGGGAGGAGAGAAATACGCGAAAGGGAATAAATTAAAAATAAAATTTAAGAATCCTTTCTGCTCGCGAATTTCGCTCATTTATACATCGGCGAGTAATTGGAAGGGCTTTTGCGAAACAATCAAAAAGAAAAGAAATCTTCGATATTATATTAACAAAGGCTCGTGTATTAATTATTTCGGCATTTCCAACAATTTCACGAAAAAAATTATAAGGCAACATTTACCTATTAGTTAGACGGCAGGCAGGCTGTGGTATGGTCGATGGCTTCACATACAGAAGGTACCGGGTTCGCGTCTCGAACAACGATGCCAAAATAGGGTTACCAGACGTCCGGATTAATCCGGACATGTCCGGATTTCTACTACGTCCGGGTGGATCCGGGCGAATTTTTCATAAACGTCCGGATTTTAAAGTAGCCGCCATTGTAAACATCAAATAATGCAAAATAAACTAGTTTCAAAAAATGTAATTAAACAATAATCGTCGATAAATTTAGCAGTGTGAATTCACCTTTAAGCGGGTCTTCACATAACGTTTTACCTTACATCTTGCTTGTTCAGTCAAAACGCATCAAGTAAAACTTTGTGTGTAGACGGAAAAACGGACGTTTTACTTGATTTAAGACGGAAGACCGCCTAGAGAACTGACCGGATCACGCATTGTTTTCCAATAAAACCATCGTTTTGTATCAAAAACTGATCTAAAAACGTACGTTAAAACTATCAAGTGTCTAGTCTTTCAACCGTCAGACTTGACCCTTTTGACTGACAGGCAAGACGTAAGGTAGTTATGTGAAGACCCCGCTTAAAGTAGTATTATTAATTTCAACCTTGTTGAAGTTTACACTTCTGCCGTGTGGTCTTAAGCACACACAATTTTTTGATGAAGTTTGTAATCTAAAGAAGTACATATCAGACAATTCTACTTCTGATGACCACAATCTGCCTACCCACGCAAAATGGGCAAAATATTTTAATGCAAGTATTTCTACCCAGTGGACCGACCAAAGAAAGAAATAGGCTGCTTTTATCTTCTGTAAAAGGAATACTCATGACTTCATACAATTTAAGAAATATGAGCTGGTCAGAATTTTACGATTTTGTACTTCTGCCTAAAAATTCAACGCTGTTGAATAAAATACAAAGCAGTGAAAAGTACCTATAAAATAGTAGGTATATTATGTTATTTATTAGTTATTGTTTTAATTAAAAAAAAGTTGATTTTTTGTGTGTGGCATCGAAAAAATTTTGACGTCCGGATTTTGTCCAGATTTTCTTGACGGCTGGTCCTGGTTAGAGACGTTTTCATCTGGTAACCCTATGCCAAAACAGAAAAAAAGTCTCATCGTCTTTCTGTCACTTCCTTTTCAGCGTTCAACAGTCGTCATCGAATTGATGTGCGATGCACACAAAATATAAGTTGACCTTGAACATCAAAAATATACGCAGGTGTAGTCCAGGAGCTGAACACGCAGCCAGCCAAGGAACCATGATTAATAACCCAGGAGTAGGGATGGGCTCTCGGAGCAGTACCTGTTCATTTCGGAACAGGTTTTGACTCGGAACAGGTCAAAACAGGTTTTTCCAGTTGTTCCGGTTGGTCGGAACGTTTTTTTTAAAAATCTTAACTGTCTATCTAAGAACAAAAAGCGCAACTTTTTGTATGGGCGCCCTTGTCAGCATTCGACCCTCTCGCCCCGTGAGGAACGCTACGCTATGTTGACTACCCAAGTAACATTTGTTTATTTATAGCAGAAGCTAAAAGGTTGCCAGCGCCTTTCCTTAAAACCATTAGTTTCAATGTTTGGTCGCTAGCACGTTCCCATTACGCTTATATACCCCTTAGACCTCCTAAATGGGACTCCCCAATTGGTGGTGGCAACCTATGTATTAAACTCACTATAAAACCATAAGAAATAAACGCCAGCTTCGCCCTCTAGCGGTTCCACCAGTATAGAACCTTTTAGAGCCTAAAGCTATTATGCCAGGTTCTAAAAGCAACTCAGAAACGTCCTCTATCCTATTATAAAACTAGATTTGGTAATTTGGTGTCCTGGCGATTCTGTTGAATACCATAATACCTTTAGAGTAAAGAAGTTTTCCTATAAAAGTTATGGCGATATTTTAGATTCACAATGGCTATATAAAATAATTTAGGTCACAAAATTGCCAAAAATGTCAGAGTCCCAAAATTATTTTATAACATAAAAATATACTGAGTTTGTCGTTTTGTTGATGATCAAATTGCCTGCCAGATTTATTTTTCTGATTAAATCGTATCTGAAAAGCTCTCAAAACAAGCGCGCCACCTCAAGAATTCTTTTTAATAGTTTTTTGATAACAAAATAACAAATATTTAAATTTAAAAAAAAATCATTTACACTATTCACCATTAAAAAAGTCTGTTTGGTTTACATAAATCAAAATTAAAGTAAAATTATTGTTAAAAAACACTGCTAAAACGACTATATAAATATTTTGTCTTTACAATATTTTTTAAATAAATTTATATACGCCATTATGGTTTTATAGTGGTCACTCGGTTTTATTTATTATTGTATCGCAACAAGGATTTTTGAGTGCCCTTATGAAACCAACAAAAAGGAATAATGTACAATGTCAACATAAGCTCACTTAAATTTTTTGTATTTGTTTTTAAAGTGTTTAAAAGCGTATAATTCAACACTTTTAAATGTTTTTTATCGTGCAATTTCGACACAATCGAGAGGGCCAGTGCAATGATATTCGTTGTGCCTGCAGGTTGGAGGGCAACCTCTTATATTGGCCGTAAAAACAGGCCTTATCTAGGCCTGGGTGTCCTACCCAGGAGGATGGAAACTCAACAATTATTAATTATTGGACTTTAAATAATCAATCTTGCAATAGGTAGGTACCAATCTGTACTTAGGTATATCTATTATTTTTACAAGAAATACCTAAAAAAATAAAACACGAAAGTATTTACTTACTTCTGTTAGAACCCTTAAGGAAACAAGGTTTTATATGGACGCCTATTTAAATAATATGTAATATACAGCTATGGGTAACTATAAATACAAAAGAATTAAGTTTACCTTTAAGCCTTCCTATAAAACTTTTTAAAATGCCTGAAAGTAATGGCAAAAACCAAAAGTCTAAAGTTTATATTTACCACTCTTAAAAACCTCAAGGAAACTAGGTTCTATATGGCCGCCTATCTAATCATATTTACTTTTAAACTACTGGTAACTATAAAAACAAAAGGATATAAGACAACCATTTAGCTCTATTATAAAACATTTTTGTGATGACCTAAAGTAATGAAAAAAACTAAATGACCAAAGTTTATATTTATTTCTTTTTAAAAACTTTAGGTAAAATGGTTTTATAAGACCATCTTTATAAATCAGAAATCAATAAAACCAAAAGTATCTAAAAGGAACAGAAGGAATATCAGTTTTATTATACTCCCTTTATAAATCACTTTTTGGTTGTATAACACCCCTTTAGGTAATTGGCAATATAAATTACCTTTATGTAGCCAAATTGATCCTAAAACCCATTACAGCACCCTCTAAATAACCTAGGAACCAAATTAATAAAACCTTGAGTGGTAATAATGTTACTTGGGTAGTCCACTTCGGAACAGGAGCAGAATTTTCGAAAGAGGTTTTTTTCTGGAACCCGAATAGTTTGTACCTGTTCCTAAACTAAAAATACGCTGTTCCGCCCATCCCTACCCAGGAGCCTGCTTGTGCTATAAGTGTTATAGTCGGTACCCGGATGGCGCCATCATAAATCTCAGTGAAGTCAACGCACGACGACCATGACTGTTGCGCTGAAAAGGAAAGAAGTCCATCGCCTGTAACCAAGTTCTGCTGGGACCATAGCGATGTTAGATAGATGTAAGTCTAACATGTAGCAGGACCACCTTTCGGAAGGGGTGTAAAAGCGTGGGTTCACTGTGTATACTAAGAGGTGACAAGCAAGCACCTCTTAGAGAAACAAGAATTGCATCCTAAGGGGCATGTAACATCAGTTTGGGTTTTGCGAAAAGAGTGCGCTGTGTGCCTAATCGCTAGAACTATTAGTTAAGTGGATGTTTGCCTCCAATTTGAGTAGGAGGGCCGGTGTGACGTCATAAATCCAAGATGGCGGCTTTTTTTGTGTTTGTTCACAAACAAACTTTTGCTAAATTCGTTTTACAGAAAAACTTGTTTGTGACACTTTTTTTTGCTTCCTGGGCAAGAAAGTAGTTAATAGTGATCTATTTTTCATGAAGGATAAGGGCTCATACGGGAAACAGCTTCCGACGATACTGGACAAATATACCAGAATAAGCTCACTCTAAAGAATTCATTAAAAGATCTTGCCGAAAGAGAACCAGGAACATCATTGGACTTAGGAGTACAGTCATTTTTTAAGTGTCACTGTCGGCTAAGGATACACATACTCAAAATTGACAAACAGAAGAGACCGATGACTCTGTATTTGGAGGATGACGAAACAGTCAGTCATGTGCTGTGCAAATGTCCGACTATTGCACGTTTACGTCAGAACACTTTCGGTAAACCTTCGATTGATTCAGAAGATCTGAACAGTGTCTGACCCAAATTGATAGCCAATCTTTTTGGAGGACTAGGCATGCAGTGTTGAGAAACCACTTAAAAATGAACCACAATAGATCTACTGGTGGTCGCAGTGGAAGGGCTGCACATATGAATCTTACTACTACTACTACTATGTCGGTTTAGAACGTTTTTCTACGTTGTCGGACGTCTATTCTCCACTTCCTTGGATCCTGACAATCTTCATTTGTCAGGTTTTTTCGACTCATTCCAGTTCAGGACGCCCTTTTTTTCTGCGCCCAATTGGTTGCTATTCTAAGACCTGCTTTGACTCTGCTTTTAGATTTTGACCCTTTGTATAGTTCTTTTATCGCTTTTATTAATATATGATTGATATTAGTTTGATCTAACACTGTGTATTATTGAAACGGTATTATATGCTTCTTGTAGATGTACAAAGATAACATAAGTCTCCATATTTCTGGCACTTCTTTTCTCAATTACTTGTTTAAGACAAAACACATTACCATTACTAGATCTGCCTGCACGAAACCCACTTTGCTCTTCTTCTTCTTGTTCATGAAAATCATTCTCTATTAGATCTCTAAGAATTTTACTGTACAATCTACTTAGAGTAGTAGTTACTGAAATTCCTCTGTAATTAAGGTTTTGTAGTTCTCCAGGGTGAAGGTTTCTATTCATAGTGTGAAAAGAAAATCCAAAGTTCCTTCACAATAATTTTAATTATTTAAATTTTCAGGCTATAATTCCCAACTAGTTTCGAACATACAAAGGTTCATCTTCAGGGGACAATAAAGATGGAAAAACCATAAAGTGAAGAAAAAGTTGAGAAATTATTGGTGACCGGCATTTGTATGTGATCTTCACTTTATGGTTTTTCCATCTTTATTGTCCCCTGAAGATGAACCTTTGTATGTTCGAAACTAGTTGGGAATTATAGCCTGAAAATTTAAATAATTAAAATTATTGTGAAGGAACTTTGGATTTTCTCTCCTCTGTAATTGTTGCAATCCAACTTGTTCCCTTTTTCATATATTGAGGATATTTTATTTCTTAAAACCCGGCATAAGTTGAATATTTTTTCTCCAGAGCGATAGCTAATTAAAATTCTGTATCTCGCCTCCTATTATAAAAACCACGGGGGAGGGTTGGAAATTATATATAGGCATGCAGAGACGTCTTGAAGGGGGTGAGTTACGTGGGACGTGGGACGGGGGAGAGGGTACGACGGGCGGCTCACCCCTATCGACCCCCCAGTCGGTTGGACGTTAATTCTTCTTGTTCAAAGCACACCAAAAACTCGCATTTTAATCGATTTCATTTGCGCATGTGAGTCCGCCAAGCAAAAAATTAGAGAGAAGCGAATTTATGACCGTGTGGAACTTCCCTCACTCACTATTTATACAAACATTGATCAAAAAATCACCTAGATAGGTATCTTATAAGGCACATTGAGATCCTTGCGTGAACATTGACAATTAGAGGGCGTAAGCATAGGTTCATGCGCATACTACATAAAAACACTGAAAGAGGGCGTTGCTTTCCAATCTTTTTCAAGGCAAGAACAAATACAGGCTTCTTCCGAAAGGTTAGCTTATGTAAAACATTACGTATACAATATATCGGACAAAACTAGACCAACTCTCTGAAATTGTATATAATCTTACCTTGTAACAACTATCAAGGAACAAGTGGTGCCTTTGAATCCTTCAATTAAGTCAAGCGCGTTTAAAAAAAAACTAAAAAAATTGATTGATTCCTTTATTTTAAAAACTTATATGTACAAGGGTTGTCTTTTTATATATAGAGCTCAAATAAAACAGTAGGTAGCTTTTAAAGACTTTATTGTTTCTCGAAGCATTCTCCACAAAGATTAATGCACTTTTTTATGCGCTCAAACCAGCTGTCAAAGCTGTAATTCCACTCGTTTGTTGGTACTGTCAAAATTGCATTCTTGAAGGCGTCGACTGCTGAGTCCATTCTTGATTTTTGGAAAAGTATAGAATTCGTTGGGACTTAGGTTGGGACTTATTGTAGTGTGTATATGGTCGGAACTTATTGTAGTGTGTATATGGTCAAATAATTCGACGTTTTGTTGGGTTCAAAATTCAATAGGTTTTGTGCTTTGTGCGAACTTACATTGTCTTGGTGGAGGATGATTCGTCATTCGGGGTTCATGTTTTGAAGCTCAACGATGACTTTCGGCAAACAAATGGTGATGTACCAATCGGCAGTACCAGTCCTTTGATCTTCCAGAGGAATTGTTGCTACATGACATGCTTTTGAGAGAAATGTCGCGACCATTTGTTGCTACATGACATGCTTTTGAGAGAAATGTCGCGACCATTTTTTGGATTACACACGAATTACTTTTGTTGGCTTTTCTTCATCTTGGAACACCCAAACAGATGACTGACGTTTATTTTCGGGTTCATGACTAAATCCACGGTTCATCACAGCTGACAATGCTGTACCCGATTTTCGAGTTTCCTGCCTCAAAGCGATCTAGAGTTTTCTGACACCAATTGACCTTAGCTTCTGTCTGTTTTTTGGTTAACAGATGCGGGAAACTAATTTTTTTATCCCTAATTTTTTGCCAGTACTTGCCATTATTGCCTTAAAATACACAGAATTTTTTTTTATTTTAAGCAATTTTAAAACGTGACAAAAAAGGACTGGAAATATCTTTTTTGGGAAATTCGGCGAACCACGGGCACCGAAAACTAGATTAAAGTTTTCAAATGCACCATGCATTTGTTTTTTAATAGAGACAAAGTTTTATAATCAAAAATAGTCACAGAGTCAAATATTTATTGTGGATTTCCGTACATAAACTATGCATCCAAATAAGCTCATTACTTCCCTCGTACGGCTCAGGAGTCTTGCAAAAACTGCCCTTCTTTTACTTCTATACTACTTCTTCTTACGGCTGATGAGGGGCGGCCGTATGGGGGAAAGGGAGGGAGGCTAGCAGCAGGGCGACGCGACGGTGATGCAAATAAGAAAACTTAACGTGTGCTATTAGATAACTTAAAATTTGACTAATTAGTAGATTAAGAATGGCGGATTATGATTCATACGTAAGTGGGCCTTGCAGCCCTTCCACTGCGACCACTAGAGGGTCTATTGGGTGAGACACTGTTCAGATCTTCTAAATCAATCTGAGGTTTACCACAAGTGTTTTGACGTAAACGTGCAATAGCCGGACATTCGCACAGTACATATCTAACTGTTTCGTCATCCTCCATACAGAGTCTAGATTCGGTCTCTTCTGTTAGTCCCTTTCTGTGCATGGGTACTCTTAGTCGACAGTGACCTGTAAAAAGTCTAGTCACTATACGGGTCTCTCGTCTGGTGAGACCAATGATATCCCTGGCTCTCCTTCGACAAGGTCCTTTGATGAACTTTTTAGAGTGAGCCAGTTCTGGTATATTTATCCAGTATTGTTGGAAGCTGTTCCCTATCCATTTTAATATGATTAATTTCGCAGCATTGTATGATATCCCCAGGACTCTTTCGGAGCCCACAAATTCTGCAGATCCCGCTTTCCTCGCTGCTTGGTCAGCGGCCTCATTTTCCTCGTTCCCAGAATTTCCTGGTACCCATACTAATGGCACATTCTTAGCGCTACAAAGCGCTTTCAGCGAATCCCTGCAGTTCCTCACGGTTCTCGATGAGACCGTGTAGGAATCAACTGTTCCTAAGGCTGCTTGACTGTCGAAGAAGATTTTTATTGTCCTGTTGGTCCATTCGTGCCCAGTAATCCACCGGGCACACAGTTCAATGGCTACAAGTTCGGTCTGAAATATAGTAGCCAATTGGCCTGATGGCATTTTAGATCCGTCGGTCCTGTTGTTTAACCAGTCCTCCCTCTTCGAGAATCTAATGTTGTACATATAGCTTTCTGCTGTACACCTTGTTAGGCTTGACGTCGGATATCATTCCTAGAGTTGCGTCCAACTCTTGTTTCCTAATTAGGGCTGTTGATATCACTTTGTTTGCCCTGCCATCCGGGTGGTTTTTAATGGTAGAAGCTAGAGGAAGGTAGTAGTAGTTGATATTTTGGTGGCAGAAGCTAAAGGAAGGTGACAGTAGTTCGTTTTCTTTATGGTAGAAGCTAAGGGAAGGTGGAAGCAGTTGGTTTTTTGATGGTAAAAGCTAGAAGAAGGTGGTAGTAGTGGTAGACTTTTTATTGATAGAAGTTAGGGGTGGGAGTAATTGGTTTTTTGGTAATAGGAGCTAGTTGGTTTTTTGGTGGTATAAAGCAGGTTAACGTGGAGGTAGTTAGTTTTTTGGTAGAAGCTAATCAAAAGTTGGTATAGAATCAGCCTACTAAACGTTAGGTCCTTGGTTCAAATTCAGGCTGAGGTAAAATCTTTTAGTTATCTTATTTGTTTTATTTATTCCTTCCTCTATTTTCTGTGGAGTTATCTGTGCAAGTGAGAGGGGTAGGCCAGAACTCAGTTTAGAGGCATATAGAAAGAAACGGAAAGAGTGCGCGAGAATTAAGAAAAGACGAGCTTTCTCCTCATTTGCATTTCTTTCTTGTTTCACTTATGTCTTTCTTAAAACATCGCGCGCGGCCACTGGAGGGGATGGAAATTAGCGGTGGAGGGGAGACGGGGTCTCTGCCGAAAAGTTAATAGGTTGCATATCAAAAAATAGCATGAAATACGACATCGTACCCCCCAAGACATACTCCTGGAAAGTATAGTAAAGAGAAGACAGGGTGCACTTTTAATCATAAATTTTTTAAATCAAGAAAATTCTTTAAAAAAAAGTTGTTTTTATCTGAAAAAATTATTATCTTGTTTAAAAATCCCTATTTTTTTCTTGAAATAAGGAAATATAGCCTTCCCTGAAAATCATAGTTTTATTCAAGAGAAGAAATATCCTGGAAATGTTGAAAACGGTGTGACCACAGCCATACTTATCTTGATTTTAAACAGTTTGTGTTTACCAATCATTTTTTTAGTTTCAATAATTATTTGTTTGATTTTAAGAATGATTTTTCTTCAGGTAAATCAATATAATCAAGAAAACTCAAACACTTGATTTCAAAAATAGTTTTTTGATTTGAAATACTAAGTCTCTTTTTATATAACATACGAGGCTGTCTTTTATATTTTGTATATAGGAGCATAGAGGGGGACACTGATCGAATGTCGTTACGAAAACTTAACCACAATCTTTACCTAACCTAAGTTCTAAACGTCAGTGCGATACATGTTTGTACAGACGGGGACTTAATAAATGGCCGCTGCCGTTTTCAGAAGAGCTTGGATAAGAATCCCAATACCGGCCGAGGTTATTGACCGGATTTCGTGGCGCGTCTTTTAACACATATAATTTATTCGCATTCCTGGCTTAAATTCAATCATGACAAATTTGGCTTCGGTCTGTATTCCGTTTGAATGTTCGGTTAAAAAAATACACATAATTGCGGAAAAAATTTTAATTTATTGTTATATTTTTTATTACATACTTACATAGAGTAACACAAATGCAACATGTTTGTATTCCTAGCTATTTTTAAAATGGTAAGTTTTAAAAGTGTAAAGCTAAAAAAATAAATACAAGCAAAAGCTGGTTATTTGAGTAAGGGCGATTCGAAAACAGCTGTGAAGACGGCCTTTACTTTAAGATTTGAATTTTTTTAAATGTGTAACTACCCCGACTTCTGGATGCACAAGAACACTATTTTTGAGGGTAGCTAAATAGTCCAGTCATTATAGAATTTTAGTTTGCATACGGTGGTGTAGTCGCGTTTTTAACATATGTTGTTGACCTTGGGGGCGGCCGGCTCCCGCCGCCATCTTGGATTTAGTGTGCATAAGAAGGGTATTTTTAAAATTACTTGGTTACTGTACGTTTTTGAAGTTGAAGACAAAAAATTTCCTACAAAAACATTTTTGCATGTTTATTTGCTTTTTCAGTGATCAAAAAAATATATTAAAACATGCTCGCAACATAAGAATAAACGAGCATCTTTGAAGGGTATTATGTATTATTTTACCTTTTATAATTGTATTTTGTCTTAACTTTGATTCAGTTTTTTATTCTTTTAACTTCAAACTTTTAAAAATATTTATATGTATGTAACGGTTTTTCCGTTTTTCCGTTTTCCCGTTTACCCCTTTACCCGTTTATCCGTTTACCCGTTTACACGTTTTCTGTTTTCCGTTTTCCCTTTTTCCCTTTTTCCCTTTTTCCCGTTTTCCCATTTTCCCATTTTTCCGTTTAACCGTTTAACCGTTTACCCGTTTGCCCGTTTACCCGTCTACCCGTTTACCCGTTTACCCGTTTGCCGTTTGCCTGTTTGCCCGTTTACCCGTTTACCGTTTGCCCGTTTGCCCGTTTACCTGTTTGCCCGTTTGCCCGTTTACCCGTTTGCCCGTTTGACCGTTTACCCGTTTGCCCGTTTGCCCGTTTACCCGTTTGCCCGTTTACCCGTTTGGCCGTTTGCCCGTTTACCCGTTTACCCGTTTGCCCGTTTGCCCGTTTGCCCTTTTCGTTTTCCGTTTGCCTGTTTGCCCGTTTACCCGTTTACCCGTTTGCCCGTTTGCCCGTTTACCTGTTTGCCCGTTTGCCCGTTTACCCGTTTGCCCGTTTGACCGTTTACCCGTTTGCCCGTTTACCCGTTTGCCCGTTTACCCGTTTGGCCGTTTGCCCGTTTACCCGTTTACCCGTTTTCCCGTTTTTCGTTTTCCGTTTTCCGTTTTCCGTTTTCCGTTTTCCGTTTTCCGTTTTCCGTTTTCCGTTTTCCGTTTTCCGTTTTCCGTTTTCCGTTTTCCGTTTTCCGTTTTCGGTTTTCCGTTTTCCGTTTTCCGTTTTCCGTTTTCCGTTTTCCGTTTTCCGTTTTCCGTTTTCCGTTTTCCGTTTTCCGTTTTCCGTTTTCCGTTTTCCGTTTTCCGTTTTCCTTTTTCCGTTTTCCGTTTTCCGTTTTCCGTTTTCCGTTTTCCGTTTTCCGTTTTCCGTTTTCCGTTTTCCGTTTTCCGTTTTCCGTTTTCCGTTTTCCGTTTTCCGTTTTCCGTTTTCCGTTTTCCGTTTTCCGTTTTCCGTTTTCCGTTTTCCGTTTTCCGTTTTCCGTTTTCCGTTTTCCGTTTTCCGTTTTCCGTTTTCCGTTTTCCGTTTTCCGTTTTCCGTTTTCCGTTTTCCGTTTTCCGTTTTCCGTTTTCCGTTTTCCGTTTTCCGTTTTCCGTTTTCCGTTTTCCGTTTTCCGTTTTCCGTTTTCCGTTTTCCGTTTTCCGTTTTCCGTTTTCCGTTTTCCGTTTTCCGTTTTCCGTTTTCCGTTTTCCGTTTTCCGTTTTCCGTTTTCCGTTTTCCGTTTTCCGTTTTCCGTTTTCCGTTTTCCGTTTTCCGTTTTCCGTTTTCCGTTTTCCGTTTTCCGTTTTCCGTTTTCCGTTTTCCGTTTTCCGTTTTCATTTTCATTTTCATTTTCATTTTCATTTTCATTTTCATTTTCATTTTCATTTTCATTTTCATTTTCATTTTCATTTTCATTTTCATTTTCATTTTCATTTTCATTTTCATTTTCATTTTCATTTTCATTTTCATTTTCATTTTCATTTTCATTTTCATGTTTTCACGTTTTCCCGTTTTCCGGTTTTTCGTTTTCCCGTTTTCAGTTTTTTGTTTTTGGATTTTTTCGAAAAGTAATACCTTTCGTTTCCGGTGGGCCATCCTTTATGTTAAACAATTAAAAAAGCAGGTATTAATTAAAAATATCTCTACAAGGTTTGATTAGTCTTTAAATAAAAAGTCTGTATTAATCCCGCCAGAATACACACATCCTATGCTAATAACCAAGAAATCAGCTAAAAAAAGATGTGTGTATTCAAAAAACGTGTATGGCCCGTTTATCGGCCAATATTCCAAATAGTTATTAATTTCAATAGCAAAAATTGCATTGCACAAAAGTGCACAGCGAAAGCCGATCGACGTGGAGTCGAGCTAATAAAAGCGCGCCATACGAGTGCAATAATTCATTCATACATAAACCTCGCCCGGTATTGGGATTCTCATCCAAGCTCTTCTGAAAACAACAGCGGCCATTTATTAAGTCCCCGACTGTACATATATATGTACAAAAATGCCTTGTCGAGTTGATTTTAGTTTACGGTAATGAAGCACCACATCAGACGAAAGTATCTCGTTTATATTGAATATTCAAGCGTGGACGGATTAGCCTTAGCGGCGATCCAAGGCCAGATGCACCAAAGTGGCTGTCGCCCAGGAAAACATCGATGCTGTGCGTATGCTTATCATGGAAGATCGACATGTGACTTATCGCGTGATTGATGATTCATTGGGAATTTTAAAGAGCTCAAATCAAAAAAATTTGCATGAAGAATTAGCGGTAAGAAAATTAGTCTCCCGCTGGATACCGCATCTGTTAACCGAAGAACAGAAAGAAGCTAGGGTGAATTGGTATCAGAAAACTTTAGACCGCTTTGAGGCAGAAAACAGCATACGAACCGGAAAATAAGCGTCAGGCGTCTGTTTGGGTGTGCCAAGATGAAAAACGGCAATTAAAAGTCATCCGTTCTCCGTGTATCCAAAAAGATGGTCGCGACATTTGTCTCAAAAGTAGGTCATGTAGCAACAATTCTTCTGGATTGTTACTGCCGATTGCTACATCACCATTTGTTTGCCAAAAGTCATTCCTGAGCTTCGAGAAACGAACCCGAACCACGGATCACCTAACAAACAGATAGGGAACTCAGGTGGTGGGGGGTGCTACGCGCATCTTTCACGCAGCCTGCCATGTTGGGGTCAACCACTCCAGAGGCGCATTCTGTATTTCAATATTTTTTAAACTTTTAGTACGTGTTGAGCATTAGTGGTGTGTAGATGTGATTTTTGTATTTGATATATGTTATTTTTGATTTTAAACAATGGGAACGGTTTGTGCCGTAAGAGACTGTAAATCCACGCGACGGTATACTCTTAATCGAAGTAATTTTCGATTTCCGCAGGATCCTATAAAGCACACTTATACATTATTTTATCTTTCGATTTTTTTAAAACTTTTGTCATATCCTATACAAGGTGTTCAATAATTAAATGTCCTATGAGATGAATCTGTAAATGATTTAAGTGCAAAGAGTTCTTAAGGACATATAGATCTGCAACCCCTTTGATTTTGACTTTTTTTAAAATACTTTTGCAGGATTTGTTATATTTATCTCAAATTTAAAAATGCGCCGCCATTAGTTCCTAAAAAACAAGATATAAACTATGCTTTGTTTAGAAAGTTTTTGGTGTTTTGTATGAAACAGCGGCATAAACTCAGTTTGTAGAAAAGGGAAATTTGTAGATTGGTATTTTGATCCTAAGACAAACAATTCGCCGCAGCCGATTAACCGCGGCCGATTCGCCGCGGCTGGCTGATTGGCCGCGGCTCGTTTTGCCGCGGGGAAATTTCGCCGCCAATCGAATTGCCGCGGGAACAATTCGCCATTGATTATTTACCTAGACTCCATATAATATTTTTTTATAAAAATAATGTTTTCAAACTTTCCAACTATTTATCTGGTGGTAACTATACAATCCAGCATTTTTTAATTGGAAAAAATAAATAAAATGACGAATGTAGAATGGCGGTTTTTGCCATTTATGAACCGATATGCATTAAACTAGAAACTTTAGGATCTTTCAGGGCGCTGATTATTATTTTTAACTTAAACTAAAAAAAAATCAAAATGGGAACCGACCTGAAACACCCAAAGTTCTGAATTTGATGCATTTAAATTTAAGTTAAAAATAATGATCAGCGATCTTAAAAATCTCATCAGTCCGAGTTAGATACAAATCCGTCCACGGAAAAATCCGCCATTTTAAATCCGCCATTTTCGATCCGCCATTTTATTTATTTTCCTAATAAAAAAAATGTTGGAAAGGTTTGAAAAAAGTTATAATCAAACAAATATATATGACGTCACGCTAAATACAACTGTTTAAACAATTCCCAATGGTAACATCATAAAACAAAAAATGTCACGGTGAATTGTCCCCGCGGCGAATTGGGCCACAGCGAATTGGCCGCGGCGAATTGTCCCCTACCCATCTAAGGGCCCTTAATATAAAGAGAAAATAGTCATTTTAGCACTAAATTTATTAACATTTTTAAAACAGATTTTTGGGTAATAGGTTTCAATATTTTTAGATAGTTTTGAATAATTTTTAAATTATTACCGTTTTGGTAATGTATAATTCCACAAAATTTTAATGGTCTGTTATAATTTTTAATAAACAAACAAAAAATTGAAAAAAAAAATGCTAAGTTTAACACCTTGTAAAAACAAAGAGGTCTAAATGTAATGCGAAAAAAATCTTTGTTTTGACCATTTCCACAACTCGTTAAAGTTTCATGCATCATTTAAATTAAACCCCGTATAATACACTATTATATAACATTTGGTCAAGAGTTTTTGACACAAATTTGTTATAATTTTTTATTATGCTGCATTTACACTTTTAAGAATACATATAAAACAACAATTTTTTTAGAATATTGGTTTTTACTAAATTTTAAAATATTAATTTACCGTGAAGCAATTTTGTGCTAATTGTAAAGATTATTTGGTCACCCTGTATCTCCTCAAACTATCAATTTTTCAAAAAAACTAATAAATAATATCTGATTCCAGTAAATTAAAAAATTACTCTACAATCTCTCTTGAAACTTAATAAATGTTAACCCAATACAACAAAAAAGCAATCAATTTTTTTCTTTTTGTGTTTGGCTGTATGCTGGAAACGACAACATGCTAACGTATTCTGAACGAAGAAGAAGACCTCTTTTTGTGCTTCCCATATCTCTCATTCAATAGAACACATTATTTCCATAGTTCCCTACAGAGGACAAGATATAATATTTTTACGCGGCCGAGACTCTAAAATTCATTTTAGCTCCCATTTTTAGCAGAACAAAACTATTTTAATGTTTTTATTGTTTCTGGCAGTAAAAATATTTTTTCGCATCAACAATCTGAAACCTTTATATTTTATGATAAATTTATTTTAGTCCGGCTCTGAGTTTGATTCCCAATGCTCAGCCATCGTTGAATTCTCCGAGATCAAAGACGGCCAGCCGGCTTATTTATCTGTTTGTTAGGTGATCCGTGCCCGAACCACGAATCATTGTTTGAGCGCATGCAAAAGTGCATTAATTTCGTGGAGAATACTTCGAGAAACAATTAACTCTTTAATATGCAAAACTTAAGCGGTCAACTTGCTTTAAAAGAAGATAATATTATCAAGAAAATACATTTTTTAGATTTGTGGAAAGAGAGCATATTTGCAAAGGAAAAAGATTTAATAAAAATATATCGCGAAAACTTATAGACTGTTACACTATTTTAAATGACTATTCCGTACCTCTACTTAGACTTGTAAGCAAGTGTTTATCTTATATTTACAATTAAGGATCATTTTTTGCTTTGTCTGTAAAACTCTACTTTTTTGACAATAAAGCATAATTTGATTTGATTTGATTGATTTGATATAATTTTTTTTCTTTGTAGTTCTTTGATTCAAATAAAGATTTACAATAATTGTAAGGCCCCTGCTATCCATGTCCTTGTCCTTGTGTAACTTGATGGTAGGAAACGCGTCTTGGAAATTTTGATAAAGACCCCCACTGGATGACTCGCGAAGGGGAGCGCGACGCGGAGGGGGTGGGGTTTTCTCATTTCGCGCCCCCTTTATGTTCATATATAGTCTTGTGCTAATTTAAATTGCGCGAGAGGGATTTTTCGGGGGTGGTTTTTTAATGGTGCACGTACACACCCTTATACAGGGCGAGTCAAAACATCTTCTATTTGGTAAGTTTTTTATTTACTTGTACTACACGCAGATAAAGTGGAAATTAGGACAATATGGTTTGATCACAGATACACAGATTTAATAGCTTATATCATCAATCAAAATTCACGAAGGAATCAAGTCAATCCGCATAAGAAGAGGTTTCTGAAAGGGTGACAAAGTATCCCATAAACGATTTAACCAGGCCCTAGAAGATGTTTGTAAAAACTTAGATTGTGAAGAAATAGGTATCAAAGTAAACGGACAATACTTAAACCACCTAAGATATGCTGACGATATCGCCGTAATAAGAGATAAGAAAGAAGAACTGATAAAAATGCTGGAAGAACTGGATACAGCTGCTAAAAATATAGGTTGAGTATGAACTACACTCAAACTAAAATCATAATAAACGCAGATAAAAATATCACTATCAGAATAAAGAAAAAATAAAAATAAAGAGAAAATAGAACAAGTTAAGGAATATACCTGGGATAAATTATTAAACTAAAAAAGGAAAACCAAATAGCTGAAATCAAGAGACGAGTGAGATTGGCCTGGGCAGCATTCGGTAAATCAAAATATCGTCAATACCTCAAAACAAAAGTTTATAACCAATGTATCCTTCCTGTACTTACTTATGGATCACAGACCTGGACACGTACAAAATCAAACATGGATAGGTTACAAAAGTCCAAAGATCATTGGAAAGGCAAATGTTACATAAAAAGCTAACAGATAGAAAAAGGAATGAATGGATAAGAAATAAAACAAAAGTAAGGGATTTCAGAGGACAACTAGCAAAATTAAAATGGAAATTTGCCAGTCATCTTGTCAGGTAGAAAGACGATCGATGGAACAAATGTATTGTGAACTGGAGACCTTGGGAAAATTAAAGAAGTAGGGGTAGACCCATGGTAGACCCCAAATGAGATGTCCTATGTCCAAAGATGGATTGAAGAAGGATAGATAGATAGATGAAAATTTAAAACCGGGCGTTATTTACGACAAGTACCTTTTATAGCATTCAAAAAGCATCCAAGTGCATGCATAAAAAATTATCAATTTATTATATTACAGGCTATTAAAGTTTTTGTTTAATTTGCAAGAATAAGAAAGTGGCAAAGTATATCCATTAAGAAACCAAAAGAATGCACAATGTTTTGCATTATTTTCGCAAAAAATTGCGCGAGGCAATTTTACGCATATGCTTTCAAATTGCAGATTTATTGAAAAGAAATGACACTTAATCAAGTACCACTTTTCTGCTGATAAATGTGCGAAATTTCACGCCTGTCTTGTTCTTTTTGTATGTAACAATAATGGTTTACAGTTATTATATCTATCAACTCTTCTAGTTCCTAGTTAAAAAATAGTTTAAATAAGTTTTGATCAGAACTGTTTACGTAAATAATTTTTCTTTTTATTATTTATGGTCTGTTGTCAAAAATAAGTAGTTCGAGCGTGCAGGGAACAGAGGCCATCATTTTAGAATCCGTCTTCAGTGCTATATATTAGGGTGTTTTTGGGTCAGTTTAAATAACAGAAAATTTGACAGCTGTTACCGATATTTTCAATAAGGATAAAAAAAATTCCAGGGCAAGAAAGATAGATTTTGGAACACTAAAAATAACCATAACAGAAACGTTCACACTCCTTCAACTTTTTGTTTATTTATATTTGTGTAATTATTTTTATTAGATTTACGGCTTTTTGCAAACCAAACTACCAAATTTTTATAAAAAAGTCGACTGCATTAAAAATAAATAATACAAAATAACCTTAAAAAATAACGGTAACATTAAAGGACGGACACAGTAAGTACCGGGCGCCGTTACCGTAAATAACAAAAAAGGAACGAGAATTGCTAATGCGCAGACACAGTAATAACAATAACATAACAAAGTGTAAAATACGCGACCCAAAATGTTCCTAATTCTTCTTTTTACGTTGAGTGGGTCTATGTATGTTCTGTTGTCAAAAATAAATTGTTCGAGCGTGCAGATAACAGAGGCCATTGTTTTAGAATCCGTCTTAGATTGCATGCGTTCGTTCGAACTATGCCCCATCCAATTCTGTTATTTCAAGTATTAGGGTGTTTTTGGGTCAGTTAAAATAACAGAAAATTTGACAGCTGTTACCCAGCGGCGAAGCGTGGGGGGGCGCGGGGGGTTCGTCGCCCCCCCCGCCCCGAGGGTAGTGGCGCCCCATAGGTGGCCGAAGCACCCTCAGCTTTATTAAGTCGGGCCGGTAACGGCCAATTGAGTGGGTGCCAAAGGAAACTAACGACATGAAGACCTTTTTTTTTTTTTTGTTTTTTGTTTTGGTCGCAAGATTCGTGAGAGGCGCCCTTGTGACTTATCGGCCGCCCCCTCACACATGATGATAACCTTTTTTTTTTTTTTTTTTTTTTTTTGGTCGCAAGATTTGTGAGAGGCGCTGACCTTGTTGTTTTTTTTTGTCACAAGATTTTTCATCAGTTTTCAGAGGCGCCCTTTTTAGCTGTCGCCCCCCCCCCCCCCCCCCCCGCCCTTTCGGGCACGCTACGCCGCTGTTGTGTAGTATCATCTGAAACGCAAAGATATATAAAAATTTTTGAAATCGGAGCAACTTTTTTTTTATCGAAAAAATTAAGATCACCATAGCTTACACTACTATTGTGTAGTATCATCTGAAACGCAAAGATATATAAAATTTTTGAAATCGGAGCAACTTTTTTTTTATCGAAAAAATTAGGATCACCATAGCTTACACTACTATTGTGTAGTATCATCTGAAACGCAAAGATTTGTAAAATTTTTGAAATCGGAGCAACTTTTTTTTTATCGAAAAAATTAGGATCGCCATAGCTTACACTACTATTGTGTAGTATCATCTGAAACGCAAAGATATATAAAATTTTTGAAATCGGAGCAACTTTTTTTTTATCGAAAAAATTAGGATCGCCATAGTTTACACTACTATTGTATAGTATCATCTGAAACGCAAAGATATAAAAATTTTTGAAATCGGAGCAACTTTTTTTTATCAAAAAATTAGGATCAACATAGCTTACACTACTATTGTGTAGTATCATCTGAAACGCAAAGATATATAAAAAATTTTGAAATCGGAGCAACTTTTTTTTTATCGAAAAAATTAGGATCACCATAACTTACACTACTATTGTGTAGTATCATCTGAAACGCAAAGATATATAAAAAATTTTGAAATCGGAGCAACTTTTTTTTTATCGAAAAAATTAGAATCACCATAGCTTACACTACTATTGTGTAGTATCATCTGAAACGCAAAGATATATAAAATTTTTGAAATCGGAGCAACTTTTTTTTTATCGAAAAAATTAGGATCACCATAGCTTACACTACTATTGTGTAGTATCATCTGAAACGCAAAGATATATAAAATTTTTGAAATCGGAGCAACTTTTTTTTTATCGAAAAAATTAGGATCACCATAGCTTACACTACTATTGTGTAGTATCATCTGAAACGCAAAGTTATATAAAATTTTTGAAATCGGAGCAACTTTTTTTTTATCGAAAAAATTAGGATCACCATAGCTTACACTACTATTGTGTAGTATCATCTGAAACGCAAAGATATATAAAATTTTTGAAATCGGAGCAACTTTTTTTTTTCGAAAAAATTAGGATCACCATAGCTTACACTACTATTGTGTAGTATCATCTGAAACGCAAAAATAAATAAAAAATTTTGAAATCGGAGCAACTTTTTTTTTATCGAAAAAATTAGGATCACCATAGCTTACACTACTATTGTGTAGTATCATCTGAAACGCAAAGATATATAAAAAAATTTGAAATCGGAGCAACTTTTTTTTTATCGAAAAAATTAGGATCACCATAGCTTACACTACTATTGTGTAGTATCATCTGAAACGCAAAGATATATAAAAAATTTTGAAATCGGAGCAACTTTTTTTTTATCAAAAAATTAGGATCAACATAGCTTACACTACTATTGTGTAGTATCATCTGAAACGCAAAGATATATAAAAAATTTTGAAATCGGAGCAACTTTTTTTTTATCGAAAAAATTAGGATCACCTTAGCTTACACTACTATTGTGTAGTATCATCTGAAACGCAAAGATATATAAAAATTTTTGAAATCGGAGCAACTTTTTTTTTATCGAAAAAATTAGAATCACCATAGCTTACACTACTATTGTGTAGTATCATCTGAAACGCAAAGATATATAAAATTTTTGAAATCGGAGCAACTTTTTTTTTATCGAAAAAATTAGGATCACCATAGCTTACACTACTATTGTGTAGTATCATCTGAAACGCAAAGATATATAAAATTTTTGAAATCGGAGCAACTTTTTTTTTATCGAAAAAATTAGGATCACCATAGCTTACACTACTAGTGTGTAGTATCATCTGAAACGCAAAGATAAATAAAAATTTTTGAAATCGGAGCAACTTTTTTTTATCGAAAAAATTAGGATCACCATAGCTTACACTACTATTGTGTAGTATCATCTGAAACGCAAAGATATATAAAAAAAATTGAAATCGGAGCAACTTTTTTTTTATCGAAAAAATTAGGATCACCATAATTTACACTATTATTGTGTAGTATCATCTGAAACGCAAAGATATATAAAAAATTTTGAAATCGGAGCATTTTTTTTTATCGAAAAAATTAGGATCACCATAGCTTACACTTCTATTGTGTAGTATCATCTGAAACGCAAAGATATATAAAAAATTTTGAAATCGGAGCAACTTTTTTTTTATCGAAAAAGTTAGGATCACCATATAGCTTACACTACTAATGTGTAGTATCATCTGAAACGCAAAGATATATAAAAAATTTTGAAATCGGAGCAACTTTTTTTTAATCGAAAAAATTAGGATCACCATAGCTTACACTACTATTGTGTAGTATCATCTGAAACGCAAAGATATATACAAAATTTTGAAATCGGAGCAACTTTTTTTTTATCGAAAAAATTAGGATCACCATAACTTACACTACTATTGTGTAGTTTCATCTGAAACGCAAAGATATATAAAAAATTTTGAAATCGGAGCAACTTTTTTTTATCGAAAAAATTAGGATCACCATAGCTTACACTACTAATGTGTAGTATCATCTGAAACACAAAGATGTATAAAAAAATTTGAAATTGGAGCAACTTTTTTTTTATCGAAAAAATTAGGATCACCATAGCTTACACTACCATTGTGTAGTATCATCTGAAACGCAAAGATATATAAAAATTTTTGAAATCGGAGCAACTTTTTTTTTATCGAAAAAATTAGGATCACCATAACTTACACTACTATTGTGTAGTATCATCTGAAACGCAAAGATATACAAAAAAATTTGAAATCGGTGCAACTTTTTTTTATCGAAAAAATTAGGATCACCATAACTTACACTACTATTGTGTAGTATCATCTGAAACGCAAAGATATACAAAAAAATTTGAAATCGGTGCAACTTTTTTTTTATCGAAAAAATTAGGATCACCATAGCTTACACTACTATTGTGTAGTATCATCTGAAACGCAAAGATATATAAAAAATTTTGAAATCGGAGCAACTTTTTTTTTATCGAAAAAATTAGGATCACCATAGCTCACAGTACTATTGTGTAGTATCATCTGAAACGCAAAGATATATAAAAAATTTTGAAATCGGTGCAACTTTTTTTTTATCGAAAAAATTAGGATCACCATAGCTTACACTACTATTGTGTAGTATCATCTGAAACGCAAAGATATATAAAAATTTTTGAAATCGGAGCAACTTTTTTTTTTGAAAAAATTAGGATCACCATAGCTTACACTACTATTGTGTAGTATCATCTGAAACGCAAAGATATATAAAAAATTTTAAAATCGGAGCAACTTTTTTTTTTTTTTAAATTAGGATCACCATAGCTTACACTACTATTGTGTAGTATCATCTGAAACGCAAAGATATATAAAAATTTTTGAAATCGGTGCAACTTTTTTTTTATCGAAAAAATTAGGATCACCATAGCTTACACTACTATTGTGTAGTATCATCTGAAACGCAAAGATATATAAAAAATTTTGAAATCGGAGCAACTTTTTTTTTATCGAAAAAATTAGGATCACCATAGCTCACAGTACTATTGTGTAGTATCATCTGAAACGCAAAGATATATAAAAAATTTTGAAATCGGTGCAACTTTTTTTTTATCGAAAAAATTAGGATCACCATAGCTTACACTACTATTGTGTAGTATCATCTGAAACGCAAAGATATATAAAAATTTTTGAAATCGGAGCAACTTTTTTTTTTTGAAAAAATTAGGATCACCATAGCTTACACTACTATTGTGTAGTATCATCTGAAACGCAAAGATATATAAAAAATTTTAAAATCGGAGCAACTTTTTTTTTTTTTTAAATTAGGATCACCATAGCTTACACTACTATTGTGTAGTATCATCTGAAACGCAAAGATATATAAAAATTTTTGAAATCGGTGCAACTTTTTTTTTATCGAAAAAATTAGGATCACCATAGCTTACACTACTATTGTGTAGTATCATCTGAAACGCAAAGATATATAAAAAATTTTGAAATCGGAGCAACTTTTTTTTTATCGAAAATATTAGGATCACCATAGCTTACACTACTATTGTGTAGTATCATCTGAAACGCAAAGATATATAAAAAATTTTGAAATCGGAGCAACTTTTTTTTTATCGAAAAAATTAGGATCACCATAGTTCACAGTACTATTGTGTAGTATCATCTGAAACGCAAAGATATATAAAAATTTTTGAAATCGGAGCAACTTTTTTTTTATCGAAAAAATTAGGATCACCATAGCTTACACTACTATTGTGTAGTATCATCTGAAACGCAAAGATATATAAAAAATTTTGAAATCGGAGCAACTTTTTTTTATCGAAAAAATTAGGATCACCGTAGCTTACACTACTATTGAGTAGCAGCGGCGAAGCGTAGGGGGAAGGGCGCGGGGGGTTCGTCGCCCCCCCGCCCCGAGGGTAGTGGCGCCCCATAGGTGGCCGAAGCGCCCTCAGCTTTATTAAGTCGGGCCGGTAACGGCCAATTGTGTGGGTGCCAAAGGAAACTAACTAACTAACTAAAAGACCTTTTTTTTTTTTTTTTTTGTTTTTTGTTTTGGTCGCAAGATTCGTGAGAGGCGCCCTTGTGACTTATCGGCCGCCCCCTCACACATGATAACCTTTTTTTTTTTTTTTGTTTTTTTTTTTGGTCGCAAGATTTGTGAGAGGCGCCCTTTTGACCTTGTTGTTTTTTTTTGTCACAAGATTTTTCATCAGTTTTCAGAGGCGCCCTTTTTAGCTGTCGCCCCCCCGCCCTTTCGGGCACGCTACGCCGCTGCTGTTACCATTATATATTCAGGGTCAAAGAGATAGATTTTGGAACACTAAAAATAACCATAACAGAAACGTTCACACTCCTTCAACTTTTTGTTTATTTATATTTGTGTAATTATTTTTATAAGATTTACGGCTTTTTGCAAACCAAACTACCAAATTTTTATAAAAAAGTCGACTGCATTAAAAATAAATAATACAAAATAACCTTAAAAAATAACGGTAACATTAAAGGACGGCCACAGTAAGTACCGGGCGCCGTTACCGTAAATACCAAAAAAGGAACGAGAAGCTGCTAATGCGCAGACACAGTAGTAACAATAACGGTAACAAAGTGTAAAATACGCGACCCAAAATGTCCCTATTTCTTCCTTTAACGTTGAGTGGGTCTATTTATGTTCTGTTGTCAAAAATAAGTTGTTCGAGCGTGCAGAGAACAGAAGCGATCATTTTAGAATCCGTCTTCAGTGAAACTATGCCCCAACCAATTCTGTTATTTCGAATTTTTTGACAGTTGCGTTTTCGTTAAAAACGTTGAAGTTTTTTTTGCTTGACAAATTTGTTTGCCGAACCAGGGCTATCAAAATGGACGGGCCACGATCCTTCACTTTGTTGACGTCACATCCGGGGCTGATTTTTTTTTGATGGTCACGTTACGACACAGCTGATTGTCTTTAAAATTTTGAAGTTGGAATGACGGTTCATGGATATTTGATTTTTTGTTAAATAGAGCCGTTTTTGAGATTGTTTCTACTTTATTCTGGCAGAACAATTCTTTTTAAATGTATAGTAAGCCCTAATTTTTCATAGCCGCTTCATTAGCTCACACAAAAATTAAGTTTGAAGCAGAAGCGAATGTGACAATCACATATGACAAAGTCAAATACATGTCAAATATAACAGTTGGCATGTGGTACATGGCGGGTAATTTGAATTCAAAATAAGGAATGCTAAATCTTGAAGATTTTAACCTTTTAATCATGTTGCTTCCTTACAAACATTTGGTAGAATATCGGGATGGTGTCTGAGAATATTTCACTGAAATTTTGCGGAAATCTGTAGTGCCATTTTGAAAATATCCTAAAAAAACGTCTGACCTCCCATAAGACCCAATGTAAAATTCAGCCCCGGGAAAACAACTGATTTTTTCAGGGTCGTGGCCTCTATTTTTGTGTTGGCCTTGGTCGAACTTTCATCTACAGTAATTAGAATATTTTAAATGGGGTAGATTTGTACACAAAATATTATATACAAGGAAAAAAAACAGACCCTATTTTTTTAGGGCTGTTTTAGTGACATGTGTTTACCTCAAACGGGGTTTTTTGGTCAAAAAAAAGATTTAGAAATTTCATGCTTCTTTGGTCAGGACCAAAATACAGTCGAACCTCTCTAACTCGAACCTCTATAACTCGAATCTTTTAAGTGGTCCCTGCACTTTTTATATGAATTGTATTTCTATAAGTCGAACTCTCCATAACTCGAACTAATTTGGTTGTCCCTTGAAGTGCGAGTTATAGAGGTTCGACTGTGGTAAGATAACATTTCTAATAATTGTTTTTTTTCTAGATATTTTACAAAGAATATTTCCTTTACGTAAATACTATTTCTTTATCACTGACAAAATAACCTCATTCCACCAAACATCACAATTTAAAAAAAAGTGGTAGGTTCAAGTGGTGTTAAAGTGAAAAAATTCCATTGAAAAAGAGATACTTAAATAAAAAATACTAATAATAATTGAAATCCGATAGATTTTCTGTTACAAACTCATAGCAGCAGTTGTAAGGACCTCATACCTACAATTTATTTTATTTTTTTATAAAAAATAGGACCATAATTAAAATTAAAAAATTCATAGCTTTATTTGTGGTATAAAACTGTTAA